>OV049926.1:104736106-105176106 GCA_920104205.1 Eupeodes latifasciatus | reverse complement strand
GGTAGCTCTGTAGCATCTTACCGACTACGTTGTCTGGGGTGATGACTCCAGTGTGTCTGTGTAGGCCTTGTCGGAGGGGTTCCCATCTGATACATGCGAAGAAGGTATGGTTTGCGTCGTCTTCTTGCGAGTCTCCATACTGGCATGTTGGCCTATTCATTTTGCCTATCTTATAGAGGAAGGCATTGAAAAATCCGTGTCCGGTGAGAAACTGGGTGATGTAATAGTTTACTTCACCGTGTTTCCGGTCATTCCAATCGCCCACGTTCCTAATTAGCCTCGCTGTCCATCTTCCTCTGGTTTCGGAGCGCCAACGTTCTTGCCACTTCTGTTTTGCCTCCTCGGATGCCGCTTCCACTCCCATTCCCGTTTTTTTGTCGTAGATATACTTCCTTTCTGCCGCCAGGAGATCGATGGGGGTCACTCCTGCGACTACAAGGACGGCTGGTTCCGACACCGTTCGGTATGAGCTGGCTACTCTCAGGGCTCCACACCTTTGTACTGCCGCTAGCTGTTTTCGATACTTCTCTTGTTTAAGTGATTCTGCCCAGATTTCGCTTCCGTACAGAAGGATGGCATGCGTCGTAGACATCAGCAGCTTGCGCTTACTGGCCGTTGGTCCGCCTATGTTGGCCATCAGACTGCTGAGTGAGGCAGTTGTTTTCGAGGCTCTTTCCGCTGTTGCCTTAATTTGTTGCCAGAAGGTTAGCTTTGTGTCGAGCCTTAATCCCAAGTATTTCACGGCGACGCTCCTTCGTATCACTTCGGTGCCGACCTGGGAGTCCATTTGGGTGGGAATCCTCTTCTTCGTAAGGAGAACTATCTCCGTTTTCTCCGTTGCCAGGCTTAGCATGTGGTTCTCCATCCAGGAGTTCGTTCACCGCATGACCTGGTTTAACTTTCTTTGCGCGTTTTCGGTGTCTCTTGCCGTTATCACCGGCGCAATGTCATCAGCGTAACCAACCAGGAAGGTATCATCGGGCATCTCCATTTCAAGGATGTCATCGTAGGAGATGTTCCAGAGGTCTGGTCCTAGGATTGATCCTTGAGCTGCACCTGACGTAACTTCTTTAAAGCGCTGGCCTTCTGTGGTTTCGTAGATCAGCTCTCGATCCCTGAGGTAGTCCTTCAATATTCGTAGGAGATATGCTGGGATTTGAAATCTCCTCTCTAGCGCATTCAGGATGTCACTCCACCTGGCCGAGTTAAAAGCATTTCGTACGTCTAGAGTTGCCAGCAGGACAATCTTTTTCGAGTACTGATTTCCCTGTTGAGCAATTTGGGCAGCGTTCACTACTTCTTTAATGACTCCAATTGTAGATCGGCCTCTCCTAAAGCCATATTACCTATCTGACAAGTCACCTGATGTTTGTACTGCCGCGATCAGCCGTGGTTTCAGTAGCTTTTCAAAGAGTTTTCCCGCGGTGTCCAGCAAACACAAAGGTCTGTATGCCGATGGGGAATCCGGGTCTCCTTTACCTTTGCTTATAAGTACCAGACGTTGTTTTTTCCAATTCTTGAGGAAAACACCTTCCTCGAGGCAGCTATTGAACATGTTCAGCATCAGATGTGAGCATGTTTGAGCAGTCACTTTTAGCACTTCTGCTGGAATTCCGTCGGGGCCGGGTGCTCTTTTGTTTTGCAGTGATTGTACAGCGATGTTCAACTCTTCTGGACTAAAAGCTGGAATTTCCTGTCGCTGGACCATTGTGTTGTCGGGTGGTCTAGCAGGGTGAGTTGGAAAAAGTGTGTTAACGATGCGGTCCATCTTTGCTTCGTTGAGGATGGGGGGTGCCATCTGTGCTCCAAATTTCCGCATTACAATCTTATAACCCAGTCCCCAGGGGCCGCTGTTTACGTCTCGCCGGAGATCCTCCCACTTCTTTTTCTTGCTCGAGTTGATGGCCTTCTTGAGCTCGGATCTTTTGATTCTGAATTCGGTTATAGCCTCCTCAATAAGTTCCGAACGTCTTCTTCGTCTCCTGGTTACTATACGTCGGAGTTGAAAGCATCTCCGACGGAGCGCAGCTATTTTTTCCGTCCACTAGTACACTGGATCTCGTTTTCTGCTAGAGCCGCTATTTCGAGGCATGGAAGAATCGCAAGCGAGACGAATTAGTGACATCGTGGCATCAGCTTTCGTTTCTGCAGGTCCCGAAATGTGGAGAGCGGTACCTGCCCCTTCTTCGATGACGGAGTTGAAAATCTCTATGTCGAACCTGTTGATGTTCCACCTCGGAGTCCGGCTATGGTTTACGTTTGGAGCTCGTTGGTACTCGTCAAGATCAAAGACTATATACTGGTGATCGCTGCCTGTGTAGTCCTCAATAACTCTCCAGTTGTTTAACCTTTCAGTTGTTGACTCTGTCGCAAAGGTTACGTCTGGTATGATGCCTCTATGTCCTGATCTCCTGAAAGTTGGGGTGTCTCCTACATTTGCTACGATAAGACCCCGTCTTGCTGCCATCTCGAGTATTTGCCTTCCTCGAGAATCAGTAGTTGGCATTCCCCACTCTTGAGCTCTAGCGTTAAAGTCGCCAGCAACCAGTATCTCGCCTTCAGTGTTGGACATGAAATCTTCTAGGTCCTCTAGCTTTTGTCGGAACTCGTCGATCCTGTCGTTCGGACTAAGGTAAGTGCTTATTATAGTGAGTCCCTCGATTTTCACCCAGACGAAACCTGCTTTTTTGCCTTGGCTAATGACAGGTAGTTTCCTTAAGTCTGGAATCCATATTGCAGCGGTTCCAAGCGAGTCTGACGTCCAGTTTGGTTGGTTCTTGTTGGTGTATTGTTCGCTGATGATGAGAGCATCTACTTGCAATTCACCTATAAGTTTTACCAGGAGATTATCCGCTGTTTGGCTCCTGTGGACATTCGCCTGCATTATTTTGGTCATTTTGAGGAAGACTTCTTCGCTATTGCAAGTGCCTGCCTAAACACTTGGCACTTCCCTGACCCCGGCACATGATCCAAGAGCAATTGTGGAGTTTCAATATCTGCACATAAACAGCACTTTGGTGAATTCGTACAGTCCTTCATTTTATGGCCCTTTTCACCACAGTTGAAGCACAATCCTTGTCCCTTTCTGTCTTTCCCGTTACAAGTTGCTTGGCGGTGTCCATATCCGAAGCACCTGAAGCAGCGTGTGACCTCCGTTCTACGTCGAATTCTGCACTGTTCATCGCTTCTTGTCGGGACTGAAATCATCTTTTCCCCTAGGTTTTCTTCTGATGATTTCTTCGTACTTTTATCACGAACCTTTACAAGGGGGCTCGAGGGAGGTCGCTTCGAAGAAATGGGGGTTTCCTTACGGTTTTCTGGGGATTTTTCGATCCCTTCTCTGTCCGTCTGTGTTTCCTTAACAGGTTTTTCAGGTTGGAATGTCTGCGAACTTTGATCCGCAGTCTTTTTGACCTTTTCTTCCCATTTTATCTTATCCATGAATTCTTCGAGTGCTGCAATATCATTTTTGATATCCATGCTGATATTTTTTTTGTTTGCTGCACGCCGGCGGCAGGAACATCGTCATTTATGTTTGATTGATGAAGTTGGTTGGCAATATTGCTGTTGTGTCTGGAGCTTTTCAGCACGAGCTTAACGTTCAGTGGAGCGAAAGAATTTTCATTTGGCGTAACATCCATTTCTAGGTTAGGTGATACAGGCCTCGCGGTATGTTTTTTCGGCGGTAATTGCCAGCCGGTCGTCAGGTTGGAGACTTCAGCGTCGGTTTGATGAATTGATGCTGGAGACGTGTTTGGTTCCACGTGGGAGGCGGAATATGCAGGCGTTACAAATGTCTGTGCCATGTTTGAGCAGCTGGGATCATCGCTTAGTTGTAAGAGTAACTGGGTGGCAGCGAGCTTTTCAAGTTTTTTATCGTATTGACTGGATTTTTTTTTAGATTTTGTTATCTCCAAATTATTTTTCATGGTGAGATGAACCACAGTGCAGAAGGATGAGTCCGTACTCAGCAAACCACCCAATTAATGTAGACTGCGGCTGCCGGGATGCACTCGGAATGCAGCACGTATAAAAAAGTAATCCGAAAAAAGTGGAGGTTAAGTCCAACCATCCGACTTTTGCGATGAAATGTCAGTGTTGTCTAGTGAATTTGCTAATCGATGCTTTAAATATTTATTAAAAATAATGAATTTAATAACTAAAAATAAAAATTTTTCTTTACAAGCGCGGTCACGCTATTTAATTTGTTAAGCTCGTGAATAAAAGTTTTATTTTTTTTTCTATTTAGTTTGTCTGGCTCTACGAGCAACCTTTCTCGTTGAATGCACAAAACCAAATCTTGGAGTATTTTTGGTTTTAACCAAACAATTTGACATAAAATAAAAAACTTTAAGACGGGGGTTCGTTCGAAGACTACTACATTAACATGTGGTGTTGAAGCGAGCTTGAAGCTCGCCTAAAATTATTATATACCTGAATCGAGTTGAAATGAGCTTGATTCGTCACGATTCCGGTCGGGGATCGGAGTGGAGTCAAAATTTGTGAAGAAAAACCTGTGTGGAGGAGTTGGTTTTACAAATAATGCGTTATGGTCTATTTATTTGCATGTTTGTATACAAAAATATACTTTTGTTTTAATAAAATAAAAAAAAAATTGTATATTAGGTAGTATATTCTTATATGTTGCTGAACTATTCAGTTTTTCATTGTTTAACACGAATCAAACTATCTCACTTGCACTTCATAAGAAATTTCCAAACACCATTTGCATTTAAGAAAGTTTGACAGCTTAATCATTTTTAAATCTTCTTGTGCGGTGGAAACAGCAAAAAGATTTATTTAATCTAAACTGAGATAAGTAGTATTCACATGAGCGCGACCAACGAACGACGGATGAATTACAAAATGTGAGTTTATATACGTTTGAAGACATATTTCCACACAAATTCTTAACAAAACGATAGCAATATAGTTTCTATTTGATTTATGATGCATACTTTTGCTTTTCAATATCATATATTAATAAATTTAAGAAAACAAATTTATTCGTCGCGAAAAAAATTATAGTTGATACAAACTGTCAAACTTTATTCGCGTTCCACATTATCCACACTCGCAACGAATAAAATAATCGCGCGTACTTAACCTAAAAAATCATTCTTGTTTTGGTTACGGTGGTGAATGCTGTTCGGCTATTGTTTTGTATTTAATATCACTCAAATTAACTAAATTCAACTTATTTGTTTTTAAATTCATTAATTTATACATTTTTTGAACTTTGCTAATTCTTAAAATATTTTTTGTATAATTTGCGGCAATTTGAAACCATTCGTGGTTTAGACTCCTTGGCAGCCACGGGGCGTGATCCTTGGGTCATTTATCTACTTTTTTTGAAATTAGACCAAGATACAAAGGAAGCTTGGGCACTTGAGTTAGGGACAAAGGCTAATGCCTCAATTGAGGAATTTTTAATATTTTTGAACTCGCGTTGTTATGCTTTGGAGTCTGCTTAATCGTTTTCTCGTCCGACTGCTCAATCTCGTGGGAAGAATCCAAAGGTCATTCAATCTCATTTTGTAGAATCGAGTCCAAGCTGTCCAAAGTGCAAAGCAGATCACTTTTTAAATCAATGTCGACAGTTTCTTTCGCTTGACATTACCGCACGCCGTACTTTCGTCAAAGATAATTCAATATGTTTCAACTGCCTTCGTTCAGGGCATTCTTCGCAAAAATGTCATTCCAAATTTCGGTGCAGAACTTGTCACTCGCGGCATCACTCGCTCGTTCACATTCAACCTCCGTCAAAAGTTTCTGCAGTTCCTGTTTCTTCATCTACATCTTCGTCTTCTTCTTCTTCTTCTGGTATTTCCGCGACCAATTCATCGACATCAAATGCTCTAGAAACAACAGCTTCACCAATCTCGCTTTGCTCATCATTAGCTCATGCAAATAATTTGTTTTCTTCGATTCATTCGCATCAAACTCTGTTGCCCACTGTTATCGCTCACGTTCATGATAAGCAAGGAACAATACAAAATATTCGGTTGTTGCTAGACTCGGGATCTCAGGTCTCCTTCGTTATTGAACAAACAGTTCAGAGATTAGGATTGGTTCGCAAGAACGCACAAATACCCATCGTAGGTGTTGGAGCAACACTAGCAGGTGTTACGAATGGAATCGTGACCCTCAAACTTCATTCTCGCTTCACTCAAGAATTTATTGAAATTCAGTGCTACGTCGTTTCAAAACTAACATCCATGTTACCGACTTCGTTTACTACGGTTTCAAATGTACAGTCGTTCAGTTCATTCACCTTAGCTGACCCGAAATTTAATATTCCTGGTCATATCGACGCACTCATCGGTGCTGATAAATTATTCAGCATAATAAATGGCTCTGCAGAGCGCGGTAAGCAAGGAATTCCTGATCTTGTGCCAACAATTTTCGGTTGGGTTGTCTGTGGTAACATGGAAACCGTCACCCCTTCGACAACAAAAGGTGTCAATTCATTCTGCATTTCATTGGACACTTCAACTACGTTTGACCTCGAGCGTTTTTGGCGTCTTGAAGAAGTCGACCTCGAACCTACTCTGTCCATTGAAGATCAACTTGCAGAAGACATATTCGTTAAAAAGCATACTCGTTTACCTGACGGCAGGTACATGGTGCACTTACCATTCAAATCCGATAAAGCTAGAGATTTCGGCAATAGCCTTCACGTCGCGTTAAATCGTTTTTATTCTACTGAACGTCGCATCGCATCCAGTCAGTACCTAACGGATAAATACACAAGCTTTATGGATGAGTATTTGAACCTAGGTCATATGGAAGAGGTTCCTGCTAGTGAGATAAATATGTCTTCTAGCAAATGTTTTTACTTACCGCACCATGCTGTTGCCAAGGATGATAGCAGCACAACGAAAGTCAGGGTAGTGTTCGATGGTTCGGCTAGATCTTCGCATAATCATCCGTCTCTCAACGAATCGTTACTTATAGGTAAATCCTATCAACGTGATCTCTTTTCAATCTGCACTCGTTTCCGTCGTCATCTGTATACGATATCTGGCGATGTCGAGAAAATGTTTCGCTAAATCAGAATCTCTAAAAAGCATGCAGACTTCCAACGAATTCTTTGAAGAAAATCTAGTAATCTTCCGTTAAAACATTATCGTATGTTGACAGTAACTTATGGCACTGCTTGTGCTCCATTTTTGGCTGTACGCACTTTGTATCAACTCGCAATCGATTCAGCAGAAACACACCCGTGAGCTTCGGAAGTATTGCTAAATGACTTTTACGTTGATGACGTAATGACTGGGGCTGATTGTATAGAAGAAGTTACGTCACTCCGCCAAGAACTTGTTAGTCTTCTCAAATCTGCTGGCTTAAATCTTCGGAAGTGGACAACAAACTGTTGGCCTCTTCTTCTCAGTTTGCCAGAAGAACAACGCGAGATGTCACCAAAGGAGTTTGAAGAATACAGCTCAGTCAAACTTCTCGGCTTGCAGTGGTCTCCTGCAAATGATTCGTTTTCCTACAAAGTCAACTTAAATGATAAAGCGTCATCAACAAAGCGTCAAATACTTTCAGAATCTTCAAGGATTTTCGATCCTATCGGTTTTCTCACTCCTGTCGTTATCGGTATCAAAATATTGTTTCAAGAACTCTGGCGGAAAAGGTATAAATAAGATGACGTCATATCTTCAGAGCATGCCAAAAGTTGGCACTGCATTCGCGACGAGCTTCCAACCCTCGAAAAAATAAAAATTCCACGAATACGCAGCTGTGATATATTGTAGAAGCGTAGATTCGGCTGGAAATATTAATAACAACATAGTCGCAGCAAAAAGCAAAGTAGCTCCCATCAAAGTTGTCTCTCTTCCGCGTCTTGAGCTCTGTGGAGCAGTTTTACTAACTCGGTTAGTAACAAAACTTAAAACTTCTTTACAAGATAAAGAAATAAAAGTTGTAGCTTGGACTGACTCCGCAATCGTCCTCCATTGGCTATCGGCATTACCAAAGAGGTGGTCAGTTTTCATCGGGAATCGTACTTCAGAAATTCTCTCTGCGATACCTAGAGAATCATGGCACCACGTACGATCTGAACAAAACCCAGCTGACTGTGCCTCTCGTGGTATTCCACCTTCTCATTTACTCCAAAATGAGTTATGGTAGACCGGACCATCGTGGATTACGAAAGTACGGGACCAGTGGCCAAAATCGGAATATTCAGTAGATAATATCAAATCTGACGACTTTGAAAGACGAAAAAAGCAGCCGACTTATGCTTTCGTGTCAAAACTAGACCCTACAAACATTTTTTGCAAAGTCATAGATGATTCGTCTCGTTTTCTAAAATCTATTCGTGTGCTCGGTTTCATATTTCGGTTTATAGCAAATATTCGTGAACTTGTTTCTATAAGAAAAATTCTAACAAGTGGTGAAATCTGTGATCCCATAAAAAACGCTGAACTAAAGAAATTTCTACTGAATTCTCGTGATAAATCTGCCCCTAAAACGCAATCTCTGGCTTTGTCTTCTCTCGAAATTTCCATAGCAAAGACCAAACTAATAAAATTTCACCAACATCTAAGTTTTCCGCTAGAAATAAACAGTATAAAAAGTGGTGAGAATCTCTCAAAAGGTAATAAGCTAGCATCTACGCAGGTCCTATAACATTACGACTAGCTCGAGGACGAAACCCAAAATTTACAAAGGCTTATATCGCTCTATTCATTTGTTTTTCAACAAAGGCTATCCATATAGAGTTGGTTAGTGACCTCTCTTCAAACGCCTTTCTCGCAGCCCTTGATCGTTTTGCGTCGCGTCGTGGTAAACCGTCGGAAATCTGGAGCGATAATGGAACAAATTTCCATGGAGCTAATCGGTGTCTCGACGAAATGTTCCAACTACTCCTGAGTCAGCAGCACAACGACATGGTTACTGATCATCTATCCAAAGACAAAATTTCGTGGAATTTTATTCCCCCTTCCTCTCCTCACTTTGGTGGATTGTGGGAGGCGGGGGTCAAATCCGTCAAATTCCACTTGAATCGAGTAGTTAAGGATCATCGGCTGACTTATGAGGAGATGTATACTCTCCTGACACAAATCGAAGCACTGCTGAACTCTCGACCTATGTATGTGGCCGACATCGGATATGGATCCGATAGCTCTCAGTCCAGCTCATTTTTCTGAATTCTATTCCTCATCCCTTTGTCTCTGATCGAAACATTTTTACTAATTGGTCTCTTTTACAGTCACCCAAACAAGGTTTTTGGAAGCGGTGGCACTCCGAAAATTTGACTTCGTTGCAACAACGTAAAAAATGGCAAGGTGTCAAACCCGATCTCAAATCTGGCGACGTAGTCATGCTAAAGGACTCAAATCTTCCACCAGCCAAATGGATACTTGGGCGGGTGAAGGAAGTCCATCCAGGAAAAGATAAACTGGTACGAGTTGCCACTATTACCACACAAACTGGAGACTACGTTAGACCAATCGTCAAAATCTCACTGCTGCCGTTCTGCTGAAAGAACTGGGTCTTTCAGGGCGGGCTGAATGTTTTGTATTTAATATCACTCAAATTAACTAAATTCAACTTATTTGTTTTTAAATTCATTAATTTATACATTTTTTGAACTTTGCTAATTCTTAAAATATTTTTTGTATAATTTGCGGCAATTTGCCAAACATAAGTAAATTACCCTATAGTTTTTTTTGCCTACTTGTTTAACAAAATGTAATTTCATATCCTAACGGCCTATGTTTAACTTAACTTTTTCTTTTGCTTCTGTAATCAACCACCAACGAGTAAACACCTAATTAAACATACACATTAAGCATAATCGAAGTGTCATTTTTTTATTGCTTTGCTCTAAAACAGTTCGTTCATGTTCTTTCGTCGATCTATCGTTTACCTAAGAATAATAATTAATCGTGGTTTGATTATTCGTATAAATTGATAAGCAAAATATCAATTTTGTTCAGCTGTCAAACTTCATTCGCGACGAATTAAAAACTCTCATGTGAAAGAAATGTCAAAATCGACGAATATTCGTGCATTCGTTGGTCGTTGGTCGTGCTCATGTGAATATTTCTATAAACCTTTCGTGGAAACATAATGTACTATTCGGCTTGGTCCGACAATTAAAACTTATTCACACTTGTAAATAAAACACAATTTTTAGTTTATTTAAATTGTTCCACTTATTTATTGAACACTTTCAAATATTACTTTTCAAACACAGTCTTTACTTTCAATTATTACTTTTAAACACAGTCACAGAATCTACTAGGTTGTTCTCGATGCTTAACGAAGCGAGTTCTCCTCTTAATCACTAGATGCTTAACGAAGCGAGTTCTCCTATTAGCCACTAGATGTTTCTCGATGCTTAACGAAGCGAGTTCTCCTCTTAATCACTAGATGCTTAACGAAGCTCGTTCCCCTCTTAGCTAGTTCTCCTCTTAGCCACAAGATGTTTCTCGATGCTTAACGAGGCGAGTTCTCCTATTAATCACTAGATGCTTAACGAATCGAGTTTTCCTCTTAATCACTAAATGTTGTCCCTTATTCTAAATGTTCTACAAGTGTTTATTACTACAAATAAGCGGTTGCTACGTACTTATTCTACTATAACACGATATTAGAAGAGATAAAGAGTGTATACACATTACATTGCCCCCTCCTAAGGATTGATCGTCCCGAACAAATCCATCGTTCTCATCACCACTGTAGCGATGTAGCCGGTCGCGATGTACAACTTTAGGTTTTCCTCCGACTCCCTTTTGTATCCGGTACACGACATCGTTGATTCTTGTAATGACTGTATATGGACCTTTCCAGTTCACTGAACATCTTTATTTTCAACCTGGTATTGTCGTGGATCTGAAGGAGTCTTTCTCTGAGGTCATCAATATAGTCATCCTCGGCTTGCGGCTCCGACGTGGGACATCCAAATTTTATTTCGCTCGGCAGTCTGATATTCCTTCCCATCAAAATCTCAGACGGTGTATGGCCAGTTGAGCTATGTCTTGCACTTTGATACGCCATCAAAAACAGTGGAATGTGTCGATCCCAATCTCGCTGGTTGTCGTCCACAACTTTGCAAAGATGTTCCTTCAGGGTTCGGTTGAATCGTTCGACCATGTCATCAGATTGTGTGTGAAGTGGTGTTGTTCCTGTCTTCTTGATGTCAAGAAGCCTACAAACTTCCTGAAATATGTTTGATTCAAAATTCCTTCCCTGGTCAGAATGCAGTTCTAATGGAACGCCGAATCTGCTCACCCAGTTGAAGACAATTTGGTCTGCGACTGTTTTGGCTTCTTGGTTTGGAATGGCGTATGCTTCAGGCCACTTGCTGAAGTAATCCATGACGACCAGAATATAACGATTTCCAATATATGTTTCCGGGAATGGACCCGCCACGTCTACTGCAATCCTTTTGAAGGGTGCTCCGACATTATACTGCTGCATTTGGCTGTGGTTCTTTTTGTTCGGGCCTTTGGTGGCAGCACAGGAATCGCATTTTTGGCACCACTTCTCGACATCTTCCCTTGCATGTAGCCAGTAAAATCGTTGCCGAACCTTTTCTAGCGTCTTGTTCACTCATAGATGGCCTCCCGAAACTCCACCATGCATCTCTCGCAGAACATCCATAACCTTCGATCTCGGTAAGACTAGCTGCATTACATAAGACTTTCCATCTGCTGATTCCCATTTACGTGCCTTGCATCCCCGGTATTGATTCGATGTTGCAACAGTTGCGTTCTGCCATATTTCCCTTTCGATGACGAAAAGGTGTCTGCAAATTCTTCGAGGAGACCTTCTGCAGTTCTTCGTTGTTGGTGGCCAAGATAAGATGTCCAATATCACTCCGTGATCTTTCACGAAATCGACGCCGACAATGCACTCGTCGCATATATCTGCTACCAGGAACAGGTGGCAGAATTCCAACTCTGCCATCCGGATCTTAAGACGTACCTCAACATAAACTTTTGCGGCCTCTCCAGTTGCAGTCCTTAGACGATAGCTGTTGGTGTTGTGGAGCCATGCCTTCTTGACGAGGTCTTGCCGTAAGATGGACGCCGTGGCACCGGTGTCAATGGTAGCCACACATTTGTTGCCGTTAATACTTGCTTCCACGGTCAGGCTCTTGTTGTCACGTTTTGTTTGAGAAACCTGGATGTTGTTTCTGGGGCCATCGATACCAGAAACCAGATACTGCCCCTCGAAGTTGGTTCTCATTCGTTTCCCGGGTGGGAAAAAACTTCGGAAGCAACATTGTTGGTGTTACTTTGGCCATTTGTATAACTTCTGTTTCCACAGTGTCGGCATGCGGTTCCTCTTCGCGGTAATCTGCACTGTCGCTGTAGATGCCCAGTCTTATTGCAGTTCCAGCATCGTGCTGGTCCGTCTCGCTGACTCCTTTCCACTGTAGCCTTCTGACAAGAGCATTCTTGAACTTCTAATTCTCTTACACGATGCACGTTTTGGGAAGCTTGTTCTGCAGCTTCCATCGTCAGAGCGAAAGTCAGTGCTTCCGGTAGTGTTCGCTTTTCGGCAGTGCGGATAGCCCTTTGGAGATTTATATCACCCACAGCTCTCACAAAGGCTTCAACAGCAAGTTGATTTATTATCTCGTTACCAGCTGTTGGATATGCCAGGTGAACCAATCGCCCGATATCTGCCTGAAGCTGCTGCAGAGTTTCACCTCTTTTCTGTGTCCTATTGTTAAGCTGAACTCGGAAGACTTCTGTCATATGGCTATCCCCAAACCGCTGTTCGATTGCGTTTACCAGAACTGTGAAGTCACCACTCTTCTCTGCTGGAATGGTTTGTAGCAGTTCAGCAGCAGATCCTCTTAAAGCAAGTGTAAGAGCAATGTATTTTTAGTGATCGTCCCAGCCGTTTGTTAACGCTGCTGCTTCAAACTGTTTCTTGAAGATTGACCACGGAATCTGCCCATCAAAGCTAGGAGGATTCACTTCTCTCTTCCTTGAACACTCACCAGAAGGTTATCGAGCTTTCATCTTTCGCACTTTTTCTAGTTCATTTGCGAGGGTTTCGATTTGTTTGTTCATTTTCTCGAAACGTGCATTTTGTTTTTCGACGCACTCTTCGAGAGTATTGATTTTCTCTTCGTAGTCCGCAAACCTGCCTTCTAAAAGGTTTTTCGCTCTAGAATATTCTGCTGTTCTTGCTTTTGGTCACTTCTTTGGGCTTCTAGTTCTTTGAGAACATTCTGCTGTTCTTGCTTTTGGTCACTTCTTTGGGCTTCTAGTTGTTTCCTTTGAGTTTCTAGTAGCTTGAGGACATTTTTTTCATTCTCTTGAAATTTGGCTAAAAGAACTGACATCATGTTAGATAAGGCAACATTTGCATTTACCTCTTCCACTTTTGCTTCTAATTCGAAAGCAAATGTATCTGGGTCTTCATTTTGCTGCTCCAGATGTTCCTGCAGCCATTTATCGAGTTCGGTTTTTACGCCTGTCCCACTTAAGCCACGTTTCCTTAGTTTGGCCTTTAGCTCAGGGACAGTTAAGTCTTTCAAAACTTTACTAATTTTTTTTAACTTCACTACTTTACACAAAATAGTTCAATCACTGCTTACTGTTTTTATTCTCAATAAGTTTTAATCCCTTATTCTGGCACCAATGTAAAATTCGGCTTGGTCCGACAAATAAAACTTATTCACACTTCAACTTTTTCAACTTTACTTTATTTAAATTATTCCAAACTTATTTATTGTACACTTTCAAACATTACTTTTCAAACACAGTCTTTACTTTCAATTATTACTCTTCAAACACAGTCTTTACTTTATCGCAGTTCACAACCAATAATAATTCGCTTCGCTTCCGAGCGCCTATTTGTATACCTCAAATCGGTTCGAGAATCTACTAGGTTGTTCTCGATGCTTAACGAAGCGAGTTCTCCTCTTAATCACTAGATGCTAAACGAAGCGAGTTCTCCTATTAGCCGCTAGATGTTTCTCGATGCTTAACGAAGCGAGTTCTCCTCTTAATCACTAGATGCTTAACGAAGCTAGTTCTCCTCTTAGCTAGTTCTCCTCTTAGCCACAAGATGTTTCTCGATGCTTAACGAGGCGAGTTCTCCTATTCATCACTAGATGCTTAACGAAGCGAGTTCTCCTCTTAATCATTAAATATTGCCCCTTATTCTAAATGTTCTACAAGTGTTTATTACTACAAATAAACGGTTGCTACGTACTTATTCTACTATAACACGATATTAGAAGAGATAAAGAGTGTATACACATTACAATAACAAAACATAAATATCTTTTCTATTGTGTTCTCTTGCAAAATAAGCTCAGTTAGTCCATTTTCACTAACAAAACTAAATAATATCAACAGTAGGAATAAGATTGATTTTTCCCCAATGGAAAACACATGATTCCAAATGCACAACTACTCAACGAACACAGCCATCGAGATCCAAATGCAATATCAATCGTACCAACATTTGAGAACGAAATCACATAAGATCCATTCGAGACTCGTATAAATGTCGTAGATATTGACTACATTGATAGATTTTAAAACAAAACACGGGTATTGTCTCCGACTTCTGGACATTTATTTTCAGTTTCCAGTCGTCGCAATATCGCTGAATCTTGTCGAAATCACGCTGCAAGAGAATTCTAATAGCCTCAACCTTTCGGGCCGTTCTGTACGCAATGTATCGTCGGCCTTATTTAGAATACCTTTCAGTTCGGTGGTGTAAATGCTTAAGAGAATTGGTGAATTCGCCGCTCCCTGTTGAAGACCATTTTTAATTAGTAAAGTTGTTGTAGAAGTTACATTGCCACTTTTGACAACAAACTTTCTACCGTTAAGCATATCATAAAGTACATACAACAATGGTTTGCTTATGCCAAGCCTGCTCAGTTTAAGATAAAGACCTTCCAACCATACGGTGTCAAAACCCTTTTCCAAATCAACCAGAACACAACCTGTGAATTGTTGTTTTGATTTATTCCATTGAATATTAGAAACGAGTTTAGACACTACATTAATTTTGTCGTGACCAGCCTTGGAACCGCATTGTATATCCGGAATTATTTGTTTGTCCGCAGCTCACTTAGTTAGAGCCCTATTGATGGTCTTCTCGAAAACATTGCTGATGCTCGGAAGAAAACTTATCGACCGAAGATTTGACGGGTTAAAGTTGTCGTCTCCCTTTTTCGGAAGAGGATGAACCACAGCGGCCTTTCAATACAATGGATAATAAGCATTATTCAGTGCATTATAAAAGAGTGTGGTATACATTTCAATAGCCTCCATCGATAAATGTCTTAGTAGAACGTTGGATATACCATCGACACCTGCTGAAGATCGATCTTCGTCACTAACAAGGGTCTTGGTCTCGTTTGCCATTGTGTTTTCTTAAATCGCCATTGTGTTATGTCATTTCGAAGTTAAAAATAATGATATTAATGGCTCTGTTTTCCAGCTCGTGGTTGGATCGAATGCTTACATTCACCTTGTACACTTGCTGGAAAGCAGCTCCCACTGCCTCCACCTTTTTCTTCGGATCTTTAATTATGTTAAGGTCATCGTCAAAGATGGCTTCTTCTGTTCTCTTTAGTTCTATGGAGTTTCAGACACGGAACATATACTCGGGTTTTTGGAATTAAGTGACCGGATCTTGCGGTCCCAGTACTTGTGAATAATTGATAATCCGTAGTTCTCCTTAATCAACAGATTGATATTTTGTATTGACGACTTCACTGTAAATCGTCTGTATAAGTTTTTGAGTCTTGTCAGTAAGCCGCTCTTGTGTCTACGTAGTGCTTCTATAATCGCGTTTCTGTAGGCGTCCATTTGATCCCGGTTCTTTGTAATTTAGTATTGTCCGTTCCATCATTCGTTGTATTGTTTCGTCCATCTGTTGTAAATGTTGGTCAATTTCTGTATTTGTCAGGTTTCTGTTGCTTGGTTTGGCTATGTCACTCGAACGAAGTTCTCTCACTAAGGCGTTGGTAAAACGAGGCCAGCGCATCGTACTGTAATTGTAAGAGTGCCTTGCAACGTACGTTCGGAATCTGCATTACAGCAGCCAATCCGCAGTGAGCACTATCGTACTCGACTGTATGTAAGCAGTTTCGAGGGCGATTACCCACTTTGTCTGCAATTGTCAGTCTGGTGTAGTACAGCAAAAGATCCAAAAAGGAGCCACTTCTTGGATACAATGGCTTTTCAGTAGCCAGCAGGTCGACGCCATTCTAGTCCAACGCACTAACCATCACGCCACGTTTACAACATATAATCCATTACCTACAGGTTATTTGGTTTCAGACCATATCTTAAGTATTTGAAGAGCTGGTACCACACTGGTACATGGTGTGTTATTTGATGTCAATCTAAAACTCTCAAAAATTGTCATCCAAAACAGTGACTGGATATCGTAAGTACTAATAACCAAGGCAATTTTAGGTTGGTTAATAAATAAACAAGTCCTAAGATTCGAGATCCATTGACAAAAAAAGAACATCAAAATTTGTTGGTCTCCTCAGACTAGTATTAAACATTAACTTAAATTGTTTAAAACTGTGTAACTAGTTATGTCCCTTTTATGACGTTATACAAACCTATTTGACCACTTTATGGGCATCCCAAATTCAGTTTTGAACAAAAAAACTGTTTTTATCGAATCACTTATATTTAATTGCATTGGGAACATTCTAAACTAGTGACTACGTAGTCAAGTCGTCCTGATTGGCTAAATGTAACTACAAAATGAATCGAAATTTCCCTTTGACGTAGGGTAAACATTTCGGCTTCGAAATTATTGAATACTTTTTTGACGTTTCACGATCAGATCAAAAAAAAATATCAAAATTAAATTCAACCGTTCAGTACTTCAATACTCATATTATAGCTTATATTTGATTTTATCTAATTTAAAACTAAAACAAAATATTTAAAGTTCTCAAAACACAAATGTTTCTTATTTTATAAATAAACATTTTTCATTAATATGACTTTTCTGCATTGATTAAAGCAATTTATAGTGCAATTTTGCATTCAAAGAGCTAGTTGAATTTTGGCTACGTAGTCACAAGTTAAATGAAATCGTTCATTCTATTTTATGAGAAATTTAATCTTTTTAAAACAGAAAAGGATTGTAAAGACCCTTTTGCCAGAGCACACAACAAGCATATAATTAAATGTTTAAAGCTATACCTGTATGTGTGTTATTCACTCAGACTTTCTGTATGCTGCGTGTTTCGCATATTTTCTTTTGAACACCCATCCCATCAATCTCGCATTATTACACTAGGATGTTTTTCGGTTGCGTGTTTTTGACACTTCTCTTTCATTTTTTGTTCTCATCCACAAAGTCAAAGTGTGAAAATAATATTAAAGAAAACTGCACTTTTTTACTACAGCAATGATTATTGACATTATGAATACGGATAATAATTCCGAATAATGTAAAAATAGGAATTGGATTGAAATCTGGAGAGAATCCTTCATTTTCTTGACAAAAGAACTTAAATCAAATGATAAACCATCGTTTTTAAATTATAAAAGTATGAATGAAGACACTTTTTATTGAAAACGACATAAAAAAATACAATTTTGAGGGCCAGAAAAGTTGACTATCACTTTGTTTCAACGGGTGAAACATTCCAAAGCTTAAACTACCAAGCTAGACTCTTTCAATCATTCCTTCATTTACTTTCATTATAAGGTCTTTGCTCCACTTGAATTTGTCCGGCGGAATATTTCTTGTTTACTCGGTAACAATAGAAAGAATAATAAAGCAACGCCAAGAAACAAAGAAAGGCAAGAAAGAGAAACGTCAAAAACAATCCAAGAATCCCGAGCCCAGAAGGCCAGAACTCTGCGGGTAGAGACTTTTTAAAGTATTTCTATTTCACCTACTTTCTCTTTCGCACTTATTTGAGTTTTTCCAAAAAAGCAAAAACACTCTAATGAAGATATAAATCCTTCGTACGTATCACCCTCCAAAACCCATTTGTTTACATTGTTGTATTTGTAATTTTGACATGATGTCCATGAATAAATGTGAAATCCAACAACAATTCGATTCGGACCGGAACTGATTAGTTGTGTCTTAGGGTACGTGTTTTCACGCACACTAAGAATTGTTTTATCAGGTCCGTTTCCGGTTTAGTTTGTAGGCAAACCAATATGGCTACCGAGGATTTATATCTTTACTAGAGTGTTTTTGCAAAAAAGTCTGAGTGTAATAACACACTATGGATTACCGAGGTCACTCATGTAATCGGGGTATTTATTTAGTATGGACCAAAAACACTCCATTACCAAGACCGGAATCTTTCGTACGTTTCACTCTCCAAAACCCGTTTGTTTACATTGTTGTATTTGTAATTTTGACAATTAATCCATGAATATATGTGAGCACAAACAAAAAAAAAACGATGCCGTGGCCTAGCGGCATTTTGCACAGCAAAAACAAAATGGGGTCGTTAATAAGTTTTTTTCAGGTTTTTCTTTTTACTTTTTTTCGATGAAGAAGTCAGTTTTAAGCTTTAATTTTGCAGTCATTTTGTTGATAGCGAACCAATGTACATTTTTGTCTTCAAAAAAGCATGTTCACCATCAGTTTATTATAATTAATTCACTAATTTACAAAAATCACTACGAAATTCTTCAAATTTCAAAATTAACCTCGGATTTTTGTATTAAAGATGCGTTCGAAGAACCATCAAGTTAAGGGTGCGAGCGCAATTTTTGTATTGAATTCTAATAAATTTTCGTTAATGAACGGCAAATATTTTTTTTGGAAGTAATTAAAATCTGTATCAATTTAATCAATCCAAATGTATTTATAGTTTGTTTTTAATGATTTAAGCTTGCAACTATTTTTGAATTCCATTTTGATTAATAAATATTATATTTAAAAAAATAGTTATAATCGAAAAATACCTTATCCATAACATTCTTGATTGATGGAAGCATATGTACATGTATTTGCTATCAAAAAAAAACTATGCATCAAAGGAACACCAATGTTTTAAAAAAGTAATCAGAACGATTATAGCGAACCTGTTGAATAAATGCAGAGCAAATAAAAAACAAATTTTGGCATATATCACAAAATGAAAACGTCTTAAAATCGTTCTGAATTCATGCACAACTCATTCAGTAGATCAAGTAATCGACATGAATGTTGATTGTTGACGTACAGAATTTTTTTTTAGTGAATTCCCACAGTTTAACGCAAAATATAATTTTCATTCATTCCTTAAAAATGTTTAGTTACCAAAGTTCAAGTTTACTTATTATTGTTTGAAGGGTATGTTTAATAAAAATGCTGCTAATAATGAAAAAAATTAATGAGTTTTACGTACATATTTTTGTTTTTCTTAATATAATAAATACTTCCATAGATTACATTTTATAAATGCAGAATATAGAAGAAAATATACATAAACAATAGTTTTCAGATATAAAGCAGAGGTTAGTATAGAAAAATATTTTTGAGAAAGCCAATAATATTTTAGGTATGTTCATTAAAGAAATTTCCGCTTCGGCTAACCTTCATTAACTTTTTAGAACAAAAATTAGTATTAATAGCAGCCAATTATTTCATAGCATAATTAATTTTTCAGATTTTAAAATGTCTAGAAATGTTCGTAATTTTATGCGTAAACATAGAAGATAACATTATTTAGTCAAGAAGTATGGATTTTGGCGCGTATACCGTTTTTTTTTCTATTGGGTGTTCGGTTTCCCCATACTGGAATAAAAAAGTTACTTAAATCTATTTATTGCACTCATTTAGTTGGTATTGTGTGTAACCATATTGCCTATTTTTATTCCTTAAAGATGCTTTGCACAAAGCAACTTATTTTTAAAACATGGTTCCCTCAAATTTGTATTCCAAAATCTAACTACAAACAAAATTCTAACTCTAACATAGTCCCTCAAAAGAAATTTTCAGGAATATTTCTGCAACAAACAAAACTAAAATTTGGTCTTGCAACTACCGAACTGCTTAAATGATGAAAATACTAATCTAATTGAGGAATCTGAACTAGCTAAAGTTGGAAATGGAACTTCACAAGTATGCTTCTCGTAGCATTGTCTGTACAAAAAAATACGGAGGCACCCGCCTATTGTTTCCACCTGAACTTCTAACGTCGCCAAAAAAATGCTCTAAGCAAACTACAGCTGAAAAAATTGCCTGTTTTGTTGTTTTACAAAGTATTGAGTTACACTTTTGTCCATTTGCAATAATTATACTTAACCAGTTGCAGCGCATGTTGCGTTCGCAAATAATTTAAGTAAACAAAATAAATAATAATAAACTAATAAATCATTAAATAATATGTATTTGGTCAATTTTATTTTATTTAATATACATTTACAACATTTATTTGGATTGAAATTAAAAACCTATACAAATCTTCCAATTTAAGACCATATCAGCACTTCAGATTCTGTTGGTTAGGATTGTTTTTTTTTTGAACGAGGCCATGAAACATTCAAAATGAAGCATTTAGATGTGGCTGATTACTATAATGAAGCATTTTGATGGGCCTGAGAACTAAATGTGAGAATGTGTTTGGTTTTTGGCATCATTTCACGCACACTTTCTCACACTTAGTCCTCAGTAGCTTGTAGGCAAACCGAAATGTCAGTCTAAGATTCCGGTCTTGGTAATGGAGTGTTTTTGGTATGGACTGGAAATAATAGTGTTTGGTATTATGTCAAAATTTCACTTTTTTTTTATTTTATATGTCCGTCTCACTTTTTGGTGTGCTTGCAGTGCAGTACAGTACAAGAAGATTTATATTTATAGAGTTAAATTTCCGCTGGCCGCATCGTTCGTTAAGGCAACTAAGCTTGAAATAATAAATATAAATTAAGCCGCATACCTATAAAAATACAAAATGTGTTTCTGTCTTATCCTGTAAAACTGAGTATCGTCAAACAGTAAACAAAATATATTTATCCCTAGTTTTTTATTTAAAAAAAAATTGATCCGACTTCCCATACTAATATATAGGTATATATTTCAACAAATCTTGTTTTGTGTATCTATCTATATATGTATGTATATGTCGGTTGTTGGTTTGTTATGTAAAAATTTCTGGAAAATGGCAATAACAACAGTGGCTTTGCCTTAAATTATTGTAACAGGATGTGTTTGTAATTAAGCATTTCACTTTGGATTATCAAGGGAAAAAATTGCAAGCAATCGGTGAAAAGAAGTAAAAGAGTACTTTCGCGTCGAAAAGCAAAAAAAGAACTTCTTGAGGTAAGTTGAGTGAAGTAAATAAAATAACTAAATTTTTCTTATGCGCAGTGTATTTATATTTGTTTATATATTTGGAGGTATACCATTTATCCGTAGTTTACTAAAATAAATGTTAACCGTTTAAATTATTTTGAACATACTCATTGGCTACATAAAATGGGTCCCTTAAAAATGCCTTGAGGATGTTTCTATCTCAATAGACACTAATCAGCTATGTACACGAATTTTCGCCAAGTTTTCTTGTTCGTCTTTTTGTTATTTTTGTAGTTAATTTAATTCTGCTGATGAACATTTGAAAGAAATGTGTCACCAAGTAAAAAAATTGCAGTTAAGTTGTTGGTGCAGGGCGTTGAACCCTAAGAAAAACGACATGTACATGACTTTTTATACAAAAAAAACATTAACCTGGTTTATTTTATAAGAATTGATATAATAAAAAACATAAAGCTACAAGTAAATTAAAAATCGACAATAATATAAACAAGAAAATTGGATTATTTTCAATGTTCAATTAGCCCGGACCGAATGTACATTTGAAATAAAAAAAAAATAAAGGGATTTTTCATAATCCATTTAAAAAGGAGTTCACAAGGAGCCAAAATAAAATTACTTCTTAGAGCTTTTGGATTGGTCGCCATCTTGAATTAAAGAAAAAATCGTGTGCGAAATAACTCGTTTAAATTTAAATCAAAAATGTATATGACAATAAAATGTTAAATATGTCTATAACTTTACAGCAGTTTTTTCTATAGGACTAAATATTTTGAACTTGTCGCGGATAATACAATTTGAGAGGTTTTATATTGTTTATTATATCTCTATAGCTTAGCTTGGATTTTTGTATATGCAATGCAAACTTCTTGCAATAGAATACAAATTGTAAAAAAAAAAAAACAGTTTTATGACTTAAGAATACAGTCAATCTTACGTCCAATTTTCTTAACGAAGTGCTACCCAGTTTAGCTTTAATGGGAACTCAATCAATTCAAAGGAAAAAGTACCAAAGTTGGTATTTCCTCCTATAACTAGTACCAGGCTTAGTTTCAATTGCTTTACTAATAACTTTATACCTAACATTTTAATTATTTTTGTCCCAATTTATTTACAAACAAATAAGTAGGTAGGTACATTCGGTAAAATGATGCAAACGATGAAAAGTAAAGTCAGATTGACACTGATTATTTGTTTGACTTTTAGCAATATTGTCGAACGGTTATATGCTCAACATATGGTTTGTTTCAAATTATTTATTCTTTGAATTACCAACCTCTGATATTTAGAGGACGTGTAGGTAATTAGTGTTTCTGTTTTCCAACGGGAGTATTTGGTTTTGTTGCTTTTTAAAAACCTTTTTTTTTAATACTGAGCGTGATATCTTGAAGGAAATTGAAAGAGTTAACATATTTTTAAATAAGTGTTTTCAAAGTTATTAAGGGTTTAGTATAAATTCATGTTTTGTGAATCAACTGTTGAAATTTTCAGATATATAATGCTACAGAACTTCATAAGGTGAAAATAATTTCCAAAGATACCACTTCCTTTTAAAAGCAATTAAAAGGATCTGGAACTTTTTTTCTAAGTATGGTGTTAGTACTGTAACATAACATAACATTGTGCTATGATACGTGGAAGACGAGATATATGAGTAAAAGAGTACATTTTCAAAATTATAAAGGGTTTAGTTGAAATTCATATATTTTTTTAAATTAAAACAATGGTTTCGGGATGATAACATTGATTTTAAGAAGTGGCCTTCAAGGAAAGGTTGGGTTACAGTCGAAAAAATCAAAACCCTTGCGTTTAGAAATTGTCAGATTCGCCAGGCGGAAAAATTTACCAATTTATTATTTTTATTATAGTTTATTAACATTAAATTAAAAATGTAGATGCTAATAGAAAATAAGCACTAGCTGCCTGATGCTTCTGTCTCTTAATTAAAAAGGAAATACGTTAATGTGTATAAATGTATAAATTAATAGAAGTTTTTAAAATTAAATTTTTGTATTTTATATACATACATATATATACAACATATGTATGTAGTTTTAGATTTTAAACTTCTTTTTTTAGAAGGTGTTGATGTGTGAGTGTTGTTTGTCCTACTCGAAATCTGATGAAAACCGCATTCATTTGATTCGATGTATAGATTTTGTAGGATTGATGAGATTGTATGAGTGTGAATAGTTGTTCCAGTCAATAAGATTTTGTTCCTTAAGTTTGTTTTGAACTTCACACGTTTCGTCAACGATTTGATCAATTTAACTGGGGAAACATGAGCATGTTTAGCCGCTTCATCAGTATCCACATAAGTTTCAACTTTTAAGATAACTTGTAAGTTGGTCTCTTAATTTACTGATGGTAATTCTCAAGTTATTGGGATTTTTGTCAGAGCAAATACAAATGTGCCAGGTATTTTTGAGATTATCCTTGCTGTTTGTAGAATAGCTGTCGCCTCTGCGGTGAAAAAAGAAGCAATATTATCCAGTATCCCTATGGATATAAGGGAACTGTTTTCGTGAGTTGATGCAAAGGAGGTGCTTTTCTGGATTTTGTGACCATGGGTAAATACTATATTCCAGTCATTTGACCTTAGTTCAGCAGTTATATGATGAAAAAAGCTAGATGTATTGCTTTTATTGTATTTGGTCATCTTCATAATAAAAGAGGACTCTTTAATAAACCAGGGGTGGAATCGGCTAAGGTGATTATTGGTAAATGACAGTCAAAATAATCGAATTTAATCTATATAAGGTGATAGTCAAATTGATACCTAAAAAGCTGTCACTAGAAAAATTTGATAGTCATTTTCCTACAAATATGTCGTTTCTGAATAGAGCTACCAGACGCTTACAAAAATCGAATGGAAAATTTTTCCAGTTACCTTTTTTAGGTACAAAAATACATTCTTGTGACCGACAAAACTTACGACATTCAAAAAACACAAGAAAAGTAAGAATGTTATTTAAACACAGCCAATTTGATACTTTTATTTAGATATTTTATAGGAATCATTTTAAAATGTCACCATAGCAACAATGAATTGTGACAGTTATAATATGAAATTGTTCAATCGAATTGAATTGAGCTGAATCATCTTACACAGACGGAATGAAAATGATAGTCAAATTTGACTATCAAAAATATGATAGTCAATTATCACCTTAGCCGATTCCACCCCAGGGTGGATAACTTGGAAATATTTAAAATTTCGTGTGAAAGTAATATTCATTGCATTTGCGGTTCTTATTGCAATCGATAGGGCTAATGGAGTGCGCTTTATATACATACTTTGCTTGTCTAAGTGTTTTTAAGTCTGTATTGATAATTGAACCTTGAACAAAAGAAAGTTTGGTGAATAGCTTAGTTCTGCTTCTATGATGCGTTCTTCCACTAAGGGAAATCCTGCCTCTGCCGTCATTTTCCGTATTGGGCTGGTGGGGGAAAACATTTAAACTCCTCCGCACTGCTTGGTGATATGAGGCTTAGATGATGTTCAGCGTTGTTTTGGGGGAATTACCATAGATTGAGAGGCCTTAGTCAATTTTACTTAATATTAAAGATCTAGTTACGTTTCATAGCAGCTACATTAATACAATAGTTTTTAAAGTTATATTATTTATCACCAAGCATAATACCTAAAATTCTTAAATTATTTACATTAGCTATGTTAACATTATTAGTTTTAAATTAAATTTTGTACAAGATGTCTTACGGCAAACAGCGTGATGGTTAGTGCGTTGGACTGTGATGCCAGAGGTCTTGGGTTCAATCCCTGCCTGTGAAATCAAAAGGTTTTTCACGGGTACTGTCTCTTGCGAGGAATTGACAAATCTTTCAAGAGTAATTCTTGTCATGAAAAATGCTTCCTCAAATTTGCCGTTTGGAATCGGCTTAAAACTGTAGGTCCCCTCCATCCCTGATAACATTACACATGAATTATGATAGTTTTAATAAGTCACTAGGCCCTAGTTCTAGGACTGTTGCGCCACTTAGATCTTACATATCCATATATTATTTTTCCGAAACCTAAGTTTTTTTAAGGACTATATGTAGACCATTTCTATAGAAAGCTTTTTCAGAATTGAGGAGAGGATAGTTGTGTGATTTTTAGCTGACAGTCCTTTCGAGCATTAGAAAAAAGAATTTGATATTCAATTAAGCTATTTTGCTTGCATAAGATGCAAACATGA
The DNA here is from genome assembly GCA_920104205.1 of Eupeodes latifasciatus. NCBI lineage: Eukaryota > Metazoa > Arthropoda > Insecta > Diptera > Syrphidae > Eupeodes > Eupeodes latifasciatus. The sequence continues at coordinate 105,150,673 of OV049926.1, read as the reverse complement.
TTTGCGTAAATACAGTGATAGAGTTGTGGGTGTTTTGATATCATGTTACTGACTTAATCGAAAGCAATTAAGAACATCACAACTAACAACGGAGATCCTTGAGGGATTCCATTGTGGAGAGGATAATAATTTGAGAAGCAATTTTTTTGTTCTGACACGGATTTTCCGGTTTGTCAAAAAGGATTTTAATGTAATTAGATATCTTTGGGTAAATTTTCCACAATATAATTTTGTTTAAATTTTGATGGATACAAATCCTATCAAATGCTTTTTCGATGTCTAATGACAAAACTGTGACAATCGTTTGTGCTCTCTTGGTTCTTCTGCTATTTTGATGCATGCTTGATTATCTTCGAATATGTGAACGGTGTCTACTTGTATACCAAGATCACAAAGTAGTTCTTTTAGCCAGATTCCTTCACATGCAGCATTACATAAAGCTACATATTCAGCTTCCGTTGAAGACAAGCTAACTGACTGTTATTTTCTGGAATACCAGGAATTGTACAATTAAAAACTTTGTACACATACCCAATTTCCACATTTCCCCAATCCGCATCTGCGTAACCTTGCAAAGGCAATCCGTCATCTGTCTTCGAATACACCAGCTCAAAGTCTTTGGTTTTCTTGATATACCTTAAAACGCGTTTCAAATGTTTGCACTGAGTTACTGTTTTCTAACAGCTTTGATAGCGACTGAAGTAATTCACCGATGCACTCAAGTCTGGACGACAAGACATCATCACATACATAAGTCAGCCAATGAGTTCTCTGTAAGAGTATTTAGTGTCTATTTTGTCACCTTTGGGCATTTGCAAATTGTATTCCATTGAAGTAGAAATTTCCTTGACATCTTGCATTTCAAATCTTGTCAACCAGTTCTTTAAATACTCCTTTTGACTCAACGTCATTCCGCTTGCACTTGGTTTGACGTGTATGCCAAGGAAATGTTGAACTTCATTCATGTCATTCAGTTGAAATTCCTTTTATATGACTTTCTTTACGTCGTCTATTTCTTGCAAGTCTTTTCCAACGATTAATAGGTCATCGACATAAATCAATATGAACAATTGATTTTCTTTCTTTATTCTTGTATAAAGACAATAGTCTGAATTTGTTCTTCGGAAACCAATTGAAATGATAAGTTTATGAAATCGCTTGAAGCTTGTTTTAAACCATATAACGATTTATTTAATTTGCAAACGAGATTGCCTGTTTCAAAACCTCTGGATGTCGCATATAGACTTCTTCATTTATGTTGTTATTCAAGAATGCCGACTTCACGTCCATCTGATGAATGTACATGCCAGTTTTGTTCCCTACAGCTAAAAGTACTCGTACAGTCGTTAGTTTTGCTACAGGTGCATATGTTTCGGTATAGTCAAAACTAATCCGTTGGGCAAAACCTTTGGCAACCAAACGAGCTTTGTACTTGCTAATATTTTCAAATTGATCCTCTTTTATTTTTTGAAACAGGAAGATTTGTTAACGCCCAGGTATGAGCTTCTTTCAAAGATGTTAACTCTTCCTCAATGGCACTTTTCCATTTGTTCCAGCCGCTGCTCTTCTTTGCTTCTTCAATTGAGGTTGGCACATTATCAACAAAACTTTCAGCATTTAAAGCATAGGCAATGTGGGTTGTCATATCAAATTCTTTAAATCTCCCAGGTAGTTTGCTGATTTGCTTACTTATTTAATGGTCATCATTAGAACTGGCATCTTTTTAATATCATTCTTCATAATTAATCGCTTCAGATGGTTCTTTGTTCATATCTTTATATTATTCTTTTTCCCCTCCTGCTTCGGACATAACTTCGACTCCGGTTTTCTCTTCATCTCTATTGCACATGGTAGATTGTTCCCAAACGTACTGTTTTTCTTCTTTTTCATATTTCGGATCGATAAGGACCTGATCATTAAAAATTACGTCACTTGCCATGACAATTTTCTTTGAGACAGGGTTTCATAAATTTCTATACAACAGAGCCAACATAAACAGAATAGATAATTTCTTGCTGAAGCTTGGTAAGGGTCACATTGCGAGAGCTTACTATTATTTTTGGGGCTTACTACCCCAACAATGAGTACTACGAAAGTGCACGTTTAAGTGGCAACATTCCGCCCGAAGCTTTTCTCTATTTAGACAATCGAGGGCTGATACAGGATAGGGAGGCGGTTCCGCTAATCTACCACGTCAGCCGTAAAACTGTTGATAGGCGACTCCTTTACAGTCGAGACGTCCTCGCACTGGACGGAGCCGAGTGCCTTCGGTTCAGTAGGACTGTTTCCGATAGGGACCGAAGAGATAGGGTGAGGCAGGAGAACCAGTTTTGGTGGCTTCAAATTGAGAATGTCATTTAAAGTTGTCTAGGGCGTTTGGTCTTGGCCGGCTTACATAGGTTTAAGGATTAGGTTAGGGACAGTCAGGGTGGCACCAAAAAAAATTATATTAAAAAAAAAACACAAAAAAACAAAAAAAAACACAAAAAAAAACAAAAAAAAACAAAAAAAAAGCTTACTGTGGCTGTTCTAGTTTTTAAGTAGTTTTTAAGTAGTTTTAAGTAGTTTTAAGTATTTTTAAGTAGTATTATTGGTTTTGGCTAGTTTTAAGTAGCTTAAGTATTATAATGGGTTTCGGTTTCGTTTTTTTTTTTTTTTTTAAAGTTTTAAGTTTTATATAAAATAAAAAATAATGATAAAGATACCAAGTTGTAACCGAATTCGAATGATTTTAAATAAATTTTGCTACACGTACATGGCGACGGCGACCGTCGGATTGTCGGAATGAAACTGAAAGGCAAGGGGTTTACTTTGGCTCTTGATTATTATTTTATTAACAAGAAATTAGGGATGAGAAGGACAGCCTATGCTATCGTAGCTTTTGATCTGTCTTCCCTTTCAAGGAATGGGGAAAATGGGGAATGCATTAAATTGGAATGGACATACATATGTTCCTACCTACGATCTAAATGATCGTAAAGTGCTGTACTCGTTCGTTCACGATGACCAAAAGCGCCACCTATGTGTGAAAGAAATAAAGGCCATATTATGCCCCAAAGGAAGGAAACCCAAACTTTCTTTCTCTGAGAGGAGACCTTTCCCCCGGTGACAGGTTAACATGAAGTTGAGGAAAGTATGATATTTCTTTCGAATATCAACCAGCTAAGAGTAAGTGTCACCGCAAATAATAGTGCTTACATTGAAAAGTTACTCGGCATACACATATCGCTCATTAACCTTTAATTCAAAAAAAAAAAAAAAGACAATACTTTTGTTTAAATTTAAAAAAAAAAGGAAAAAAAAATCAAAATTAGAAAATCCGAACAAGGATTCGGAAAGATATAGCTGGCGTTTGCCTAACACCGGAGTAAAGATCCTTAGTTATTGGGGTAAGACCGCAACGGTATAATATATATATACATATATCATAGATATAACATAACCTTTCACAGATCATCTGAAAAATTAGAAATTCAGAAAGACGACAAAAACGTACATACGTGAGTCAACGACGTCGTCGGCCTAGTTAAGAAAATTCACATTGACCTTCAAACGTATTCACTAGGCAGCTTTGGAAGTACTCGACTTGGTAGAATATGACCCCAATTTAAGGAGCTGCAAGAGCCAAGGGGCTAAGACTATTTCCCCTCATCTCGGTGACCAGGGTTCAAGTCGCAGGCAAAAATAATTACTTTTTGTATCGATATTTTGTTTTTTTCTTTCTTTTTTTTATTGCATTGTAAAGCTGGTTAGTTAATTGAGAAATTCCTAATTAAATTCAAATTCAAATTAGAGTCAAAGGTTGCCTTAAAGTGTGAACTCGAATATTATTTTTGTCAAGTGCTGTAGAATACTCCGAAAGTATATATATGTATGTAAGCTAAGTAAGTGAGCATACGTAGTACATATATTGGTGAATTTCGTCGATACCGGAAGCAGTGGCCACAGCGGAAGGAGACATCGGTGAGTGTTTAATACATACTTAATTTTTTTTATTTTTCATTGCTAGTAGTTATACATATATATATACACACATTCGATCAGTACCTACAATTTTATTCATTTAAGAGAATTGTATATCAAATGGAGTTTAGGCTTTAACAGCAACCAAGTTGCCACTTTAATTAAATATTAAACTCATTTTATTTGAGTTCATATAAGCAATTTTTTTTTATTCAATTTTATCGATAGTCCAGGCGATAGGGTTTCTTTCGTTTGAAAGATTATGTTTTTCTTTTTTAAATGAATTATTTTTTTATAATGAAATGAATTGTGAATAAAATTTAAAATGAATATGAGTTAGATATTTTGCTTGAAAGGGAAAGAGGAGAAGGATGAAGAGGAGTGAAAGTATGGGAAAGTAAGTAAGGATAAAGGGGTTATTTCAGCGAGAGGAATAACCAGGTAGGGAGGGTATCGGATCAAACGTTTTCTCGCGCACAACTCCATCTAGTGCTTAAGCTGGTAATTTTATTTGTTTTGTTAACGAGGAGTCCTACGAACCACACCACGAGCTAGCAGGGATATGCCAGCAAGGACAGGCCAAGAAAACCCGTTACAAAAATGGCGCCCAACGTGATGTTCACTATCGGCAGATGGTGAAAAAGAATTGTTCTAAAGCCACTTCATTTTTTTTTAATTTTCTTTTATTACTTTTTTTATACATACATTTTTTTTTAAATTTTTGTTCAAATAATTTTGAAAGCAAGATCCTTATGAGTCCCGGTTATTGAAGTAAAGTTTTGGTCCCGCGTTGCCACTAGGAAAAGGCTTTCATGAAGATAAATTAATCAGAATGTATTTATTTTCCGAGTCGTTGGTTAGATTGCTGAAAAGTAAGATTCCAACTAGCAGGAAATGAAAATATAATCTTCATTATCATCGGAATGGAAGAAGTCCCGTTGATGCAAACGGCGTTTACGGTTGTCCTTCCAGATATGCATACATTTTTTTTTTGGGTTTTCATAGCCTTCACTGATAAAAGTTTTTTTTTGGTCAGTTGATGACATGATGTCCTAAATTGTAACACTAACTTTAGATTCAATAGTAAATTTCGTAAATAATCATTAGTTTATTTTAATTTTAATTTTGCTTGCTACATTTTTTTTATCGGCTTTAAGAACATAGATTACTTTCCTTATTTTCGCATATCCTTCTCGAATCAGAAATCTCATCTTTCCCTTCAACTTTAATGATATATTTCAAAAACAGTTTCCATAACTTTAAACAACCAATGATTTGGTGATTTTAATACCATATAAAAGCCATTATACATTAAATTTTTGTTGCATGTTATTCGAAAATTGCATTATATTCAAATACATGTTCATAATTTAATTGATTTTTTTTATTGAAGATATATTTTTTTTATAAGACAACATTTTCAAGAACATTGTCTTATATTTGTTTAGGAAAACATTTGTTTTTGCATGACTCACACTCTAGGTAGTATGAATAGAAAACCAAGGGTATCAATAATTCACGACGATTTAGAAACAATAAATTCCCATTCAGAAGCCGTTTTTGAGGCCTTCTATCAAAGATTTAACAATACCATTGATCGTTTTAATCTCGATACATCATTTAGTTTTTCGGAAAATTTGCAATTTATAGTGTCAGAAGCTAGTTCTTCAATCATGGCAGAAAATGATGAACAAAACGGAAACCCAAATTTAGGGGAAGACGATTTTCAAGATGCCTCACAGGAAGGTCAAAGGGAAATCAACCCTGATGCAAATGCAGAAAACCCCATAGGTCCACAGGTTCCAGATAGAGTTGAAGAGTTGGCATCTAGAATTGAAAGAAGTTTAACACAAAACCAAATAAAGTTTTTCCAAGGCTTAGATTATTTTATGGGTAAGGTTGTTGATAAACTGGAAAACCTTAACCTAGGCCAAGCCCGGCCAAGTTTGTCTAATCAGAACGATGTCACAGCTAGGGAAAATGGAATCCCGGATATTCCAGAGTCGAGGTTATCGGCAACTTCATCAAATTTAAGTACTAAGCTTGTAGATTAGATAGGTGGCACATTAGCTATGATGGTAGTGACATTGTGTCTGACTTTCTTTTCAAGATCGATATGATGCAAGAGTCATCCTCATATAGCGATGAACAGCTGAAACAAAACTTTCATATTTGTTGACTGGTAGACCGAATAAGTGGTATTGGTAATTTTTAAAGAAAAATCCTCGAGCGAAATTCGCAGACCTAAAAGCGGCAATGGTCAAAGAATTTGGTCGAGTTGAGACCGATATAGAGTTATCTATGAAATTACTAACACGAAAACAAGGGGTTAAGGAGACATTCGACGAATTCTATGTCTCAATATTAAGTCTTAACGACCGTCTCAAAGAACCATATGACGATAGGAAACTAGTTGATATCATCCGTAACAACGTAAATTAGGTGAAATGTTATTGGCGGCTGAAATTAAAAGTCTTGAAGCGTTGCGAATCAAAGCCAGACAAGCCGAAAGAATTTTAAGTAAGCGAGCTCCAGTTCAAAGAAACGTTCATGAATTATCCGTTGAAAGTGAGTCATCAGAATTAAATCAGCAAGGTGAAGAGATCGCAGCTTTTTCAGGTCGCAAACCTTTTTCGACAGCAAACTATGTGTGCTGGAACTGCGATCTTAAAGGCCATGCCTACCATTTTTGCCCTTCACAAGAAAGAAAACTATTTTGCTTCTTGTGCGGTGCAAAAGGGGTGACCTCGATTGAATGTGGCAGACATTCGGAAACCAAATGAGGGACGAAGGGAAGAGCGGGGGAATTCGTTCCTACAGGAACAATCCCGATCACCCACAGAAATAGAATCAACATTAAAACCCTACAGCTTCGAAGAGGCTGAACATAATGTCGCTCCAATTAAGATCCTGGAGAGACAAACTTCTACCAGCACAGATTTAGAAGAAAACCACCCTGTTAAAATATTCAAACTTATATCGCTCCATAATCGTAAGTTGAATTATTATAAAGTTCGAGAACGAATTTTCGGTACGGGTAATAAACCAGTCAATAATAATGTTTTAAAATGTCGTCAAAGATTTCGCAACCGAAGAGAAGTAAGAAAGTTGATTGTTGAAACCATAATCTCTTCAAAAACTGATGGTCGAATGTATGCAAACGTTGTTTTAAATGACGTAGCAGTTTTTGGACTATTGGATAGCGGTGCATCCATATCAGTCTTAGGAAACAATTGCAGAGAGTTCGTTGAGAAAATTAGAGCTACTGTGTACCCTTATAAGAATTTCGTTCGAACAGCTGATGGAAATTCGCATGACATAGTAGGTTATTGCAAACTAGCCACTCAGTATAACGGTATCACTAAGTTAATTACATTTTATCTTATTCCTAATTTATCCCAAAATCTTTACCTGGGAATAAATTTTTGGAAAGAATTTAATCCTATGCCTCAGTTAAGTGAGTTGCATCATGATGATCAGGTGAATGATGAGGAAGGAGATGTCAAGGAAGAAGCGAAATTCGTTCAGCTCACTCAGGAGCAAAGTTTTCAATTGGAAAAAGTTAAAACTCTTTTCCCAAATTTCGTTAACCTAGGATTAGGAAAAACTAATTTAGCTTGCCATACAATCGACACGGGAAAAGCCTGTCCGATTAAATCGAAACATTACCCATTATCTCCGGTTCGGCAACAGGAAGTCTACAAGGAATTAGACAGAATGTTGGATCTGGATGTAATCGAAGTAAGCAACTCACCTTGGAGTTGCCCAGTAGTTTTGGTGCGAAAGCCGGGTAAGGTTCGCCTTTTCCTGGACTTTCGAAAAGTCAATGCAGTAACGGTAAAGGACGCGTATCCTTTACCACACGTCGAAGGATTGCTGAGTCGCATCAGGGACACACACTTTGTCACGAAGATAGACCTAAAGGATGCATATTGGCAAATCCCATTGGACCCTAAATCGCGAGAAAAAACGGCTTTCGCGGTACCCGGAAGACCGCTTTACCAATTTAAAGTAATGCCATTTGGTTTAAGTAATGCAGGCCAAACTATGTGCAGGGTAATAGACCAAGTAATTCCGAGTCGTCTTCGTGACAACGTGTTTGTTTACCTGGACGATTTATTAATATGCAATTCCGACTTTGACACACATTTACGCGTTCTGAAAGAGGTTGCTGCTTGTCTTCGCCAAGCGAACCTTACCATAAATATTCAAAAGAGTAAGTTTTGCATGAGTGAGATTAAGTTTCTGGGTTTTATTGTCGGTCAAGACACCCTTAAAACAAATCCCGACAAAATCGACACAATGGTCAACTTCCCAATTCCGAACACCGTAAAACAAGTCAGAAGATTTTTAGGTCTAACCGGCTGGTATCGGAGGTTTATCCGAGGTTATGCGGATTTGACCGCGCCACTAACCGATTGCCTTAAAAAAAAAGCTAACCATAAGTTTGAGTTAACTCAAGAAGCTCTAGGAAGTTTTAATAACTAAAAGCCGCTCTTTCTACGCATCCAGTGTTGTCGGGACCAGATTTTGAAAAACCATTTTTCATTCAATGCGATGCGTCTTCTAATGGAGTCGGTGGAGTTTTGTTTCAGTTGGATCAAAACGACAATGAGAGGCCGATTGCGTTCATGTCAAAGAAGCTGAACAAGGCCCAGAAAAACTATACCGTAACTGAACAGGAATGCCTTGCAGCAGTGCTAAGTATAAGAAAATTCAGGCCCTACCTTTTACGGTAATTACGGACCATTCAAGTCTTAAATGGTTGATGTCCATGAAGGACTTTTCAGGAAGACTAGCCAGATGGAGTCAGGAACTTCAACCGTATAATTTTTCCATCGAACATCGGAAAGGAGCCCTCAACATAGTGCCTGATTGCTTGTCTCGCATGGAGTTAGAGGAGGTTTTGGCGAAAGTTACGGTAGAAATTAATGGGTTGGATGAGGATTCTTTGACATGGACCGGTGGCGAAATCGACCTCGAGTCAGTCGAATTTGATTCGCAACAATATGACCAGTTAAGAAGAAACATCCTTGAAAATCAACATGCGCTTCCAGACCTAGTGGTTTCAGGGAAATTCATCTACAAGCGTATACGGTTTAGAACGGGTGATATAAATGAAGAGGATTCACTGTGGCGTCTCTGGTTGCCGGATACACTCATTGACGAATGCATTAAACTCGCTCATAACACAAAACTAAGTTGCCATAGTGGCTTTGCGAAAACTTATGCGCGTATCAGAGACAAGTATTATTGGCCTAAGATGGCGAAAGACATTAAAACGTATGTAAGTACATGTGAAATCTGCAAAATGGTCAAGGCACCAAATTCGATTTTACGCCCACCCATCATGCGACAAACCGTAACCGAAAGACCAATACAACGGCTTTATATTGATTTTCTTGGTCCGTACCCTCGAACGAAAAGAGGAAATTTATTCGTCTTTATTGTAGTCGATCACTACACCAAATTTGTTTTTTTGAAAGCAATGCCGAAAGCAACCTCGGCTAGGGTCGTTCAGTTCCTAGAAACGGAAATATTTCACACTTTCGGGACCCCTGAGCATATACATTCGGACAACGGACGTCAATTCACGTCCAACGATTTCAAAAACTTCTTGTCTAACTACGGTGTTAACCATGTACGAACGGCGGTATATTCTCCTCAGGCAAATATTTCCGAAAGAGTAAACCGGAGTCTCCTGAGCAAAATTAGAGTCTTAATATCCAAAGAGCAAGACGATTGGGACATGCACCTGTCCAGTGTAGCGTGCTCCTTGCGATCGGACATGCACGATTCTTTAGGATGTCAGCCGTACTTTGCTTTATTCGGTCAAAATATGGTTACTCACGGAAGTACCTATAAAATACTTCGAAACCTGAATGCTCTAGGAGACCCGGAAATGCTCGTTTTGCCTAACGTACCGAAAACAGCCCTAGTTAGACAGAAGTTGTCCGATAATTTGCTCAGGGCACACGTTAAGTCCAAGAATTCGTATAACTCTAGATCAAAACAAGTGACTTACCAAGAAGGGCAGGAGGTATTTCATCGAAACTTTGCCCAAAGTAATTTTGTGCGTGGCATTAACGCAAAATTGCTTCCTAAGTTCCTGAAGTCCCGGGTGAAAAAAAGTCATTGGCAATTGCATGTATGAACTTGAGTCGCGATCAGGTAAGCCCTTGGGCATTTTCCATGCGAAAGACATGCGCCAATGATTTTCCTAAAAACAAACCTGAAAGAAAAAAAGGAACATCACAAAGTATCGATCTAATGTTTCCAGTTAAAAGCATAAATAAGAACGTAAAAATACTTATCTGACTGACAACTGCCCGGCTAGTAAATGGGTTCACGTCCCACATTGTGTCTGGCTAGAATTAATTTGATTTTAGTTGGGGCATAGATGTTTGAATCAAAATCAATAATACACGGTTGAAATAAAAATCATGTGAACTGTCGCGAAGCTAAGAAAACGACATAAACTCTTTGTATTAAACATTACTAGGGGTAACGAAATCGGTGCGCGATTAAGGAAATGCTTTTTTTTGTTTTGTGTGGTTTATATTTTATAAACATCAAAATAGTGCGAATTACCGACGGTATATCATAAATTCCATTCAATATTAACGATATTGAAACTTGTCAAACGGTACCAACCGAAAACACTATATTTGTGTTTTGTTTACATTTTTTTTACATCCCGATATTGATAGCGGTCGTAGAATAGCTGTAAGTAGCGTTGGACGGAATGTAGGAACATTAATTTCAAAACAAATAATTTCATTCACTGGGTGGGGACAAGGGACAACACTATAATATGGGTTAGCACCGTTAGCTTTCACACATGAATATGCAATTCAACGCACAATTTGGCTTGGGATTTGGGATATTCGTATCCAGCAATTTGCTTTTGATTTCACTATTCACCGAATTTCCCGATCGACACGACACTAAAATACGTGGGTTCATTTGCATATTCCAGGCATGATTTGCCTGAAAAATGCAAAGCCCTGTAACCGAATTCGAATGATTTTAAATAAATTTTGCTACACGTACATGGCGACGGCGACCGTCGGATTGTCGGAATGAAACTGAAAGGCAAGGGGTGTACTTTGGCTTTTGATTATTATTTTATTAACAAGAAATTAGGGATGAGAAGGACAGCCTATGCTATCGTAGCTTTTGATCTGTCTTCCCTTTCAAGGAATGGGGAAAATGGGGAATGCATTAAATTGGAATGGACATATGTTCCTACCTACGATCTAAATGATCGTAAAGTGCTGGACTCGTTCGTTCACGATGACCAAAAGCGCCACCTATGTGTGAAAGAAATAAAGGCCATATTATGCCCCAAAGGAAGGAAACCCAAACTTGCTTTCTCTGAGAGGAGACCTTTCATCCGGTGACAGGTTAACATGAAGTTTAGGAAAGTATGATATTTCTTTCGAATATCAACCAGCTAAGAGTAAGTGTCACCACAAATAATAGTGCTTACATTGAAAAGTTACTCGGCATACACATATCGCTCATTAACCTTTAATTCAAAAAAAAAAAAAAAAAAGACAATACTTTTGTTTAAATTTAAAAAAAAAAGGAAAAAAAACAAAATTAGAAAATCCGAACAAGGATTCAGAAAGATATAGCTGGCATTTGCCTAACACCGGAGTAAAGATCCTTAGTTATTAGGGTAAGATATAACATAACCTTTCACAGATCATCTGAAAAATTAGAAATTCAGAAAGACGACAAAAACGTACATACGTGAGTCAACGACGTCGTCGGCCTAGTTAAGAAAATTCACATTGACCTTCAAACGTATTCACAAGGCAGCTTTGGAAGTACTCGACTTGGTAGAATATCACCCCAATTTAAGGAGCTGCAAGAGCCAAGGGGCTAAGACTATTTCCCCTCATCTCGGCGACCAGGGTTCAAGTCGCAGGCAAAAATAATTACTTTTTGTATCGATATTTTGTTTTTTTCTTTCTTTTTTTTATTGCATTGTAAAGCTGGTTAGTTAATTGAGAAATTCCTAATTAAATTCAAATTCAAATTAGAGTCAAAGGTTGCCTTAAAGTGTGAACTCGAATATTATTTTTGTCAAGTGCTGTAGAATACTCCGAAAGTATATATATGTATGTAAGCTAAGCAAGTGAGCATACGTAGTACATATATTGGTGAATTTCGTCGATACCGGAAGCAGTGGCCACAGCGGAAGGAGACATCGGTGAGTGTTTAATACATACTTAATTTTTTTTATTTTTCATTGCTAGTAGTTATACATATATATGTATATACACACATTCGATCAGTACCTACAATTTTATTCATTTAAGAGAATTGTATATCAAATGGAGTTTAGGCTTTAACAGCAACCAAGTTGCCACTTTAATTAAATATTAAACTCATTTTATTTGAGTTCATATAAACAATTTTTTTTTATTCAATTTTATCGATAGTCCAGGCGATAGGGTTTCTTTCGTTTGAAAGATTATGTTTTTCTTTTTTAAATGAATTATTTTTTTATAATGAAATGAATTGTGAATAAAATTTAAAATGAATATGAGTTAGATATTTTGCTTGAAAGGGAAAGAGGAGAAGGATGAAGAGGAGTGAAAGTATGGGAAAGTAAGTAAGGATAAAGGGGTTATTTCAGCGAGAGGAATAACCAGGTAAGGAGGGTATCGGATCAAACGTTTTCTCGCGCACAACTCCATCTAGTGCTAAAGCTGGTAATTTAAGTTTTTGAAATTTAAACTAGTTTTTTTAAGATTTATTTTTACTTTAAGATTTTGATTTAAAAAAAAAAAGGTTTCATAAACGTCAGAAATATGAACATAAGCTGCACAACCAAACACACGTAAGTTCCTCAAGTTTAGTCGTCTACCATACCACAGCTCTGAATAGTAATATTCTTTTCTGTTCTCTTCTGAAAAGCTCGTATGAAACTTCTATTCGACAAGAATACCGACATCAATACAGCTTCTCCCCACAAAGATTTATCATCTTTCGAATGAAGAATCATAGTTCTGGCTTTCTCCATTATAACGCGATTTAATCTTTCGGATACACCATTTTGTTCGGGTGTATATGGGACTGTATACTCAAGTCGAATTCCATTTTGAATGTAGAACTTCTTAAAGTTCTTAGAAGAGTACCTATTCACCTCCGCAGTCACCCAGGATGTATACTCAATGAATTTACTAAGCACTTCATGTTTGCCTTTCATCAAGTAAGCCACTGCAAAATGAATAAAATCATCATTAAATATGACAACATACCTCTTGACATCATAAGTTATTATTGTTATGGGTCCAACATCGTCACTATGAATTAGCTCTAACGGTCATGATGATGTGCCCTCGGAAATACTTTTATATGGTCTTCGATGTTGTTTTCCGGCTACACAAGACTCACAAAAGTAGTCCTTTTCATCGTTTTCCAGTAAACTTTTCAGCATCAGTTTTACTTATTTTGGCTTTTCCAACATATTTCTTTTCATTTTGTTGTCTTCGATTTTTGCACTCAATACGCTTGTGCAAATGAAGCATTTTATTTTGCTCTTCGTATACATTGCTACTGATTCTTGAATTTCTGGATCAGATTTTTTTTTAGTTTTATCTAAGGCCCGACGTTTGACAAAATTAATTGTCAAATTATCTATTTCCACCGTTTCCAAAGCGATCACCAGTGTGGAATGAAGGGGGCAATGTACGTAGTAGGTGACAAACAACGTCGGCATTTTCTAAATTTGCTCCTGTTGAACGCAAATCTCGAATCAACGTGTCAAATTTAAGAAGATGTTGATGCATGTCTACTCCTTCTGAACATTTCAGGCTCAGTAAGCTGTTCCGCAAAAAAAGTTGCGAAGCAATGCTTTTCCTCTCGAAAGTTTGTTCAAGGCTTACCAAATTTTCCTTAGCCGTTAATTTGTCCTTTATATACTCTAGATGACTATCTGCATTTGCATTTCTTTTTCCTGCATCTGCTTCCGCTTCCAGAATCGTCTCCAAATCTTTGAAAACAAATTCTTTGAGCTCATGTTCCTCGAGCACAGCCATCAATCGGAATTTCCAATTGTTGAAACTTGTCCCATCCAACAATTTGATTTTATACTTCTCTTCTTCCATACCTGGGCCTATAACCTGTTAACTACCCAAGATTCAATTGAAACAATACAGGTATATATAAGAGAATAGTATAGACACTTTATTGTTCGATGAAAAACAACAGCACAGCAGTAGAATTATTTCAGAAGTATTTCATTAAAAAAAAATATTGGAAAACAAATATTTAAGTTATTTGATATTTTTGATTGAATATAATAAAGTTAATTTATAGCAAGTGCAATAATTTAACAATAATGTGGGGGAGATATTCTTTAATAAAAATACTCAATTCACTATAATGTTGTAGTTTCTTTTGTTATGTAGGTGCATTTGGAATTAGTTGTAGAATATTTGGTGGATTTTGTTTTAGTCGCAGACACCCTTGGCCGGAACTGGAGTGGGAGTTACATGGTCCCACTTCAGCTTCAGCCAGTAATGCTTGCGACCTTGTGTTGTTTGAAGCATAGACACACCATATAAAGACCGGAATCTTTCGTACGTTTTACCCTCCAACACCCATTTGTTTACATTGTTGTATTTGTAATTTTGACATTACGTCCATTTTGAAATTTGAAATCCAGCAACAATTCGATGCGGTGTATTTACTTGTTTTGACAGATGTTTTTTTTTATTTAATTGCTATGGTGAACATAAAAGTATCAGCTGTTCGGGAAAATGAATTTCCGTCAAAATAAGAAATAAAATAAAAAATACATTTTTAGAGAAAAATAAATGCGCAATTACACTTTTTTTTCTCAAAAAAAATTCTTTGTATGATTCCCGATCGATCAGTATATATTTTTCATTTCTAATCAAAGGGAAACACCGTCAAATATCGATTCAAATTTTTAAATTTGCAAGTAGACACAATATGGTATCCTCATTTGAACCAATTTCCGCACCACATTGGAACTCACTTGGACGTGTTCTTATAAGTTTTTTTGATTTTAACTAAAAAGTGTGAATGCAACTTTCTTACTCACACTTCAAGGATTCCAGGAAGGTATAAACCATTCCTGTAGGTACATTATTGTACCAAGGACACGACCGAATGAGTTCTAATGTTTGCATTTTTTAACATTTTTGATAGGAAAATACAAACAGTGGAACTCACTTGGACGTGTTCTTATAAGTTTTTTTGATTTTAACTAAAAAGTGTGAATGCAACTTTCTTACTCACACTTCAAGGATTCCAGGAAGGTATAAACCATTCCTGTAGGTACATTATTGTACCAAGGACACGACCGAATGAGTTGCAATATTTGTATTTTCCTATCAAAAATGTCAAAAAATGCATTCGGTCGTGTCCTTGGTACAATAATGTACCTACAGGAATGGTTTATACCTTCCTGGAATCCTTGAAGTGTGAGTAAGAAAGTTGCATTCACACTTTTTAGTTAAAATCAAAAAAACTTATAAGAACACGTCCAAGTGAGTTCCACTGTTTGTATTTTCCTATCAAAAATGTTAAAAAATGCAAACATTAGAACTCATTCGGTCGTGTCCTTGGTACAATAATGTACCTACAGGAATGGTTTATACCTTCCTGGAATCCTTGAAGTGTGAGTAAGAAAGTTGCATTCACACTTTTTAGTTACAATCACAAAAACTTATAACAACACTTCCAAGTGAGTTCCAATGTGGTGCGGAAATTGGTTCAAATGAGCATACTATATTGTGTCTACTTGCAAATTTAAAGTAAGAACGTTGCATTGATTGTTTTGCCAGCGGCATCCTTATGCAGATTCTCTAATCATGTTGGACTTGTATTGCTGTGACCAGCTGAAGTGGAAGCTGAAGCAGCAAATGTACTGCATGCAGGTGATTTTCTGGATTGAAAATGACGATGGTGTTGTTCCTGAAACGATAAAATATCTTTTACCCAAATGAACTTGCGACAGTGTTGTGAAACACAAACCCCTTACGAATTCCTCGGTATTGGCCAATACCGCTGTTATGCATCCAAAATAAATATTGAAAGTATCCAACGATGTAACAAATTCTCTTGAGCGAGAAGATTTGTATGAAATTTGTTTTCCTTTTAAAAATGTTTAAAAATGCAAACATTGGAATTTTTGTTGACGTTTTCAAACTCACCTCGAAGAAAAAAACACTTATGTTATGTGTGATGTTGAGGTGATGTCACACTTTTATCATTTTTTTATTTGAAAAACTTAACTTATAGTAACATTGTTAAAACTTGGTCACTGTTTTGTAATTATCAAAATACTTTTAGGAAATAGTAATCGTTTTTAAATTCGAGAAAAAAAGAATTATTATAACATTCAGAAAAGATAATTTTTGGTATGTATAATTTTACCTGAATCAGAAGTCTTTGTATTACATTTAAATTAAAAAAAGCAACAATGTTTAACATTTTTGCTAATATATTTCAAGTTTTCTTTACATAATACAACAAATGCCTTGTTCAGACAATTATAGCTTTTTATTGAATTGAAAACTGTATTATACGTAGTACACACTTTTGAATATAGTGAAGTTAAAAATTAACATTTTCTTGCCACTTTCAATCACAAAGTCTTCTAGTCAAAGTTTCTTTTGTATTTAAATAAGCTGGATTTAAGAAAAAATAATTAATTCCGGGTATACCTTAATCCATATTCGATTATGACTATCAAAATAAGACTACGTTAATACTCAAGCAAGGAAAAAATAATTTAATCAAAATATTTTTTTTTTGAAATTATCTCAAGAACTAAAAGACATAAAATCATCTAGTTTTCAATGTTTGTTCAAAAACAAATATAAGCAATGCATTCTAAAAACAATAGTAAATAATCTTATGTCCGATTTCATAAACAAACACTAAAAGCACTTTTATCTAAAAGCTATTTAAATTTTATCAGGCCTTTAAATTTTTTCAGTTTCACCAAGCTTGAAATGGGAAATTTCAGGGATATTTTTGTTAAAATAGAGTCCTCTTCACAATCCTGTAAAAATAAAACCCCTTTTTCTTTCTATTAAGCGAATTGTGTGAGAAAAAATGAGAAAGCATTATATGTTGAAATAAATGACAAGAATCGCAAAATACAACAATGAAAATTTCTTCAAAATCAAAAATCGTGTGTCGTTCAAAAATAAAATATGAAAATCTTCTTCAGGTGAAGATGATCAATCTAATATTCTAATTAAAAATTAAAATCATAAAAATGATATTATAAATAGTAATGGAATGTTGAATTTGTTTACCTATTCATTCTGTATCTCAAAATGTTGAGAACACAAATTTTACAAAACAAAACATCAGCTGTCAATCTTCCATATTCAGTTTTTAATGACACTTTTAAAATTTAATGAGCCAAAAATGGGCATTTAGTTTTAAAAGGTGTTTAAAAGCTTGTTTACTTTAAAAGCGCTTGGTGAAACCAAAATATCCCATTTAACAGTTTAAAATGCTGTTAAATGTATAAAAGCTGTTTATGAAATTGGGCATTAAAGTGTAAAAATCACACTTCAAACCTTTTTTTGCCCAAATTTTGAGTTTAAGACAATTTTGTTCCAAAAACTATGCAAATTAACACACGTCTGTTCCATTAGTAATTAGAAAATATGAACAAAAATATAATAATAAGCAATAAGAACGATCCTCTGGATCATAAAATATGATATTAAATATTATGTTACATTTCAATACAATCACGTAGGAACATGTTGTTTTCCTAATAAGTGATTCATGTATAAGAAACAATAAGTTCTTTGTTTAACCATATTTGATGACAGTTTACAGCAAAAATGTTTTTCGATTTAAGTCTTAAGTTGGCATCTGAGAAGATCGGATTAATAAATACTTATTAAAAATATAATATCTCAACGAACTATTCTAATTTGCATAGTTTTGACTTGATTTAAAAACAAGCTAATAGACAAAAGTGTTGTCTTTAAAAAAATTTATAAAACTTAGTTGTAAGTATAACCATTATTTTTTCCATTTAACGCACATATTTTTTTTAAATTACCTCTAACGCCTAAACGGGGAGAATAGACCCCACTCCCATAGTAAAAAATGATTGTTTTTAACTGTTCTATACAAATCCGTCATTAAACTTTGTCACCTGAGTTATCGTACTCTTCCCAAAAAATGCAATAGCTAATGTAGATGTAGCCACTAGGTGCCTCCCCTAAAGAATTTCTCATCACTATTCCTTATTTCGTGGTGAATTGATGTTAGAAGGGTGGTGAATTGATGTTAGCTGTGGTGAATTGATGTTAGAATTCGAAATAAGGGTGCGTGAGAAGAGGCGTTGCCGTAATGTGCCCGATCGGAACTTTGTACAAGTGTGATAACTAATACCGTAAACAAAAAGACCTGAAATATAATAAGTTTATTTAGAAAAGACAAACTGTTATTATTTTCTTAAACAAATTTTGTCCAGGGTAGTGGGCGAGTGGTCCGCACATTTTGGAAATGGCCCTCAAAATTGCCCTTACAATTTTTGTCTTCGCGGCAACGCTGGTGAGAATTGACGTTTCAGCTTGTAGGCAAAA
Organism: Eupeodes latifasciatus; assembly: GCA_920104205.1. Lineage (NCBI taxonomy): Eukaryota > Metazoa > Arthropoda > Insecta > Diptera > Syrphidae > Eupeodes > Eupeodes latifasciatus. Next base: position 105,132,101 of record OV049926.1, on the reverse strand, counting down.
CCAGAATGACAGATTGGTTTCCGGTCTTTATATGGTGTGTCTATGGTTTGAAGTTGTGTTGATTTTATGCATTGTAATCTGTATCAAAGGTGTTCATATAATATTTTTCCTTGTTTATTAGATTATTGGTAATTTGAGAGATAGGTGAAATTAGTTGTGAATGGTATTTTTTGTTGGTTTTTGCTTCGGTAGAGGAGGAAGTGGACGGTTATGAGGTAAATGTTTGTTTAAAGTTGTTTGTGTAGTTGAAGCAGCAAAGGATGCAATTGAGTTTAAATAAGTGTTTGTGGTTGTGGATGTTGTTGATGGTAAAGGAGGGGGATTTGGAAGATGAAGTTGAGGCTTGAGATGTTGAAGAACAATTTGCGAGAGCTTTATTGTTTGTATTACTATGAATTGAGGAGTTTTCAGGATCTAATGTGAGATTAGATGCGGATTTATTAAAAGTAGGGTTATTGTTGTTTAAAGAGCTGTTTTGTTCGTTAGTTTTCTGTGGAGTTTGTTTGACCTTTTCAGTGTCAGTGTTGGAAGTTCATTCCATGCTCCACTTTTTGCGGCTTTTTATTGTTATGATTTCTTTATTTCGTAAATATTTTGTACATTTTTTAGAATAGAATCGGTGGTTATTAGAGCAGTTTCGAGTGCATTCAGATTTTTAGTGTGGGGGAAAGCTGCAAGTTTCACAGATTAGAGGCAATATCGATTGAATGTAGATGGTAGTTGGTATTAATCAAATGTGAAAAGCATTAAACCACTTGGAACTAGCACATTATTTCCCCTGGTTGCACAAATTTATAAACTGCATCTACACCTTGTGGTGCAAGCTCACGGACTATTAAATCTTCGCTGGTGTTAATAAAACATTTAGTAAAAACAACATCTTTAGAATTGTATAGATAGGAATGTAATTCAATTTTAATAGGACACTGAATTGCAAGTTTGGTTAAACACAAGAATTTATCTGCAATTTTGTGTGATTTTGTTTAGGGTTTCTACTGTTTGAAACTTGACGTGAGTTCGGGGAATTCTAGGTTTGACCGTCTATTTTTTTTTCGACTGGACTCGAAATCAGATAAATCCGTAAGGATTCCAAACCTGCCATTTCGACCTCCAAAGAATTAGCTGCGCGAAAAAAAAAATATTAATACACGCGGTTGCAAGAAAAGGCTTAATTAATGAAAACCGAGATGACGAGTTTTTTATAGATGGTGATTTGCTCGAGAGAGGACTTTACTATTGAATTGCCTTCTAAGTATAAAGAAGCAGCGATTTGCAAGAGTTATTCTTTGCGCTGGTGTTGTTTCCTGAATTTATAGCGGTGCCTAGGTAGACAAAGTCCTTAACTACTTCAAAGTTAAAGCTGTCCATGGGGGCGTTTTGTTCAAGACGTTATCGTTCAATGATCCTTCTTGATGACAGGATTTACTTGGTGTAGAAAGTTAATGATCACTAGTGTCATTTTGTTTGTTTATTTATAATTCGTTAAATACTAACGTTAACAATTTTTAATATATACTTAAAATCTAAAAACTTAAACTAGACTGTTGAAAAATAATAATTTGCAATTTATACTTTTTATATTATCATTTGGCGAATTAATACAAGAGTAAAATTTATTATAAATGTCAATTAATTGATTTAAGGGGCTATGTACACCATAGTTTGATCTGCTAAAATTAGTATTCAATGGTTTCTGGAGTCAATTTCAATTTATTGTATACATATTATTAACATTTGTACATTAAGATTAATATCTTTTGTAGTACATAGAGATAAGATAAATAGGAACTAATTTAGTTATTTATGTATTCAATTTAAATTCACTAACTTAGAACTAAATTTAAATATACAAAATTCTGAGTTTTTATTTTAGAGATAGAAGCAAAGAAGTGTGAGATTTTAAAAATGAAGAAAAAGAAAATAAAGCAGTAGGAAAAGAGTTTGAAAAGAAGAAGAAGAGTTTATAAATGAGAAAAAAGAAAAGAAAGAGTAGCTTTGGGATTAAGTTGAAGTGAAGTGAAGAAAGATGGCACTTTTGAAGCGAGTGGCAGTAGCGATAGATCTTATACTTATTGGTAAAGAATTCCATAATTTAACGGCGTGAATAAAAAATAGACGGGATGAATTGAGATAGTTATAGCGTGAGGGAATTAGACTAAAAGTTCTAAGGGAACGAGCAAAATTAAGTTTTTCATATAAATACGATGGAGTCTTACTACTTATAAGATTATGTAAGAAGATACAATTTCTGGCATCAATATAGTTGTCTAAAGTACTTCCCAAAAAGTTTTTCACATAGTGAGAAATATGGTCATATCTACGAAGCCCATGGATGTATCTTACCGAGTCATTAAATGCAACTTGAAGTTTTCGTTGGGATAAAGAATCTAAATTAGGGTAAACGACTTCAGAGTAAGTAATAAGCGGTAGGATAAGACTTTTAACAAGCCTTTGTCTGGTATCTTGTGGAGTAAAACTTGCAGCCATCCACAATTTCCGAAGACATCCATATATTTTACCTATAACAGAATTTGTATGGTCGTATCCTGATAGATTTGAATTCAGAACAAATCCCAGACTTGTCACAGTTTGAACAATGTTTAGCTTGTCTATAGATAATAAAACATCAGGTAGAGTATTAAGATCCAGTTTCTTTTTAGTAATTGGAATAACTTGAGATTTTCTGGGATTTAGTAGCAAGCCATTTTTTATAGACCAAGAGTAAACTTCATGTAGATCTTCATTTAATTTACTTACAAGATCAATTGTGTTGTCAATTGGCCGAGCTAGATACAATTGAACGTCGTCAGCATAGAGGTGAACTGCAGTATGTTTGCAGACAGATGGTAAATCATTAATGAACATACAGAAGATAATTGGGCCTAGAATTGATCCTTGAGGAACACCCTGTTTCACACGTAAAAGATCTGAGCAAGCATCATTAGTTACAACTCTCTGAAGTCTGTCAGAGAGATAACTTTCAAGTAGAGCCACTGCAGAATTCCCGAAACCAAAAAGATATTTCAATTTCAAACACAGAATCTTGTGGTTCACTTTGTCGAAAGCCTTTGAGAAATTAAGAAGACAAAGAAGCGTAACATGTCCCTTATCATAATCTTGTCTTATATCGTCCAATATTTTTACCATGGCTGTGGAACAACTGTGGTTAGATCTAAAACCAGACTGTCCAGCATAGAGGAGGTTGTAATGAGACAAGTGTTGAAGGATCTGTTTGGCTATTAATCTTTCAAAGACTTTCGACAAACATGGTAAAATACTTATAGGTCTAAAATCAGTAGCTGACATTGGGTTGGACTTTTTTGCAACAGGCACAACTCTTGCTATTTTCCATGACTTCGGAAAGGTTGACGTTGTAATACAATGGTTAATAATGTGAGTCAAGCTGGATGTTATATAAGGTAGAATTAGTTTGATGAATCGAAGTGGTATACCATCTTCACCTACAGCATTTGATTTGATAAAACTAATACAGTTAATCACATCATTCTCATTAACCGATTCAATTTCAAAACTCCGTATCGTTTGCATGTGTGAATTAATAGTTTCAGAGAAACTTAAACTTAGCTCCTGGTCATCATTTTCGAGAAAGTTATTATTTAACACATTAGGATCAATTTCACACTTAGAAGCATTTCTTGTACCGGATATACCAATCTGATGCAAATTACTCCAAAGAGTTTTAGGGGGAAGGGTTGTATTTAGTTTGGATGCATAATAATTTCTTTTGGAGTTACGTATTACCACAGTGCAACGATTTCTTACTGCCTTGTAAGCCATCCAATTAGAATCAGATGGAAAATGTTTCCATTTTCTATAAAACTTGTTGCGAACTTTAATAGTGTCGACAACGTCAGATGTGAACCAAGGACAACTTTTGTTACGGACATTTACCGTTTTTACTGGAACATAATCGTTAAATAATCCAAGAAGTATTTCTTGGAAACAGTTCAGCTTGGAATCAGGGTCAGGAGTAAAAAGACATTTATCCCAAGGGGCTGTAAAGGCGGCGTAATGGAGAGCATCTACATTTATTGACCGAAAATCTTTAAAAGTGAATGATAGAGGGGCAATAGTGTGATTAAAATTAATATTAAATGTACAAAACAGGAGATCATGATCAGAGATAGAGTCAAGTGAAAGCTGGTCAAAAAGACTAACAGACGATGGACAAGATAAAATGACCAAATCAAGAAGGCTGGGAGTAGTATCTTTTGCAAATCTCGTTGGATAAGTAGTATTAAATATCTGAAGTCCTAAAGAAGAGACAAAATCTTTTATTTGGAAAGCTCGAGAATCATTTTTTAGCAAGTCTGCATTGAAATCACCAAGAACTATTACATGCTGTAATGTTCTTAATCGTTTCAACTTTAGTTTTAGTCGATCGAGTATACGGCTCCAAAAACCAGTAAATATAATTTTTAGTAGGTCGAACTATGGTGCTCATAGCCCACTCAATCAATTGATAGAAATATTCAATAAATTGTATTTTCTAATAACATCACCTAATGACAATTTTAAAAATTTCAAGTTTAAAACAATGTTTTATAATAGTTTGGATTAAAATTAGATATTAAGTAGTTTTAAGCATTATTATTAAGCTTTTGTTCACGTTAGTATTTAACGAATTGAAATAAATAAATGCTCATATAAATGTGAGAATTGTGAAAGAACAGAAAAAAATGATTGAGGAGAACAACTTCGGTTCGGAACATATGCACAGGCGACCAAGCATTTTGTGCAACCATCGTGGATTTCAGCAATCAAAAACTCAACTTCCAAACCAACCGAACTGCATATAATTTTGCATTTAAGGGAAGATCTACAGTAAATTGCTATCCCACCTCCCCATGTACTTGTTACTCTGTCATTTCTAGAAATAAAATAATAAGGTATATTATACTGCATGTCAGAAATATCATGCTTAAACCATGTCTCACAAACACAAACTACATCGACACCAGAATCCGCAAATATATATTTTAAATAATCCAATTTATACTGATTAAGACTACGAGCATTTAAATGACAAACTTTAAAACCATCACGATAATTAGAAAGAACATTTATCATAGCGTGCGTTGATTTTTCATTCACACTGTAATCAGGAAATTCAACACTCATATTTAATCAAAAATCAAATATTAATAACAAACAAAAATAATGCCAAAGACTTAAGAGTGGATAGAGAAATAAAAAGAGAGTATAAAGAAAATAAAAGAGAATGAAAGAGAAGAAGAAGAAAAAAAAATAACAATTATTAGAAAAAAAAAATAACAATTATTTAATAAACAAGAATAATTTATTTATGACTTGCAGCAGGAACAGGAGTAATAGCAGCACCAGCCGTTAAACAGATTAGTAACAGTTGAACACTTTTTAACAAAACCATGCTGGTTATCACAGATAATTAAACTACAATGAAAAGAAAGGACGCTACATACGATTGACTCAAACAGTTTAGGTATCACAGATAGTTTTGCAATAGGTCGGTAGTTCATTATTTCGTTTTTAGGACCTTTTTTGTGTACTGGTATTATGAAGGAGCTCTTCCAGATAAAAGGAAACAGCTAATTACTTAAAGACATGATATATACCATGAAAGCTAGCGAGTAGACGCATTTTTATCGGGCATACCTTTTATCAAGTTTTCTTTAGTTAAAGAACCATTAAAAACACCTTTCATCAAACAAAAAGTTCATTTCAGTGTGTTACGATCATTTTTTTTTTTTATCTTTTTTGGGTGCTTCAATATCATTTATTTAAGTGATTTTATATTAAAAGTTATCGCAAAAATAGAAGAAAAAATTAATTTTTGGTGTATTCACGATAATTAGTTTCTCAATTTGCCTTTACAATGTCACATCGATCTAGTATTAGTGATCGCAAACAAAACTCTCCACTTAATGCAAGTACTTCTCTCAAAAACACAAAAAAAAGCTTTGAGGATGACAGCGAAATGTGGAAAAAAATGGATGACAGACTTAAGGCCCAAAAAGACAGCATAACAACTGAAATTAATTCACTCATCACCACAAAATTGGAAGAAACCGAGACACGAATTTCTTTAAATATAAATGCACAATTGACACAAATTAATAAGGAAATCACTCAGTTAAGTACGCGAGTATCCAAAATAGAATCATCCCAATCACATTTGGACTCTGTAAACATGTTGCTTAAAGATGATATCAACAAACTGAACGCGACATTAACTGATGTCAAAACTGAGCTTTCCACCTGCACTTCCAAAATAAACAAATAGTTAGTTAGTTAGTTAGTTTTAATGACTTTTTATTCAAATATAAATAATACAATATTTTACAATATTTTTTTTTTTTTTTTTGCTAAAGTCTTTAGGTTTGGCTATAAGCCGTCTACCTGACTGACATTTTTGTATATTCAATTAGTAAAAATAAGGTTTATATTTAATTTATCGGAAATAGAAACAATCTTTTTTCTTTCTAAAAATCAGCATCTCTAATTCTCCTTCTATAATCTATTGCACTTTTTGTGTATCTGTATAGAACATCCCAACCACGATCGCCATTCAGCACACCCATCAAATCCTCTTTTTCAAGTGTCCTTTCTCCAAAGTACGATATACGAATTTCATTTAAAACTGGGCACACAGCAATAAAATGGTAGACGTCCTCCCTCTCCTCGCGGTTGCATAGATCGCACAATATAGGCAGCTCAGGACGATGTGGCATGTAGTTAAGATTTATAAGTTCACTTCTTACCATAAATATAGTTCTTATCATATCATTATTATTCCTATCCAAGAAGTATGTGTTTCCTTGTAAATTATATTTAACGCTGCTGTAGTGAAGCCTGTGTAATGAAGACTGAGCTTCATTAACGTATCTGTTGTATAGGTACGGGCCAGATTTTTCCATAATGCTCTGGAATTTTCTCCTCAGAGTAATTGCTCCTTCATTAGCATAAAAATTGAGGTCACATCCGTAACAATTTGCAAGTTCTTGCCATTCCTTGACGCAGTTTGCGTTGTTTGCTAGCAGATGCTTCATTACAATTTTTGGTAAGCGCCTTTCTTCCATCTCCATAACTTTTACTATATAGTCAAAGTGCAACTTTAGCGTTACCAAAATAAGGGGTGAACATCCTGTTTCTATATGGATCATATAATTTGGCGTATTAATAGGAAGTCTAAATATACGCTTTATACAATAATGTTGGAACTTTTCGACTTGTTCAAAGTTGGCATATCCCCAAACTTGCGCGGCATACAAAAGTATGGACTGGGCAGTTGATTGTATGATTTTTTGCTTTGAGCTATGGGATACATATTTGTTTTGAATGCATGTACTCCAAACTGAATTTATTGCGCGTTTTGCTTCCGATAATTTGCTTTTTAGATGTTTTTCCATATTTAAATTAGATGTTATTAATACACCGAGATACTTGTACTCTCTAACAAGTCCAGGTTTCGTTTCTCGAGAATCGCCCTCCACCGTTTCTAAACACCAGAATTTTGGTTTTTTCTAGATTTATCGTTAGATTCCAGGATTTGCAGTACTTCTCAAGCTTGTTGATCTTCAGTTGCATACTATTAACTGTATCGGCTAGGAAGACAATATCGTCAGCATACATAAGGCCTGGTATTGTTATACGGCTAACTTCCACTCCACCCCCAATTTCATCCGTTATATCGTTGATGAACAGTATAAAAAGTAGCGTGCTCAAAATACAACCTTGTTTCACACCCATCGACGTTGGAAATTCATCAGACAAGAAGAATCCATCCCATACCGCTGCTTTATTGTTCTCATACAGAGCTCTTATTATATTAACCAATTTGCTGCTTACCCCCATCCTGTAGAGTTTGAAAAAGAGTGCCTCCCGTGGAATGGAATCAAAAGCTGATTTGAAATCTACGAACAAACCATAAAGTTTTTTATGTTTTTGCTTATATATTTGCGCAATGTTAAGCAGCGTGAAGATTTGATCCACTGTGGAATAACTCTCTCTAAAGCCAGCTTGGAATTCGTGTAGAATATTTTTGTTTTGAATCCATTTCGTTAGTCTGCTGAAGATTAAAGCGGTAAACAATTTGGATACAGAGTTAAGGAAGGATATCCCCCTATAATTAGCTGGATTTGTAAAATCTCCTTTTTTATGAAGCGGGTATATAATAGTTTTTTTAAAGCTCTGTGGAAAGTCTGCACTCTCGAAAAGTCGGTTAAACTCATCTGTAAGGGCTTGGGTGAATTCAGTACAACCATTTTTATAAAATTCGAAAGGCACTCCATCTTCTCCTGGTGCTTTATTATATTTGGCGTTCTTGATGACTTGAATTACTTCAGCTAGTTCAAATGGTACATCTAGATACTCATCGATAATTTGGGGTTCTGCGTAGTGGATACTGGGTGATGTTTGTGGCGTGTTCAAAAGTGCTCTAAAGTGTACAGTGATGGACAAAACAATAGGACCATTTTTATAGTTCTTAGTAACCCGCAAAAAACTTAAATGTTTTGTTTTCAGACAACAATTTTTTTTTAAATTTGATATTTATTATAAGTGTAAAGAGTAAATTAATTCATTAAATTTTTCCAAAATGTATACTTACTTATTAAAACAGAAAATAAAGAAAAAAAGGTTATGTTTGAATGGACAAAACAATAGGACCATTTATTAAATAAATTATTTTATCTGTGCTTTTTATACTTTCTACACTTGGTTGTTAGTATTTGGTGCTATAACCCTTGTTTTGCACCACACCTTGTACTCTTTTCGGCATTGAATCCACAAGTTTGCTGCAGGTACTTTGTGGTATTGCATACCAAGCTTTTTGAAAATTGTTCCACAAATCTTCCTTATTTTTTGATTTTTTTCCAGCGAGTGCTTTTTTAACAATGGCCCATAAGTTTTCCAAGGGGTTCAAATCTGGAGATTGAGAAGGCCAGGCCACTACATCGATCATTTTCTCTTCTATCCAGCTTTTGGCTTTTCGAGATGTATGCTTCGGGTCGTTGTCTTGCATGAACTTCCACCTCAACGGCATTTCATATTCGGCATACGGAAGCATAACCTCCTCCAATATTTTTGTGTATAAATGCTGGTCCATTTTCTTTTCGATACGATAAATTGGACCTACCCCGTACCACGAAAAACATCCCCACACCATGATGTTTCCACCTCCGTGCTTTACCGTTTTCGTAGTGTATTGTTGTTGATGTGCAGCATTTTTTGGACGTCGTACCCATCTCTTACCGTCTGAGCCAACTAAATTTACCTTTGTTTCGTCGGACCAGAGAATGTTTCGCCATTTTTGTCCATTATCTGGGCCTACCCAATTTAAATGGTCTTTGGCGAATTTCATTCTATTCTGTCGGTGTCTTCTGGTAAGAAGTGGTACTTCCCTAGGACTTCTTCCAAAGAGATGCTGCTCCTCAAGCCGTCTCCTAACTGTTCTTTCACAGATAGGCAAGTCTAGCTCCTTTTTGATATCCCCAGAAGACTTAAACGGGTCCTTCTTACATAAACGTTTAATTTGGGCATCAAGTTTTTGGGATGTTTTCCGTGGTCTGCCTGTTTTTACGTTGGTTTTTTGGGGCTGTAGTGCATTATACACAAATGTCTTGGATCTCCCAATTATTTTGGCCACTTCCCGCTGCGACTTTCCATCTTGCACCAGTTTGAGGATAATTTCCCTCATGGTTTGAGTGCAATGTACTCCGCGACCCATTTTTTTCTTTCTTCTTGTGAATTCTCTTTCTAATTAAAAGAATTTTATTCAAAGAATGCTGTTCTATAAAATATTTTATTAAAATAACAAAAATTTCAATATACATTTAAACAGAATTCACCTGGTCTTATTGTTTCGTCCACCTCTAATGATTGCTTTTTTATGTTTGTTTAGTTTTTCACAATAATAAGCTGTTTATTCTTTATTATTTTTGCTTGAATCTAAAGTTTACCGTTTATCAACGATGATTTACACAAAAAAAAAAGTATAACCGTCTTCATCTTAAAGAGAGAGAGCTCATTGTTAAGGCATCCCTACTGGTCTTATTGTTTTGTCCGTCACTGTATATGTAATTCTTGAGCTTGAAGACCAGCTGAAATCTGATTTTTTCTTCCGTTTAAAAGTTTTACTGCTTTCCAAAAGTCTGACGCAGATCGGGAACAGTTTATCTTTGCAATATTATGTTGCTCATACGCTATTCTTTTAGCATGACAGATACTTTTGAAGTTTTTGTTTGCTTTGCTATAGAGGTTTTTAAAAATATCTGTATTATATTTTCTAAGCAATTTAAGAAAAGCAAATGATTTCGATCATTTTTTCATTCCAGTATAACTTCGGCAAGGGAGTAAGCTCGTGTGTGTTATTCATGTTTCCATTAGTTGCTAATACAAATTTTACTTCCAAGGGCATATGGTCCGAAAAAATCTGTTTTCCTATTCGGAAGTCCGAAAGGAGATCGTGCCAACCTCCAGTAGCAAAGCAGTAATCTATAACAGAACACGATGTACCTCTTAAAAATGTGTATTCACCAGAAACATCTCCGTCACAACTTCCGTTCAAAACTTGGCAGTCGAAGGAATCTATGAGCTCGATTATTTTATTTCCTTTGTTATCACATAACTCATCTTTGGATTGACGATTGGAATATAAAAGTGCAGAGTTTGTCCCAGATATAAAGTTGTTTTGAGAAAGACCTATTCGGCCGTTAAAGTCCCCAATTAGTATCAGATTTGTTGAATCTAGTGTATTTAACAGTTCACTTAGAGTATCAAAATCGCGTTGCCAGTGATTACAATTAAGATAAATGGGTAATATATACAAATTATTCCTGTTTACTTCAAGTTTTATGATGTTAGTATCACCTATCAATTCAAATTCCAAATTGATTCCCAGATTATTACGCAACGCAAAAAGTTCTCCTCCACTCGCTCTTCCAAATACGTTGTTTTTTACTGCAGGTATCCATTTAAGGTCATAATTCATAAAAATATTTTTAAACCTACTTTCTTCATAATTTAATAAATGCGTTTCAAATAATAGAAATATATTAAATTCATTTAAATAGTTAAAAAAATCTACAATAGCTAATTTATTTTTTCATTCCAGCAATATTATAACTTAAAATTTTAAATGTTTTATTTTCATGATTCAGGTAGACGGCAGTTTCTCAGAAAATTGGCTCATCTGAACTCCCAGTTGTGTGTACAGCGGATGTTTTGGTTTTTGCAAGTTTGCCTCCTGACAACCCTGAACTTGAAGCCTGTCTCGAACCTGACAGTGACAGTTCTTGTGTTTGCACATTGTTTACGTTGCCATTCATTAATTTAATTATTACATTTTTACACCTATTGATAGTTTCCCTAATATTTGTTGCAAAACTTGTGTTCCGTCTAGATTTCCACATTTTAAACCTTCCGACGTATCCCATGTGAATATTTTATCCTGAACATGCAACCTATCGTCCCTCAAGACAATCTTTTTCTCCGGATTTTCCATTCGCAGTGGTTTCATCAGCGCATACAATTTTGCCCTTCTTTGGCGCACGTTATATGGAAGGTCTTTACTTATTGTGATACCTGTAGACTTAAGTTTGCCAGAATTACGCAGTATACTAGAAGCTACTTCACGGGTCTTCATTTGTACAATTATTGTTGATTTTCCTAGATTTTGGCCTTGTATTTTGAAGGCACTTTCAACTTCGCTGTTTGTGTTAAGATTTAGTAGACTCGAGCAAACAGATTTAGCCTTTTCTGTCATGTCAACATTGTTCTCAACAGGTAGACGTACGATGAGATTTTTTTCTGTATTTTTTTGCATGAGCTTATCAATTTGGGATTCTAATTGTTTGTTTTTGTCTTCAAGCTGCGAAACTTTAGCTGACAGTTCTGCATGTTTTGTTTTCAATGATAGGTGTTTTTTATTGGTAAATTTATACGCAGCGCAGCAAAATCTTACACACTAAACAACAACAAAGAAATAGTGCGGATAAATAAGGCAGCAAAAATAGTGCATATAAATAGTTCAGATAAAGTTTTGGAATGCTTGGAATAGAATGACACTTCATCCAGTTCCAGAAATATTTTTTACACAACGGTTGGCAGGATTTTATTATTTGGGGATGCGTTCGTATTTTTCTTGTGCTCTGTTTTCACTAGAATAAAAATAAATTGGTTTGAAATATTAATCTACGATTACACTGTCAACGTAAATATTCAATGCGTTGACTACTTGACATCACCCAAAAATCATCAATAATCACAGTGCTATCTCTAAATTTATTGACGTGTGATGTGTGTTAGGACTCGCCCAAAACCAAAGCGAAACATTTGATGCGAAAACAAAACTTTCGTCATTGGTCGGGTTTAAAGGCTCTCCCAAACCAACGCGAAAGTGGTACATTCATCGACGCGGCATTGTTTATTTGTCATTTTTGTTATCATTGTGAATGATTCGCCCTGATTCGCTTCGCGTCAGTTATCGCAGTGTAAGTTTATTTTGAGAAGAGAAAATGTAATTGTGGCGCTGAATGTTTCGCGTTGATTTGTCCCCTTTCACCCAGGAAAACTGAGTTGCCAGCAACTGGGAGCTTGTAGGCAAGACGGGCTTACGGGGAAGGACTAAATCTCCCCTCACACCCTTCTTTTGGCTTTTAGTGCCTGTCTACATTGGATTTTTAATGCTGGGTTTTATTATGTTCGTTGTGTCTATAACGATGAAGAGAAAATCAATCTGCACATCCCTATCCCACACCCTTGAAATCTATCTATCTTTCACTCTTACAATACAAAATCTTTCATGTTGAATCCAAGAATATTGTTTGCATTTGGGCTGTAAACTACCCATCTGTCTCTTTTTCACTCACATATAATCTACCTGTCTCACTGCTTGCAACTAACATTAAAAATTTAATGTGGACAGGCACTCTTATGTCATTTCAATATTTCAATTCATACTCAACTCTATTCTGACTGGACCTGCATGTACACGTTAACTTGAACTCTTATTCAACTTTACATAAAAACAACAATACTTTTTCAACACATCCCTTGAGTACGTATTTTCAAAACTGGTTGACAGCTGATTTTGACATAAGTATGATTGCGCAGATACCAATTTGGAGATTTAAAATAAGAGTGCATATAATAGTGAACATATGTTTTATTCACACTTTCCATTACTGCACTTTCTTTCCATTACTGCACTAGCTAATAATTTACCAATAAAATACGGCTGATGTTATTTCTGTGAAAAGATGCTGGAAGTCGTTTTTGGTGGGAAGTTCCCTAACAAGTTCGGCGTTATTTTCACGGAGGATTTCTTTTAGTAAATCCCTATTAAAAACAATATTGTCATTTGCCATGTTGTGGTAATAGCTCGGCCCTCGTTTTTCTGCTACTATTTTTTCTGGAGAAGTATCTGACAGTCCCCTCTTGTTCATTTGTTGAGGTTAGAGTTTAGGCTTCGATGCAGTTGTTTTATTTTGCGAATTTAGTGTCTTATTTTCTAAAACTTACTCAGATTTTTAACGTTTTCGTTGAGCAGAGGTTTTAAACATTCAATTTCAGTGTAAAAAGAAATTTAAAGACTGAACTAATTTCACTTTCTTTTAATTTATCTAAGAACTCTTATTTTCACAACTTACTTGACAGCTCGACAAATGTCAATAAACAAATATAAAGATGATATATCCGCACTTCGAAATGAATTTGACGATCTGACTAAAACACAAGAGATTCAGGAAAACCGAAATGTTGCTTGTGACGCCGTTCTTAATGGGATTCCTTATTCACCCGACGAAAACCTTAAAGGAATCTTCAATCACTTGTGTTTATCACTTAACGCAAAAGCACCAACACTCGCTAACATATTTCGTACCCGACCGACGAATTCTAGTTCACCTGATTCTTCAATCATCATCAAGTTTTGTACACCGTATGATAAAAACACCGTGCTTCGATCCGTTGCTGAGCATTGTAAGCAAAATAACAACAAACCACTCTCCCTTCGTGACGTTAACTTTGGACGCAATGCCGAAAGCCCTATTTTCCTTCGCGAGTGTTTGACGAAAAAAAAACATTCTTTGCTACAATCTGCACTTCGATTAAAAAAACAAAATAAACTATCATCGGTGTTTACAAGGAGGGGACTAGTATACATTAAACGTCAACCAGATGATGCTGCGGTTCTTATTGACAAAAATGAAGACTTGTCCAGGGTTGCCATGACTGCTGCTGTAAATACATAATAATTTTGTAAACATTATTTGCTAAAGTTTTTCTTTTTTTATTTCACTTTAATCCATTTATTTTCTTGAACTGAGTAGTACTACTTTATTTTTCTTTTTTTCCTTTTTACGTATATAATTTGTTTTTCTTTTTTTTTTTTTTAATTACATACATATGTACATACATATCTACATTCTTTAATCTTTATTTTTGCTCTTTTCTTGTCTCTATTTATTTTTTTTTCTCTTTATGTAAATTATTGGTCAATCTCTTTTTAATTACCTACATAATTTATCATAATATCATAAATACTATTTTCAATTTTAAGTATGAATTCCTCTGGTGTTGGCTATGATTTGGTTTTGCGTTCAATGATTAGGGTGCTTTGCAGTCAATGTATGGGTTTTCAAGTTTGCCATATTAATGCTCAAAGCTTACGAAAAAAAATTGACGAGTTTAGATATGCGTTTGAAGGTTCTGGAGTTGATGCTATATGTGTTTCTGAAACTTGGTTTCCCATTAACTTTCCCAGAACCATGTTTCATTTAAATGGTTATAGACTTTTTAGGGCTGATCGAGGTGATAGAGGAGGTGGAGTTGCAATTTATGTTCGTGATGGCATTACTTGTAGGATTAATTGTGCATCTAGCCCCGGTAGTCCAATAGAGTATATTTTTGTAGACATGATATGTGGGGATGATAAGCTATTGATTGGTACAGTTTACAGACCCAATAGATTCGTTGATCTTTCACCTCTCGTATCTCTTATGAGGGAAATTGCTGTGATGTCAACTAAAATTGTTTTATGCGGGGATATTAATAGTAATCTGTTAGTAGAAAGCACGTTAGTTGACACAATGAGATCGTTTAATTTATCACCGGTAAATGAACATGAGCCAACTCATTTTACTAGTAGTTCAAGTTCACTACTTGATGTTATTTTTGTTAGTAACATGAATGATGATCTGTTCTATGACCAACTTGTTGCTCCTGCCTTCTCAAAACATGATCTGATTTTTCTCACTTTTAATTTCAATATAATTCGACCCCCAACAATTTTCGAGTATCGAGATTTTAAAAATGTAAATTATTCTGCTCTTGAACGAAATGTTTCGATGATTGATTGGGATAGACTTTACTCTATGCCTTCTCCCAACGATCAAGTAGAATTTTTTCAAACTAGCATTGAGTATCTATTTAACACGTATGTTCCCCTTAAACAAAAATTTTTAACACATCGGTCTCAACCATGGTTTACTCCAGAAATTTCCTCTCCGTACCGTAGAAATCAAGCATACCTTCGTTGGAAAAGATATAGGTTAGAAGATCTTCACAGATCATACCGGTTACTTCGAAACCAAGTCGTTTGCAAGATACGCACTGAAAAATCAAAAGTTTTCAAAAATCGTCTTAATTTATCCATTAATGGTCGAAAACTGTGGAACAATCTACGTGATATCGGTATTGGTAAGCAAAAAAGTTCTAAGTGTCATGACATTGACATCAATGAGTTGAATAAACAATTTTTAACGTTGCCCTCTACATCTTCAGTGGATCTGTATGAAGTATTTAACGAAGGTAATTCTTTAGCCTCCCAATCTGCTTTTGAGTTCTCTAGGATTGATTGTACTGAAGTGGTTGAAAGCTTTATGTTAGTTAAATCCAATGTAGTTGGGATTGATGGTATACAACCTGTTTTTATTAGAGCTTTACTACCACTTCTTTTGACTTATATTACACATTTGTTTAATACAGTACTAACAACCGGTATTTTTCCAACGATTTGGAAGCAAGCAAAGATAGTCCCCGTACCAAAATCATCTAATGGCAAGGATTTTCGTCCAATCTCTATACTTCCATTTCTTTCTAAGGTTTTAGAAAGGATTATGCAAAGACAAATAAATACATACCTAAGTAGAGTCATTTTACTGACACCTTTTCAGTCCGGTTTTCGTCCAAAACATAACTGTTTGACAGCGCTATTGAATGTGTCTGAAGACATTAGACTAGCTGTTGATGTCGATAATGTAAGTTTTTTGGTTCTTTTGGATTTTTCAAAAGCTTTTGACACTATCGAACACTCGATTCGATTCGATTACAAAAGCATCTTTGAAGTAGTTTGCAAACATGTTCGCAATTATTCTCGGCTCATTACTATTTGATGTCGAATCAGTCATTAAGTTAGGGTACCCACATGTTTTCTTCTTACGATTAACGTATTTCCAAAAACTATCAGGATTATTTTGAAGGTTTAATTCAATTTTCCGAATGTAGTCGTCATATAGGATGTTAGAGTAGTCAGTGAAAAGTTGTTTTATTATAATGAACGTCCTATAATCATCATCAGTTCTTGTTTGATTATACTTTATCCAAGCTTTGTTCCTTTTGTTTTTTAAGTTTTTAACGTGAGAATCAAACCATGGTGGAACGCTCAAGTTATTTCTAGTCTTTTTAAATGGAATCGTCTTGTAGAAACAGTCAAAAAGAGTTAAATAAAAAATGTTACACATATCGTCAATATTTAAGTTACAAAATAAGTGATCCCAATCGATCGTACATAATAAGTTAAAAAGGTTTTCAAAATTACACCTACTAAAGTTGAATTCTAGTTTGTTGTTATCAGATAGCATATGAGGTGAAGCCATGTTTAAATTAAGTGCAATGTCTAATGCAGGATGATGGCGATCTTCGTCCACAATTTTGACAGCAGAAGAAATCACAGCTGCTTCAGAGCATATGGTTTCGGAGAAAAATACCAGATCGAGTGTTTTTCCAAAACGGTTCTTCACACCGTTGAGTTGACTTAAGCCACATGAAGACATACCATCTGTTAATAAAAACTCGTTTGAAGATGACGCGTTTATTGGGACGAAGAAGTTATCGTCGTCAATTTTAATCCAATTGAGATTGGGTGTCATTCTGATCTTCTCTCATTCTTGTTAACTGATGTCATTTATAATTTCCTAATTAAAGTCAGTTCTCATCCAAACCTCAAGCGTGTTTCATTTCACTACATGGCGACGAGGAAATTAAAAAAAAATTAAAATTAAATTAAAAATTATTTAACACAAATTATTAACACTCGTTTGTACGAACAAAAAAATAAATATTAAAGTATTTTAAATTGTTTAAATAATTTATGGGAATCACGAAACCAAAAGGAAAACCTGATATAAAGAGACCGCGTGGGAGGCCAGCTAAATATCAACCAACAATATACATACGTCACGAGAAATATGGATTATCTTACAAAGCCACGTCCGCTTAGCCTTGATGGAAATGTAGCTGAAAATTGGCGGGTGTTTAAACAAAACTTTGATTTTTTTTATATCGCTGCAGAGCTCGACAAAAAATCAGAAAAAGTTCAGGCAGCAATATTTCTCAATTCTGTTGGACCAGAAGCTGTTGAATTATTCAACACATTGAATTTGAGTGAATCTGACAAAGAAAAATATTCAAAAGTAGTCAAAGCTTTCGATGATTTTTGCAGCCCAAAAAAGAATCAAGTGTACTGTAGTTTCTTATTCCATACACGTAATCAGGCCACATCGGAACCTTTCGACAGTTTTATAATGGATCTGAAAAAACTGATCAAACCATGTGAATTTGAAAATTCTGATAGGATGCTGCGAGATAGAATTGTTCTTGGAGTAAATGATAAGAATCTCCAAAAAAAATTATTAGAGACAGAAAGTTTGGATTCTCACAGAGCAATTGAGATGGCGAGAGCGGCAGAGGTATCTATGCAGCAAACAGCTGTAATGCAAAATCCACATTCTATGAGAAGCACGTTTGAGGCTCATGCAGTTTCGACAAAGAGTAAATCTGGCAGCGATGGTGATGGAGCAGTGGGAAACGGGAATCGGCGAACTGAGGAAGGGGGCAGCGGCAGCAGGGAAGGAGAAGCAGGAAAGTTTCAAGAAAAAAATAATGAGTCACAAAAAGTTATACAACCTAAATTTAATTCTAATTCCAGAAATGTAAAAGAACGAGTTTGTATATATTGTGGTTGTCAGCATATGAAAGGTCGGTGTACAGCTTACGGGAAAATATGTACCAAGTGTGGTAAAAAAAATCATTTTGCTTCAGTGTGCTTTCAAAGAGGTATCCAAGAGATTGTTCAGGATAGTGGTAGCAATGACTTCTACATAGACACAGTTTCATGCAAGCCACATGGCCTTCAGACCGCATGGTTCAAAAAAATCAAGGTGAACAATATTGAAATCAATTTCAAACTGGACACTGGTGCCGAGGTAAATGTACTTCCATATAGTGTTTTTGACCAAATTAAAAAAGCAGAAATTAGAAAAGTAGATAAAAGTTTATGTGCATACGGAGGATATAAATTAAATACAAAAGGAGAAACTAATTTAGAATGTGAAATTAATGGGAAAATTTATAATCAGGATTTTGTTGTCGTTGAAGAGAACTCGGTTCCAATTTTAGGATTTGAATCATGTATTTATTTAGGTTTGTTATCAAGAATCGATACCATACTTTCATATGAAACAAAAGAAGATTTTATAAAAGAAAATTCAGATATTTTCGAAGGACTAGGAGAATTTAAAGAAAAATACAAAATTAAGTTGAAAAGTAATGCCAAATCTGTCGTAAGACCAGCAAGGCGTGTACCATTATCGTTAATGAAAAAATTAGAAGACGAGCTCAAGGCGTTGACTAAGTTAGGAATAATTGAAAGCACCAGAGAAACCAG
Source organism: Eupeodes latifasciatus (assembly GCA_920104205.1). Classification (NCBI taxonomy): domain Eukaryota; kingdom Metazoa; phylum Arthropoda; class Insecta; order Diptera; family Syrphidae; genus Eupeodes; species Eupeodes latifasciatus. Next base: position 105,113,155 of record OV049926.1, on the reverse strand, counting down.
TGAATGGGTTTCAAATTTGGTCATAGTTGAAAAAAAAGATGGAAGCTTGCGTTTATGTCTAGATCCTAAATACCTCAACGAAGCAATAGTAGAAGAAGCTCATCTTATACCTTCTTTCGAAGAAATATCTTCCAAATTGGAAAACATGAAGTATTTTACTATTTTGGACCTTAAAAAAGGCTATTATCAGGTGCATATTGATGCAGAGTCCAGTAAATTGTGCACATTTTCAACGCCTTTTGGGTGTTATAGGTTCCTGCGCCTTCCATTTGCAATCAAACCGGCCGCAGAAGCTTTTCAACAGTTAAACGAAAATAATTTTAGAGATATAGAGGGAACGGCCATATACATAGATGACATTATAATTTTTGGCAAAACACTAGAGGAACATGACAACATTTTGAAAAAAAGTAGTAGACAGGGCACGGAAGGAAAATATTAGGTTTAACTGTGAGAAAATGCAGTTTAGGAAAAATAAAGTTATTTATTTGGGGCATATAATCAGTTCAAATGGCATTGAAATTGATCCAGATAGAGTTAAGGCTATATGAGAAGTGCATGCCCCTAGTAATAAAGTGGAACTTCAGCGCCTATTGGGAATGGTAAACTATGTCCGATCATTTATACCAAATTTATCGGAACATTTACAGCCACTAAGAGAAATTCTTAAAAAGAACAAAAACTTTTGCTGGCTATTGGCACATGATGATTGCTTGGACAAAATTAAAAATATTATAGCAAACGCAACAGCTCTTCAGCCTTTCCAATCCAACAAGGATGCAGTAATTCAAGCTGATGCTTCAAAGTCAGGTCTGGGTTGTTGGTTACTTCAGGAAAATAAGGTCGTTAGTTTTGCATCCAGGGCTTTGGGTCCGGCTGAAGTTAATTACGCTCAGATTGAAAAGGAGCTGTTATCAATAGTATTCGCATGCACAAAGTACCATCAGTATATATATGGAAGAAAGGTACGTGTAATTACCGATCATAAACCTTTGCTGGGGATTATAAAAAAAGAAATTGGGGAAATCCCTTCGCCAAGGCTTCAACGTATGAGAATACGACTTCTGAGGTATGATTTAGAAGTTCACTACTTGCCAGGTAAAGATTTGTTTATTGCGGATTTCCTTTCGCGCGATTTTTGTAAGGAGTTTGTCAATCCTGTAATAGAAGATATAAATGAAGTAGTTTATACCATAAGCGCTAGTGATGAGAAAAAACAGATACTTGTTCAAGAAACACAAAACGACTTGGTGCTTGCAAATTTAATCAATTTAATTAAACATGGATGGCCGGTAAATAAAGGTCAAGTACCAGATAATGTGAAATATTTTTGGAAACATAGGGGTGAACTATTTTTAGACGAAGGGTTGGTATTTTTCAATTCAAGAATTTTTATACCTTGTTCTCAAAGAGCTTACATGTTAGGAAGATTACATGAATCTCATTTTGGAGTTGAGAAAACCAAAGCAAGAGCCAGATCTTCATTATACTGGCCTGGTAGGAATGACGAAATTGAAAAATTAATAATTCATGTAATATTTGCCAAGAGTTGCGCGATACCAAAGTGAAAGAGCCACTGTTTTCGCATAGTATTCCCAGTTGTCCATACCAAAAAATTGGTATGGATGTTTTAGAATTCAAAGGGAAACCACATATAGTGGTAGCTGATTATTTTTCAAAATATTTTGACATATTAAAATTAAATAATAAAACGGCAAACGAAATTATTTCTAAGTTAAAAAATTTATTTGCAACTCATGGCATTCCGAAAGAAATCATTGCAGATAATATGCCTTTTGGGTCTTACGATTTTAGGAAATTTTGTACGGATAATAAGATCAAATTAACAACAACAAGTCCAAATTATCCTCAGGCAAATGGATTAGCGGAACGATTTGTAGGTATAGCAAAGAAATTGATGATTAAATGTGGTGAGAATTTATGGAAGGGCCTTTTAAACTATAGAAATACACCGATTAAAGGCTCCATTTTAACACCAGCTCAGTTGCTTTTTGGAAGACGCTCAAGGACTTTGATACCTGAAAAAGAAACATTTCTGCAAAATTCTTATTCAAAATTTTTAGAACCAGTTCAGAATAAAAACAATAGAATCAATAAAGCTTACTATGATAGAACTGCCAAAGAGGCAAATGATTTGTGTGTAGGGCAGAATATATGGTATTTCGATAATAAAAAATGGATTAAGGCGAAAATAGTTGCCAAAGAAAGAACACCTAGGTCATACAGAATAGAACTCGAAAATGGAAGCACACAGAAGAAATTCAAGATATTTGAGAACACGCAACGATAATACCGATTTTTGATATGCAAATTTTATTTTTCATTTTGATTTATATCTATAACTTTATTATTGAATATTTCATTGAATTAAAAGCTCGGTTTTCTTTTTTGTTCTTTTTTTTAGAAATACTAAATACTATCTTACCAATTGTTAATTTTGAATTATTTTGTTTATACAATTATTATACATATGTACCTATATTAAAAAAAAAAAAAAACTTTGATGGGGAGATGTAGAAAGTTAATGATCATTAGTGTCATTCTGATCTTCTCTCATTCTTGTTAACTGATGTCATTTATAATTTCCTAATTAAAGTCAGTTCTCATCCAAACCTCAAGCGTGTTTCATTTCACTACACTTGGTCTTGCCCTCATGGACCACTAAACCCATCTTCTCCGCTTCCATGGCAATGCTCAAAAAACGACCCACTGACATCACGCTTTGAACTCCAATCATGTCAATGTCATCGGCGTATCCGAGTAATTGGATGGACCTTTGGAAGATTGTGCCTCTAGTGTCGACGGTTGAGTTTTGCACAGTTCTTTCCAGAACGATGTTGAAGCCTTTTTTGACATCAAATGCATCGGTGAGATCTTTTCCGACCTTGATAGAGCAGCGTACATTCTCCATCGTCATTCAGCACAAACGTATAAGTTTGACAAGATTGGACTGTATGTAGAATAATTTGTAATGTTTTATGTTGAATAATGAAAAAATGTTTGTGTAATGTTGTAATGAAATAGTTTAATAAAATGTGTAATGTTTTTTATATATGTCAATACAATGTTATACTTATGATGTGTGCTGTCCGATGGTCCAAATTGAAAAGGAAAGATTTTAGCAAGTTAATATTTAACATAGCGGATAAGAAAAATGAGCACAAAGCGGATTAAAAGATAATCTCAAGTTACAGTGTTATTAATAAAAAGAGTGTGACAGCGTTAGATCAAATTGAGTGATAACATAGAATAATATAGGGTATTATTTGTTATGTTGGGCAAATGTGCATCCAGTACTGAACATTCAGCCCCCCCTGGAAGACTCCGGTCTTTTAGTTATAGGCAAGGGAGCAATTTTCACAATAGGCCTAATGTAGTCTCCAAACTGCGTATGTACTGTAACAACTCTGCATCTGTTGTCTTTGCCAGGATGGATTTTGATAATTCGGCCAAGAATCCATTTAGATGGAGGAAGATTTGGCTCCTTAAGTAAAACTATGTCATCTATGTTTATGTTAGGTTGACTCTTCTGCCATTTACGTCGATTTTGTAAAGACGTCAGATACTCCTGGTGCCACCGCCTCCAAAAGCCTTGCATCAAAGTCTGTAAGAGATACCAGTTAGTTTGTTTCGAAATATTTAAATTTAAAGAATCTGGTTGTGGTATTGCAGAGTAGGAATCTCCAATCATAAAATGAGATGGAGATAAAGCAGTGGGTTCGTAGTCTGAGATTTGCCACATAGGGCGTGAATTGAGGAGACATTCGATTTTAGCTAACAGGGTGTACATTTCTTCGTATGTTAGTCTGTTTTCACCGATTACGCGTTTAATGTGAGTTTTAACAGATTTTACACCAGCCTCCCACAACCCTCCAAAGTGGGGTGCAGAAGGTGGTATAAATTTCCAGGTGATATGGTCTTTAGAGAGATGATTTATTACAGCATTTTGATGCTGCTCACTAATGAGGAGGTTGTATAACTCCCCAAGCATTCCTTTAGCACCATGAAAGTTTGTCGCGTTATCACTTCATATCTCGCTAGGCCTTCCACGACGCGATATAAAGCCAAAAGGAATGCGTTTGACGATAGGTCACCGACGAGTTCAATATGAATTCCTTTAGTAACAAAGCATACAAAAATTGCTATGTACGATTTAACAAATTTTGGATTTCTCCCAGGAGCTAACCGCAGTGTTATTGGGCCCGCATAGTCACAACCAACCTTACTGAAAGGCCGCGAAAACCGAACGCGCTCAACTGGGAGATCTCCCATGAATTGCACTGCAGACATTTTGCGCTGTCGAAGACATATAATACAGTCATGTACTATTTTTCTTAATAGATTTCTGCAACCCAGTATATGAAAAGTTTGTTTTAAAATTGCGAATGCTAGGGACACGCCGGCATGCAGATGATGTTTGTGAGTGTATTCAACGATTAGCTTAGTAACGCGGTGCGATTTGCATACAATTATGGGATGTTTTTCATTATAAGATAAATCTGAGTAGTTTAGACGGCCACCGACACGAAGCACGTTATCACGATCAAGAAACGGAGATAAGGATATTAGTTTGTTACGTGAAGATAATTGTTTGCCATTCTGAAGAATCATAATTTCAGAAGAAAATGATGAATTTTGAGCGTATTTTATTAATCGAGTCTTTGATTCTGCAATTTCGTCTGTTGAGAGATAATTACAATTATTACCTTTGGGTAGATGCAAATAGTTTCTAATAAAACGAAAAATATATGCCAGAACGCGAACGGATTTCATCCAATGTGAAGAATTAGAAATCATTTCTTGAAGAATAGTATCACTTGTTAGATTAGACAGAAATACCTGGACCTTGTTTGACTTCCGTTCTTCCAATTTATCAACTGGTATCTCTTGTATACCACATTCTGATTCTGGTCATTCGTGAGATTCTTTGCAGAGCCAAGATGGACCCATCCACCAGATTTCCGTAGACTTTAGAAAAGACGGTGGGATTCCACGTGATGCAACGTCAGCCGGATTACATGCAGAACAAACGTGATTCCATGATTTGAGCGGGATTGACGATAGGATCTCTGATGTCCGGTTACCAATGAAGACCGACCACTTTTTGGGAGGTGCAGACAGCCAATGGAGAACAATTGAAGAGTCTGTCCATGCAAATACTCTTAGATCACTAGCCTGCAAAGATAATTTTATTTTGTTGACGAGACGTGTTAAAAGAACAGCTCCGCAGAGCTCAAGTCTTGGCAGAGAGAGAATCTTTATTGGAGCGACCTTGCTCTTGGCTGCCACCAATGAAACTGTTATGTCTCCAGAAATGCTGATGCTACGGCAATACACAACAGCTGCATACGCATCCAACGATGCATCGCAAAAGGCGTGTAGTTCACAATTAAGGTTGTTGGTCCATATGAGCCTAGGAACAGAAATCGACTCGATTAAATGAAGTTCATCTCGAATAAGAGTCCAACGATGCGCTAGTTCATCCGGTAGCGTGTCATCCCAGCCTAACCTCTCCCGCCACAGGTCTTGGAAGAATATTTTGATAGCGACGATGACGGGAGCGACGAATCCAAGTGGGTCAAATATTCGCGAAGCGTCAGAAAGTATTCGGCGTTTTGTACAAACTGATTGGCTTGGAAGATTTACCTTGTAGGTAAAGCAATCTTTAGATGGACACCACTGTAACCCTAGAACCTTGATTATATTCGATTCTTCGAACTCAACTGGAGAAATTTCTCGCTGGTCTTCTGGTAGTGATAATAGAAGAGGCCAACAGTTAGTGGTCCATTTTCGAAGATTGAAACCTGCGGCAATCAATTCCTCAATGGAATCACCGCCGGTGATGACGTCATCGACATACAAATCGTTTTCGATTATCGAAGAAACGCGAGGGTTGTTTTTTGAGGAATCTAACGCGAGTTGTTTAAGTGTTCGCACTGCCAAAAATGGGGCAGCAGAAGTACCATATGTCACGGTCAAAAGCTTGTAATGTTTTACTGGATCTTCGGGACCTTCGCGCCAAACAATCCTTTGAAAATTGGTGTGATTTGGTGAAACCCAGATTTGGCGGTACATCTTTTCGATGTCCCCCGAAATAGTGTATAAATGGCGTCGACATCGAAGACATATGGAAAATATGTCGCGCTGAATTGTGGGGCCAACGAGAAGTGATTCATTTAACGAAGAACTGGTGTTGTGTGATTTAGCTGAGCCATCGAAAACGACGCGAACTTTGGTTGTACTACTGTCTCCTTTAAATACTGGGTGGTGGGGTAAATAATAATGTAGTGTTATCTGATGTAGTTCATCTAACGGAATTTCCTTTATATGACCCAGCGATAAGTACTCATCCAAGAAACTCGAATATTGTTTTTTAAGATCTGGATTGTATAAAAATCTTCGCTCAATAGAGTAAAGTCGATTTAAAGACAGACGAAAAGAATTGTCTGGTGAAATATTTGAAATTGACTTAAATGGCAACATAACGATGTATTTTCCATCTTCGTGACGGCGGCGGTGTGTTGAAACAAAATGCTCTTCAGCCTGTTGTTCCTCAATCGATAGAAGTGGTTCATGATGAACTTCTTCTAATCGCCAAAAACGTTCTAAATCGAACTCTTGTGAGTAATCTAGTTGGGTACAGTGAGTACTCACTTCCATAGCTTGTGAAGTATGCTGCTGACAGCTTCCTGCTATCACCCAGCCGAATATAGTCGGTATTGATTTAAGACCCCCTGTCAGAAGGTTTCGAAGGTCCCTCAATAACGCTAAAGAATTTATCTGCTCCAATTAAAACGTCTATTGGACCAGGCAAATTGAAATTTGGATCTGCTAAATTCATGGAAAGGAATGCAGTGAAATCGATATTGGTTATTGGAGCTGATGGAAGTAAAGACGTCAACTTTGAGATGACGTAACAATCAATGTCAATAAAATTTGAATCATATCTCGACTGTAAAGTCAGGCTAACCAAACCATTGGTAACACCTGCAGATGTTGATGAAATTCCCATTATAGGAATACGAGAGTTTTTTCGAGAAAGTCCTAAGCGTTGCACACATTGCTCCGTTACGAAGGACACTTGTGATCCTGTGTCAAGAAGTACACGAAGGTTTTGATAAACTCCTTGCTTATCACAAACTTTAACTACAGCAGTAGGAATAATAGCACTAGCACGATGATTTGTTTCGATAGAGTGGTTAATCACAATAGGATCTACAGAGTCTTGAGGGGTCGAAGAAGAAGCAGAAGAAGCATGGTGTTGAATAGCAACCGGGTTTGACATTGAGCTTGTTGACGAAGTGTTTGTGTTATGTGTAGGATGACGTGGTGACGTGACGAGCATATCTTACACCGAAAGGTTGAACGGCATTTGTTCGAAGCATGACCATTTCGAAGACAGTTAAAGCATAAAGCTTTTTCTTTTACGAAATTACGACGGGCGTCTACATCTAAAAGAATAAAAGTTTTACATGATGGAAGAATATGATCTTCCGTACACATTGGGCAGACTACCTTGGTTTCCACTAAGTGTGTTCGAACACTATTTTGAGTTTTGGTAGATGGTTTGGAGGCACGAGTTGATGTATAGCAGGATTCCAAACAACTACAACGATTTTCTAAGAACTCAACAAATTGCTCTATGGTACTACATTCGTCACTTGATGCACGTTCTTCAGCCCATGCCTGTTTGGTATCGTGGTCTAATTTTTATAACAAAATAAAAATGAGCCAGGGATCTCTGGAGTTAGAATCAAGTGCCTTTAAGCCTCGTAGAGTCTCATCAGCACCATCTGTTAGTTTTCGAAGAGATTGCACGTTGGGAGAACTACACGATGGCAATGAAATGAAAGACTGAATGAACGATTGAATAATCAAATGTTTTTTATCGAAACGCGCCTCAAGCTTATCCCAAGCTTCTATGTAATTATTCTCGGTACAGGATATATGTTTAATTAGATTCGCGGCGTCTCCACCCAAGAACGATTTCAGATATTGAAATTTTTGAGTAGCGGTAATCGAAGGATTGCGATCAATTGTTCCCGTGAACAGATCCTTGAAACCAGGCCAGTCCTTATAGTCACCATTAAATGTAGGTATTTTACATTCTGGTAACTTTATCGTTTTAGCGTTGTGTGTTTGTGTCACATCCCATTTTTTTAGAAATAAAGTCTGCTGAGCAGCCAATTTCTCATCAATTGATTGATCGGGATGAGTATTTGAGTTCGAAATTTGACGAATTGAAGTATTTATTAAAGAATGCGCTTGGCAGTACTTCTCTTCGTACTCGGCAAATTCTTGCTCAGGATCTGTGAAATCTTCATTATCACAAAAGTCAAACAACTTATCTTGTAGAGCTGTGAAACTAGACCAGGCCTCCGTAAGACGTACCAAGTGAATTTCCAACGAGCCAAGCGTTGTGGAATCATTAATAGATTGCGCAAATGATAATGCTCGAGTTATACATGCTTTAGCATGACCGCATTTCACTTTAATAACATTCATTTTTCTTAATTTGTTCGTAAAGTTGTTATTTAATGAACAAAAAGTTTGATTTTTTTGTATAAAAAATTAATTTTAATCAAGGTTTAAACAAAGTTCAAAAGAGTACCATGCAAAATAATATTTATTCATGCATTTGATTAATCATGCACATGTAAAAGTATGTATATATACCAATTGTATTTTTGTAATTCTAATTACAAGGCATATAAATTAAAACATGTGATTTATATGCGACGATATAAAATTTGTTCACCGTTTTTCGATAATCGGAGCACTAAGCAGTCATAAAAAAAAGGAATGTTAATTAAATTCACTTGCACTCATTTGATTTTTTAAATTTTAAATTCGGCTAAGCGAAGGACCAAAAAATATGTTTAATAAGATTGGATTGTATGTAGAATAATTTGTAATGTTTTATGTTGAATAATGAAAAAATGTTTGTGTAATGTTGTAATGAAATAGTTTAATAAAATGTGTAATGTTTTTTATATATGTCAATACAATGTTATACTTATGATGCGTGCTGTCCGATGGTCCAAATTGAAAAGGAAAGATTTTAGCAAGTTAATATTTAACATAGCGGATAAGAAAAATGAGCACAAAGCGGATTAAAAGATAATCTCAAGTTACAGTGTTATTAATAAAAAGAGTGTGACAGCGTTAGATTAAATTGAGTGATAACATAGAATAATATAGGGTATTATTTGTTATGTTGGGCAAATGTGCATCCAGTACTGAACAGATGCCAAAACTAGACATTGCTTTGTAAACCTCTTCCCTATACGCGGCTTCAAAATCGATAAAGAGATGGTGGGTATCGATTTGAAGTTCCTGTTTTTTTTTTCCAAGATCTGCCGTAATGTGTATATTTGGTCAATGGTGGAATTTCCTGGTCTGAAGCTACACTTATATGGACCTATCAGATAATTCGGCAGAAAGAATCTTATATGCAATGTTAAGGAGACTGATGCCTCTGTAGTTGGTGCAATTCAGAGTGTCTCCTTTCTTGTGTATTGGACAAAGTATGCTATGATTTCACTCATGGTTTCTTCCGACCATATTTCGCAGATGAGTTGGTGCATGCTCCCTACCAGCTTCGGTCTCAGATATTAAAATTTGAGTGTCGTCGTTGCTTCGGTCTCAAGTGGCTTTTGCGATAGATTAGGGTTAGGTTAAAGTGGCTGTCCTTAATGGAATAGGACACACTTAGGCCAGTTTAATGGCCCATTGTGATACCACATGAATCTTGAGGCTTCCTCCTAAGCCCAATGAAACCAGTTTGAGTCTCTTACGAAACGTGAGAGGCTGATTATGCTAATATGATTTAGATTGTTATAGAAGAATTCTTGCGTTTTTGAGCTAGAGCAGAGCATGTACAGAGAAGGTGAAGAACTGTTTCCTGCTCTTCCTCGTCCATACAGCCTTTGCACATGTCATTTGAGAATACGCCTAGTCGCGTGGCGTGCTTTCCTGTTAGACAATGTCCGGTTATGACACCTATTATCTAGCTTATATGCGATCTGCTTTAAGATACTCGTAGCAAGCACCTTGATCGCTTTAAATCTAGTGTTTGCCAGATGTTTTGTGTGCCCTGACACGTGGTGATGTTGTTCCACCTGGTGTTTGCCTTCTTCATAGCGTCCTTCATTAGCAATATTTTACAATTATCGATTGGTATGCCAGCATTTGCCAAACGTGGTAGAATGGGTTGTACTGTACCGTTCTTTGAGGTATTTCGTTTTAAAATGTTTCGCTAAAAATACGAGTATATTCCTCACTCCTATGTAAGAGGCTCACCGACTATGGCAAGAACGAAGCTAAGTAACAATAAAAAGCTGTATGCATTTTTCGTTGACTTTAAGGCTGCCTTTGACACTATTGACCGAAATGCGATGTTCTTCAAGTTGTACAATTTAGGAGTGTCAAGCTAATTTGTTAATACCTTAGAGAAACTTTACCAACAGTCATTTGCGGAAGTGTTTTATGGTAAAAAATAAAACCGAAAAATTGGAATTGGATTTGGTACACTGGTTACCGAGTGGAGTTAAAATTGGTGATATAACAATTAAAGTTATTATGTATAATGATGACATTGTCATATTAGCAGAGACGGCAAAATCGCTTCAACTGATGTAAATAGACTGTCAGAGTACCGTAGAATATGGAGTTTAGAAGTCAACATAGATAAGTCTAAAGTTATGATTTTCCATAAGGGCAGTGGGAGACTTTCAGGTGATGAACAATGGACGTTTGATCGAAGAGATTTGGAAGTAGTAAAAAAGTACACTTGCCTTGGAATGGAGTTAACTTTTAATCTCAATATGGAAAAACACTTCAAAATAAAAATAAAAGCTAATAAGGCAAGAACAGCTATTGTTGCTAATTGGACACAAATATTTTACAATAAGCACATTACTCTAAGTTCAAAGTACAGGGTGTTCAACACAACTGCGCAATCTATTTTGTTTTATGGTGTTAAAAGTTTGGGGCACAAAAAAATTGATGATGTGGAATGCATACATCGTTTCATTCTTAGAAAAATGTTCTCACTCCCTATAAATACTCCAAAATATGTATATGTTTTACTTGGAAAGTGAAGTAGCAACACTCTTTATTTCAACCCTTAAGCTGAACGCGGATTATCTGATCAGGATATCGAAAATGCAAAATTTCAGGCTGAAAAAAGTAATCTGGCGACATGCAATTCAATTTAAAAAAGGTTGATATGAAGATTGAAGAAAGCTAGCAGCGGACTATGTAATCACATTTAATGAAATTGGGACGAATCACTGAGAACTGATGAAATTGTACAGCTTACTGATGAGAACGAAAGGTATTCTTTTAAAGAAAGTGTGAGAGCATCAACAGAAAGAACATTTTATTTAAAGTTGAAATACAATATCAATGTATTTCAACAATTTTTATTATAAGAGGAGAGATGTTGCTGCTTAATTTCATACCTCTCCGAAACGATTTGGCAGTTTTTTTTCAATCGCAGTCTCTGCAACTTAAATAAAAAGGAAGATGTTGGATACTTTCTGGGTAATTGTCCGATTCTAAAGGAAATAAGAAGGGCATATTCTTAAAGAAAATTAAAAATACTTCGACTCCTGAACGGTGAAAATTGGATGCAGCTTGTGGATTACTGTAATGAGGCGACCTCGTACCGGCAGAGAATCGTAAGTGAAAGCTTCTAAAATTTTGTTTAAACTAAACTAAAAGTCATAACTCTAGCTAAACTAAAAGTTATTTCAAAACAACATGTTTTATAATTTGCAACCTAAAGCAGCATTCACATGAGCGCGACCAACGAACGACGAATGAATTACAAAATGTGAGTTTATATACGTTTGAAGACATATTTCCACACAAATTCTTAACAAAACGATAGCAATATAGTTTCTATTTGATTTATGATGCATACTTTTACTTTTCAATATCATATATTAATAAATTTAAGAAAACAAATTTATTCGTCGCGAAAAAAATTGTAGTTGATACGAACTGTCAAACTTTATTCGCGTTCCACATTATCCACACTCGCAACGAATAAAAAAATCGCGCGTACTTAACCTAAAAAAATTATTCTTGTTTTGGTTTCGGTGGTGAATGTCAAACTTCATTCGCGACGAATTAAAAACTCTCATGTGAAAGAAATGTCAAAATCGACGAATATTCGTGCATTCGTTGGTCGTTGGTCGTGCTCATGTGAATAGTGCTTAAGTTCTCTAAACTGAAAATTTAAACAATATTTTGTTATTATAATTATATTTATATTTAGTAAGTTGAGTAATTTAAATACATTAAAAAAGGCAAACATATCTGATTAATATACAATTGTAATGTAAACTAACGAAAATTTAAAGCCATTCAGGCAAACGACATATGTAAATTGTCATGCCCTTAATTTTTCATTATGTAGAAAATTGTAAAAAGAAAATGTAAAGAACTAAATACCTGTTTTGAAACGAGGCAATAGGGAGGGTATGGGTAGGAGAGGGACGGGCGAGGAAGGAATCATCAGGAGAAGGACTTGGGCGGAATCGGGGAAGGGAAGGAATGTCCGCTACGGTAGCTGCGGCATGCTTGCGTTGCTCAGCTATACTCGTCGGATGGGGGGGTCTTGCCACCGTAGCTGGACCTCACCTCTTTCCAAAAACATAAATCATGCCTTAATTCGTATGCTAAAATTCAAAAAAATAAAGGTGCACCACCACCACTTGTTCGCTTTCCTCGGACACCGTTGGTGACGTCACGGTTTGGCCTGTTCCCTCCCAGCCTGGAATCCATTCGGCCGGAATCTCGGATTCCCCAAATCTAGAGACAAGTCAGAGGTGGACTCACATACTACCCCTTCGAAAACCCGCTTACCTCACCACACCTCCTTTCAATTGCCTCACCACTTCATAATGACTAAAATCTCAGACCAGAACGAAAAACGAAAAGAATAGAAACTGAACAGACATTCGAGGATTAAGTTGTAGTTACATTCAATTTTATTTCTTCAAAAAAAAACTATCCTAGGAAACAGAAAGATGACTCTTACAAAAAAAAACAAAAAAACCAATTTACCTAGACTTAACTTTGATGTTGATAAATTTACTCTAATAAGAAATTATTTATATATTTTAAACTCTACCAAAGAGTCGGTTCGAGAAAGTGGGGGTCCTTCTATTGCCCAATCCAGGGCCTGACTTACGATCCCCTAGTTCCTACCTACACAGAGCTCTTATGCGGGTGTATACGAGGGGAGGAGCAAAATATTGCGTTAAGCGCGCGCTGTCGTCGACGTCGTCGCCGTCGCGCTGCTTTGGCACTCTTCGCCTACGCGGTTAAACCTACCCCACGTTAGCCAACACTCCCTATGGCAGGTCAAAATAAGATTTAAATTAAGAAAAAAGAAACCACAGTGAAAATTATGAGCAAACAAAAAGATATTAACACTAGAAAAAGGATTAGGATTGATTAAATAATTAAAGAATATAATAAAAAAAAACGATAATAATTAAGTAAAATTATAAGTAAATGAATGAATTCAATAATAATTTATAATGATATATAATAAAGTCGCCAAGGTAACGGAGATGATCCAGCAAAAACGCTCAGGCGCCTCTCGCCTGTTGGTTATCGGTGCAAGGCCGGGGCTTCACCACCGGACTATCGGACGGCACTTCGTTTGCTTGAGCAATAATAATTCAATTTTTTTATTTTAGCTGCCTGCGTATAATAAACTATCGGCAAAAATCCTCAGCGCGGGTGAATTTTCGGGGCGCTCAGTGTGTGCGAAAAGGCTTATTCGAGCTGCCCACTTAGTCACTACACTACCAATAAGATGCTTAAATAAGATAGGGTTACTTGTAGACCCGGGTGCTTCACGGGTCTGATTTAACTTCGGGGCTTTTTTGGCCCTCCCTCCAACAGCTAGTCACCAATTTGTGCGGCTGACCGTATCCCGTCGTTCAGTTCTGGCTAGTATCACGTCCACCCAAAAATTCACCCTAATTTGATTGAAAACACAAAAAAAATCACTATAAACTCGCACTAATTTTGCATTCTTCACGCACTCACCTTTATGCGCTTTTAATTACACTAATAAAAACCAAACTCGAATCAAGCTGTTCTTCAGCTTTATTTAACCGAGAACAAAATGTCTATTCTTTAATTTTTCCTATTGTTCTACCGGCACAAACTACTCGTAGCTAAACTTCAATGCAGCACAACGACCGCCCGCACTACCTTTCACTTGATAAGTGATTTGCTAGCTTTGGCCTAGTACCGATCGCACCGATGACGATGGTAAAGATTGTCGATCTACTGTACGATCTATTGTACCGCTCTTCCTAGCCCATCACCTCATCGTTATTATGTGACGATTCTTAGTTATCATTGGCCCGCACTATCGGCTGAGGAGCACAACGGTCTTTCTAGTAAATATTCAAATCTGGCCAGTAAATAACGACCCTACTCTTCTTCTACCCTGGGTCGTGTCTTCGATAAGCTAAAATTTCCCTTGCTACAGTGGGATACAAAGCGAGCTGTCGTCTGTCAATTTGTACACTTAACTTTGACAGAACCAAAATTAGAAATTGTTTATTTGCAAATTGCAACACGTTTTTTCCTTGTTCGCGAGTTTTGTTAATGTTTATTCAAAGAAATAAACTAAATCTCAACCAACTACTGAACTAAAAACATAAAAATAACAAAAAAACATAACAAGAAGAAAGAAGGATGTAAAAAAAACAAACCACCCAGACGGACAGCTCCAGCACGGAAAGAAGGAACCTCCCCAGCCGAAGCTAAGTATTTTGTACTTTTCCCTGATGGTTTTTTCACATAAAAATTCTTTTACTTTGCAGGTGACGTTGGTCGTGGCTACTAAGACACCCATCCTCGGTCGCCTCGGAACAGAGGGTTCCTAAGCCGCCCAGTCGATGTAGTACATTCATGTCGCTTTCCCTCGGTCATCCAGAAGCCTTCGGAAGAGCCCAGAAGTCTTTTCGAAACAGAATCGTCCGAAGAATGGACATACCATACCACCCGCTCCATTGGAGGTAGAAGAAGAAACGTCGAGACAAAAAACGAGTGGGGATCGACACCAGTATCAGTGTATAATTTGATTTTTAATTCTCAAATAAAACATAGCAACAAAAAATATGCTAATCTTTCATTTCTTTCCTTGCAGCCACAACAGTTTAATAAAATCTAATCTATTAAATGTTACAAATAAAAATTCGAATTTAAGTGACTTCATACAAAATAAGCTCACACAATTCCTTTAGCTATTATAACTAATTTGTAACTTCTCATAGTCTAAAAAATTGAGTTCTAGATTACAACTTTATAAAGATAAAGTATGTGTGAGACTATTCTAATGTTACGGATGTTAAATATCCAACGTTTGGACTCTTTTTACAAATAATTTTTGTAAGATTTCATAAAGTATTGTTGATTAGTATTATTTATTAAAATTAACATTTTATTAGTCAAATAACGATGTTTGGCTATAAGATCAAATTGTCTGGTTACCAAAAGTGACTTACAAAACAATAGGAACACTTTCAATGTGTTTTAGATTTAGATTTCTTTACACTAGAATTAAAAAATATATGCGCTTGAAGAAGTACAATCTCTAGACTATTTACCTGACGCAAAAATGTGTTGATTGTAATGGGTAATAACTTTGCGTTATTTTCATTATTATTAACATTATTATTTTCAATATTTATAGAGAAATTTAAAATTGTACAAGTAAACATAAAATATAAATAAATATAAATAAATATTTGTCAGTATTTTATTTTAGGTTGTGTTGTCTAAGTTTCCACAAAAAAAAAATAGAATCGATCTTCGTTTGCAACTTCTATTGCAATTAAAAGCGTTTTGGGAAGTGCATAAGAAAAATTAAAAAAATACCTATCAACTGTCCATACTTTAAGGAAAAAATATCATATTAAATTGTTAAACTGAAACAAAAGGAAATAATTATAAAAATGCTCAGGAATGGAACAATTAATAGAAACGAATTAAGGATTATATTTTACATATTTTCTAATAGTTATTTAATTTTAAAAATTGTTGGTAATTCTTATTATACATGGTCGTTAAACCTTCATTTTTGGTAGTAGAATGGCATTTTTCATTATTGAATTAACCATCTTGATACATGTCTTGAAAAGTATGCAATACCATCAATTTGTTTTTTCGACGCTACAAGAAAATGTCATGAGTTTTCTTTTTTCTGAAGAAGTCTCATACGTCGTCAACGATTTCAAACTACTGCGAAAGCTTTCCCATCGTTGCTATTCTACAGGTATCTTTCCGAGCGGATGGAAAACAGCATTTGTTCAACCGTCCCTCAAACAGGCGAATCCCTTTCCCCCCCTAGCTATCGTGCAATTGCACTTGACCCTTAATGAACGTCAGTAGCTGTAGAGCCACCGGTGATTTAATGTTTACATCACCGAACAGTGGAACAAATCTTTGCATAGTTTTAGAGAAAGTAATAACATTGCACTTGATATTTGAAAAGCATTTTATACAGTTTGGCACCAAACTCTTATGGAAAATACGGTTTATTGAATCTGATGAATCTCTAACCTTACTAACCGTTAAAAACAAGTTGTATTTTATGGTTTTTAAGTCTGAAATTCGTAAAATAAATTCTAGTATCGTGTTGTCTCCGGCTCTATTCCTTATATTTATAAACGATCTCTTGATCTAATTCATCAAACTGTTTCGCTGACGACACAGTACCTTTAGCTTTTCATGCTCGTTTCTTGTCTTTCGAATGTCGAACTTTAGAGGCAGCGAATGATAAGCTCATTAAATTCCGATCTTGACATCATTGCCAATGGAGAATTATTAACTGTGTAGAATTTAAACTCAATGCTGTCTCCCTTGTCCTTAAAGCTTAACATACCTCGATGCCTCTTTCCGTGAGTGGCAATTGCATCCAGGAAACTAATCAACTTTTATTACTCGGTATATGTACATCATAGAATAAATAATAATTAAGATATGCATAACTAGACTAAAAATGTAGTTTTGAAAATTCTGGATTGTAGATAACCCTGTGTTACTTTACGCTTCTCTTTTTTGTACTTAAAATAAAATCTGAACTTTTTAGTTTTAACAGGTAAGTTTTAGGTGTCTCTAACTTTATGTGTCGATGGGATTTATAAAAAAAAACGCAAAAATAACACATAATTTTTGTAATCATTTATTCAACTTCGAAAACAAGATAAAGCTAAAAACTACAAAAAAAAGAGACTGGGATGCGACCCACACTGATAACATCCCATCCCATCTATCTTAAAAGGTTTTTAGGTTTTCAGTTTAATTATTCTAAAAAAATACAAATTACCAACAATATTTTTCATATGATGAAATAGTTTGATTTCAAAATCAATTTTTGTTAACGAGATTTTTAGTCCAAAAATCAGTTTTTACCAATTTTAGAAGCATTTCTTAAAAGTTTTTATTTCTTATATAAACAAATACAAATTGGATGAATGAAATTAATTTGAAATCAATGTCTTCTATTATTTACGAGACGAAAAACAAAACCGAACATTAATTTTTACCAATTTTGCGTACTAATTTTTGTAGATTTTAATGAAAAACCTGATTGTTGGATTTTTATAAAAAAATTACAGAATATCGAAAACAATATTTTTTGTGAGATCAAAATAGTTTGAAGCCAATATTTTTAAATTTTGAAAAGATATTTGAGTCGAAAGTAAACTTTTACTAAGTTTTAGTATTGTTTTTTAGGTTTTTATTTTTTGTAAAATAACTGTCAAATCGATTTTTCTCAAAATTTTACCGAATGTTGAAAACAGTATTTCTTATAAGACAAAATTAGTTTAAATCCATGACCTCAAATTTTTGAAAAGATATTTGAGCCGAAAATCAATTTTTACCATCTTTTAGTAATGTTTTTTTTTTAGATTTTTATTTTTATACAAAAACTGTCAATTCGATTTTTCTCAAAATTTTACCGAATGTTGAAAACAGTATTTCTTATTAGAAAAAAAATAGTTTAAAGCCATAATCTTAAATTTTTGAAAAGATATTTGAGTCGAAATTAATTTCTAGCACCTTTTATTAATTTTTGTTTACCCTTTTCATTTTTTGTAAAAAAAAATTGTCAATTCCATTTTTCTCAAAATAGTGCCCAATGTTGAAAACAGTATTTATGAGTTTGAAGCCATAATCTCAAATTTTTGAAAAGATATTTGAGTCGAAAATCAATCTGAAAGCAGTGAAGTGAACAAGCCTCATTAGAAGAAAAACTATTAGAGTTGCTTACACTACATTTTTTGCAATCAGAAGAATGATAAAAAAATATCGTAATCAACTAACTGACCCTGATAAGCTAAAATACATTATTTTTGTTTTCTTAATTAATACCATTTTATTAGCTGCAAACCAGGTTCTAATATATCCAAATCATAGTTAATGACAGAAATTAAGTTAGAAAATAAGAAAATGCCTTATCATCAGCAAACGCAGTAATTCTTCCTTTAAAATTCTGCCTGAAAATAGAATTGAAGAAAATCAGGAAAGACAAGGGACCCAAAACTGAACCTAGCGGAACGCCTATACTTGTATAAGATAAATTGCTCAAGCTACCATCTATACTAATTAGTTGCTTTTTATTAGATAGATAGGAATATAACAAATTATAGATGAAACCACGCATATTCTTGCATTATATAATTTTTTCAAAAGAATACTATGGTCTACTAAGTCAAAAAAAAAATTAGGTGGCGCAACAGTCCGTAAAGAACCAGGACCTAGTGACTTACAACTCTCAACCATTCCTGTGTGCGAGTAATTGCAGGAATGGAGAGGACCTACAGTTTATATGCCGAATCCGAACGGCTAGATTGAGAAAGCATTTTCTTGACAAGAATTACTCTTGGAGAATTTGTCAATTCCTCGCAAGAGGCAGTACCCGTGAAAAAAATTTTAGGTGTCACAGGCAGGGATCGAACCCAAGACCTCTCGCATAACAGTCCAACGCACTAACTATCTTGCCACGGGTATCTTCATAGATTTCGCTACAAAATTTTAGCAACGCATCTTCAGTTGATCTATGAGCTCGAAATCCAAATAGGGCATCACTAAAGAAATTATTTTTATTTAAAAATTCCAAAACTCTTCTTTTTATCGTCTGTTCAAAAAAAAATTGAACAAACAAGTGACAAAGAAATAATTATTCATAATTCAAGTGTTAGACTTTTTGTGAAGAAGAATTACCTCAGCAATTTTAAGCAAAATTGGAAAAACACCGCCGTACACACTTTCATTAAAAATGTGTGCAAGAACATCCACAATGTTATAAGCAATTTGTTTAAAGATTATACTGGAACAATTATCACAGAACAGAACTAGATTTTTTTAACTTTTTTATGATTAAAAGCACTTCATCGGGACTTATAGGAGCATAAAAAAGACTTTCTGCAAAAATATTATCGATAACTAATATTATCGAAACATTTTCAGCTGTAGACATGAACAAATGATTGAAACGGTTAGCTATTTCAGTATTGTCTATAATTCTTATATTATCACCTTCTATTATTAAAGGTTTTTCAGATTTTGAATCACGATTAAACATTTTTTGTACAACATTTCATCACCTTTAAATTACCTTTATTTTTTTCGAGTTCAGATAAATAATAATTTTCCTTAAATTTGTCTTTACTTTTTTTTAATGATTTTTTGCTTGCTATTGTATATGTATACCTTGTTTTTAGTTGAGTATTATTTAGATACATTTTACATATTTTACGAAGCTTGTTTTTTTGTTTATTTTATCTAAAAAATACCCTGTCATCCATTCCTTCAACTGTTTAGACCTTTATCGATCTTTTTGTACAACTATCAAGATAAACACCTAATGTTGTTTATCTTGATATAGTTATTCAGAAAAACACTTAACAAAAGATCACTTTCATCATATGATAAAACAACTTTATCTGGTTCAAAATTATGTAAATTATCAAAATGCATTAATTTTACAGATAATTTAAGTCTTCTAAAATCTTAATTCTGATAGCTCTATCACCTTCTTGCTTTCTCATTAAAAGATTGGAATTTTGAAACCATACAAATTTGTATCCTTTAAATGTCTAAACAGACTCGGCAGCTTTACGAAGTTCTCTATTATGCGATGACAAACTATTATTTATATAAATTTTGTTTTGTTGATTAAAACTATTTCCAAAAACTTTGGCTGTCAAGAGCTTTATCTAAGGCATTCGCTCTAGTCAGATCCGGAACTCTAATAATATCCACAGTATTTTCTAATTCAATTGCTCCAGCGAATTCACTCTAGATTGTAGCGAGTTAATTTTCAATTGCATTTCCTTTTTCTCCTCTCTCACCTCGTGTAGAGAAGGCATATAATCAAAATTAACTTTTTTTTTCTCTATTACCTCTTAATATATGGCTTCTAAAGAAATAGTTGTGATAGCCACAGCATCAACTGATACTGGAGCAGTGATGTTGATGGCAATAGAGGAGGTGTTAGCAGTGATGATGCAAGCGGAGGTGGCGGATGGAGGAGCAACAGCAGCGATCCTCTTGGTGACAAAAAATGGAGATGGTATAGAGGTGAAGAGAAGTGGCGAATTGAGGCACACGGAGAGCAACGAAATGAAAATTCTACGTCACTATCATGAATGTTAATACAACGAGCATGAAAGAGCGTCAAACAATCACAACAATTCACTTTAGATTGCTCTTTATTCACCTGATTAGTGCAAATCTTACATAAAAAAATGTTATATTATTTTCACTTGATTAAATATAAAAAACTTATGATGTAAAATTAAATTTTTTGTCTTTCTCTTTATTAACTTTTTTTTTATTATTAAAATACTGATTTCTATTATTTTAAATAAAAAATGTAATAAAATATAGAGGACAGATTAAGGACGTCTTCACCTCGCACAACTTGATGACGTACAGGCCTGAGCTCCGAATATTTTGTGGAATGCATATAAAGTGTTCACTAAATAGTTAAACCTAACAGGAACAACTTTGATTACATCTCGGGAACCCTTCCGTTGTCGTCTAGATGTAAGGAGTGGACACATCTCCTCCCTCTCGTTTGCACCCCCCAACGATGTTCTCTGAATTTTTTGTTCGTAAAATAAATCGACAACTTATTATTTCATAACTTGGCTCTTTTAACCACTTTTAAATCTCGAAACAAAATGTTCAATGATGAAAACCAATGATGAAAACCATGGGATAGTTTTTATTTAGGGATATTTAAATTATTTATTATTTATCTTCAATATTACAATAATAATAATTTTTAATATTTTGGAATTCTATATAATATGTAATGATAAAAAATAATAATTTAAGTTGGCAATGGCGTTGCCGTCTGCCTGATTGACGTGATCAAATATTTTTTTTTAAATATACATATATATAATAAATTAAATTACGTTATAATTTAATTTCAAACATCTTTACTTAATAATAATAACATTTTTCACTTAAAAAAAGAAAATAGAGTAAAATAAATACGATCTTATAAAAAATTAAATATTACAAAAACATGACATTATTTTTTTTTTTACTATAAAAATTCTGTTAAAATGTTATGTCTATAGGTGTATGCAGTCTCAATGAATTTGTATAGAGCAAACCAGTTATCACCATTTAGGTTGTTCTTCGTTTGTTCCATAGTCAATGATAACTTTCCGAAGTGAGATAGCCTCAGATCCTTGTAGATGGGACATATTGCCAGGAAGTGGAATGTGTCTTCTTTCATTCGAAGATTGCATATAGTGCATAGATTTGTCGATGATTTTTTGAACGGTGCGCCATTCAAATTTAACATCTCGCATCTCGCTCTGCAAACCAGAGATATCGCTTTTATGCTATATCGATCATTAAAATAGTTTTTATTCATAAGGTCATAGTTTAACTCGGGGTATATCAACCTGTTATTTGAAGATATGGCTTTTTCTCTGCTTTCATTTCTGTGACTAATATCAGATAATACCAACACTTTATAAAGTTGTTGTTTCAACATTCCAGGATTAACATATTGTATATTAAGACTTAAATCATGTTTCGCTGCCAGACCTATCCAATCATTAACCCATTCTAATTTATTATCAAAAGTATATTTTGTCATAATAAGTGGTAGTCTATGTTCGGGGTATTTCAGAACTTTGAGTACGTAATCGAAGTGCAACTTTAATGTGAAATTAAATAGATTTGACAAACCCGTTTCTAAGCTGAGTACATAATTGGGTGTCGTAAGAGGAAGATGCAAGAGTTTTTTCAAAAAGTATCGAAGGAGTTTTTCAACTTCGTCATATTGTTTGTACCCCCAAACAATAGAAGAAAGTACGAAATTGATATGCTATGTATTATATAATTTTTTTCTGATAAAAAATAGATTTACCGATAATATTTTTCTTTTTCTTGTAACTCCTTGGACATTTACTACATACTTTTTTCCTATTATTTTCAGATGTCTAGCAAAAATCTCGACCTTAATGATATTGTCTCAAATTTTAACAAAGATGTTAAAAAATTTTCCGAACTTCTAGAGAGTCTATCTAACTATAATCAACAAATCCAAACACATATCGATAAAATGAAAAAAATTGATGATTTAAAATCTATGGTTGATCATGCAGAACTCAATTTTAAATCAGAGTGGGATATAATAACAAAATCCACAAAATCAATAGAACAACAATTAAATGAAATATATTCACAAGCTTATAAAACCGGTTCACAAATAGAAGAAAAGAAGTCTTCCGAAAAGAATATCAATACTATTGAAAGTAAAGAAACATCAAGAGATGAAACTACTAACAGAACAGATAAAAAAAGTACAGAAATACAATCGAACAATGATGTTACAGTAGGTAGGAATCCAGTGGCTGAGATCAACGACCCCATGAATAGTGATCTTCATACTGACAGTGATAAAGAATTTGAAAACAGAGGAGATATGAAAAACAATTTGTCTAATACAGATCAAAATTTTAACGTTGCGGTTGATGACGAAGCGAAGACTGAAGCAAACATAAAAGGTGACGCTTCTACGAATGATGAAAAAGGACCTAAACCGGGGTTAATTCGTGTAGTACCCCTACAAAATTTACTTTCATCTCCTCAAAAACGATCACATACTTCTCCAACTTTTCCATGGGTCATTAGTGATAGTGAAGATGAAACCAATGCAGCGGTCTCTAAAAACAAGTCTAAAGAAAATGTATTGGAATTAAGTGATTCGAACGACGAAAATTTGCAACAGATAAAGAAATCCGGTTCATCGACTAAAGAAATAAAGTCGGGTCCAAGAAGAAAGATTACACCATTGCGTAACAAATCTGAAAAGATTCAAAAAAAAGATACTGAAGAGTCCATCGCTATGAATTGCGAAAAATCAAATGAAAATTCAGCAACTTCTTATTTGTCTACGAAACATTTGAATCCTAGTTCAGATAGTGAAACAAGTTGCAAAACAACAAAAGAGCTTTATGCGACTTGCAAACAATACACTGATAACAGAAATTCCAACCCAAATTCTAGTTGTGAGTCGCAAGACATTTTTCCTGTAAACGGAACTTCAACTTATTCTACATTGCTTTCAAAACTTTTACATAAAAAAGAAAAAGAGAAAAGTGAACCAACTTCTTCAGCATTACTACGTCAATTCTTCCGGAAAAAGTGTGTTGTTCGCATAAAGCGAATATCCTTAACTGCCAACAACGTTAAATTAGATGTATGTAACTTAGTTTATTAGAGATATCGACTTAAAAAAAAGTTTTATTCCCTTTTTCCTGATTCGCGCAGCAAAATAAAGACAAACAAAAAAGAATGGTGTTGGGCTATCACATGCTGGGTCAATTTTGAACCAGGCTAACAGAGGAGAATTTTATATTTTATTACACATGACATCAACAACGACGCGGGTAAAAGTTATCAATATGTGAGAAGATTTTATTTGTATTAGCAGATTTTTATTTTTCTGAAAAAAAAAACAACATAAAAGTATTAGTTTTCAACTTTCTTAATTTTAAAAAAGAGGAAATATTTCGCTGATTTCCCTCCGCACGTTTCATTTTTTAACCACAAATTTCGTTTTCCTCCAATTAATTTGTCCCAGTATGTCATGGCCCAGCTCTTAGGTTTACCATTATTAAATATATTTCAAAGACGATTTTACTGTAAAATACATTCCAAATATTCATTTTTATCTGACATTATTCATGTCTTTTAACTTCGGATTTCTGAAAATATTTACAAACTAAAGAATTTTTGGATGAAGCTGTAAATGTAAAGTCTATAGCAATTTCATGTTTTTATATATGTATAAGAAAACATATTTTGCAGTACTTACTTTATTTTTTTGGAACGTAGTTATTTAACTTCATTAAAAATGTCTGCAACTTTAAATTGAGAAGCGTTTTTAGAACTCTTAAAATATTTCAATCAATCAAATTTCATATCTCTTAGTATAACTTATTAAACGAATTAATAGAATTCATGATCAATTTATTTTTTTTTAATCGAAGTAAGTGAAGAATATTATATACTACTTAACCACTTATCCCAAAATTTTAGAAATTCACTCAGATATGTTATGCAGGAGCTAAAAGTTAATATGGCATGTCACATGTCTACCGAACAGGTGAAAACGGCTGAGGTTATAGTTGATTGTTATTTTTGTGATATTCTTTGAATACTCAAGCTTCGTTTTTTTGCGAAACTGGCCCTGATTACACATTAGTAGTTTTGTGTATAAGGTGTCAAAGTTTATCTGGAATTCGCTTTAGCTTTTCCAATACGACTGGAGGTGTCTTGTTTGGTTCCGCCCTTGGTAGAGACAATAATCCCAAGATGTGAAAACTTTTTTCAATAATATTTATCTAATATCGGCCCCCATTTTCTATATTTTTCAGGTAAATTTTCAGAGTATTGCTACGATTCCTGCAAGACTGGCCGCAGGACATCACTGATCACTAACAAAAACAAAATTCGAACTCTTTTGATAAGCAACCTCGGTAATATATTTGAATCGTTTTTATAATAGCAACTATACGGCAAAGCAAGGCAGATAAATGAATTTTAAATGAATGGCTATGTTTGTGTTTTGAAAAAATCCTCGAATTAGGGTTATTTTTTTATCAATTCTTATATACTTAAAAAAAGAAGAGTATCTAGGTACTTTCCTACCTATCCAGTTAAAACCAACTTTCACTAGCTTTTTTATATTTTGAAAATATAAAGATTTACTGCGAAACTTTTGAATCTACTCCAATTTTTTTAAACCTTCGTGTATTTTTAAAAGTCCCATCGCTTATCTACTAAAAAAAGCCGATGATAAACTATAAAAAACCACTCTGCTATATGGGTAAATATAGTAGAGTGAATAGTTAACATTTCAATGTAAATATTATATTTTCCTTTTGTTCCAATGCTATAAATTTTTAATATTCAGTACTCCCCCACGGAACTTTATGATCTACAATATAAAATACACTGCCGCTCATAAAGTTAGAAGCAGTCATTTTTGAGAAGTAAAATCGATATTTTTCCCGTTACATGATGGATTAGAAAAAAATAACTATGGTAAATGAGAGACTGCAAACAAAATATAAAATTTGGTTATAGAAGAAATTTAGCTCACGGATCTTTTATGACGAATTGTTAATTAAGTCAATAATATGCGAAAATAAATCGGGTCATTAGATTAAAAGCAGTAAATAAATCATCGTTGTTTCGTGAAGTGCATACATTTTATTCCTAAAAACGGTACAATTTATAAATTAAATGTTCTTGATTGAGTGTTCATAAAAATTGGCAAGAAAAAATGCTTGACAGAAAGGGCAAGAATAGATTTGTATTGCTCTAAAGATCTTTCATACCTTGCTATAGCCCGAAAAAAAGATCGAATTGATCCTTGTGTTAGCAATTATTTAAAAACCATCGGCTTACTCGAAAAATATAAAAAAAACACTTGCTCTGCCTTAACACTTCGCGAAACGCGAAGTATCCTTAAAATACCTTCAAATTCAGCTTTGTCGGCAGCTAAAACTAGGGAAGAAGCTAATGTTAAGGCCAGCTTATGCACTGTTAAATGCACGATTCGCCATGCTAAACACTTAAGGCGCCTGAGTATTAAGATAAAACCACGACTTAATGACGTAAGGAAGAAGCAACGCTTGTTTTTCGCGAAATATCACATGAGCTGGGATGTGCAAAATGGAATGACCGCAAATGTTTGTAGGGTTATTTTTTTCGACGAACAAATTTAACCTAGATAGGCCAGATGATTATAATTATTATTTCTATGACCTGAGGAAAGAGAAGCGGGTTTTAAACCGTCACCATAGCGGATAAGAAGGCGTTATGGTTTGAGGCTCAATTTCATTTTATGGCGCTCTAGAGTTGGTAGTCCAAGATACCAAAATGACTTGGAAAACCTACAAAAGCCTTGCTGGAATCAGTATTCCCCAAAGTTAGAGAGCTTTTTGGACCAATTCCATGGATTTTTCAGCGGGACAATGCTACAATACACATAGCCCTAGAAGTCAAATCTTTCATTGAGAACCAAAACGTCCAAAAATGTGTGGGGCTGTCTTACACGTAAGGTATATGAGGGAATGAAGCAATGCGATGACAAGGAAGCGCTAATTCATAGTATCAAGTTGGCCTGGAGTGCGATTTCACTGGACTACTTGGAATCTCTTTATAAATCCTAAAAAGATAGAATTTCTGGAGTTGTTTTGAAGGATGATGGCAGCACACATCATTAAAAATCAAATAAAAGCTTAAAAAAAATAACAAAATATAAGTACTTGCATTTTATTTGCATTTATTTGATGTGTTTCTAATCTAATGACCCGATTTATTTTCGCATATTATTGACTTGATTAACAATTTGTCATAAAAAATCCGTGAGCTAAATCTGTCCTATACCCAAAATTTATATTTTGTTTTTAACACAATATTCTCTCATTTACCATAGTTTTTTTTTTCTAATCCATCATGTAACGGGAGAAATATCGATTTTACTTCTCAAAAATGCCTGCTTCTAATCTTATGTACGGCAGTGTACAATTCAACTTTGAAAATTTTGTTTTAAATGTCTATAGCTCAGCGACCTTTTACAACATCATCTCGCCCAGCAAAGGGTTTTTTCTCAGAATTTAACGCTGTACGATAGTGTCCGTTGCGATTTATCCCTCTAACGAGGTAGTACGATTCATGGTTTTCTGATAATATCTTTTAAATGGAAAGACATCCAAGTTTTTGATTGGCAATATTTTCCGGGGTCAAATCGTGGACCCAAGAAATGTGTTCCCACTTCACTATTTGGAAGCTTGCAATAATTGTGCTTTTTTCGTTTGGTACATACTCATATAGCATTGTATATATGTATATAAAACCATTTTATATGTATATAAAACATGTAAACAATACAATTTCAATTCAATTTAGACATTAGAACATTAAAATTCACGTAAAAATCATTACTTTAAGATAATTGGAAAATTAAATACATGAAAATGTTATTTAAACTTTGGTCAAATCATAATTTCGGCTTTGATATTTAATTTTGTTAATTAAATTAAGTAAAACCTTAGAGGAAGCATACATTTTCAAATTTTTAACTTAAAAGGGATTTCTCGTACATGTCCCGTCTGTTTTTGGAAACAACTAGAATGACGGGGAGGAGGATTGTAAGGTCTTAAACCAATTTTGTATGTTAGTATCTCTTTTCTTAACCAAGGTAATTAAAAGTCCAAATTTCTGTAAGGCTTTCGCAACCAATTTCCGATAGTACGAGGTGTGTTCAAAAAGTTCCCGGAATTTTCGTTTTTTCAAAAAAATATTTATTTATTCGTTTACATCAATGTGATTCCCTTCAAAGTAGTCCCCCCCAGATATAATACACTTATGCCAGCGTTTTTTCCAATCTTGGAAGGACTCTTGATATTCACTTTTTTATATGTCCTTGAGCATTCTCAGCGATTCGGCCTTTATTTCTTCAATCGAGGAAAAAGGCAGTCCTTTCATGGGTCTCTTCAACTTTGGAAACAGGAAAAAGTCACACGGAGCCATATCTGGTGAATATGGAGGTTGGGACATGACTACGGTATTTTTTTTTGGCAAAAAATTACGAACAAGCAACGACGAGTGAGCAGGTGCGGTATCGTGGTCCAAAAGCCATGAATTGTAAATCTGAGCGTTTTTTTCGGATTGCTTCACGCAAAGGTCGCATAACTTAAAGGTAATACTCCTTATTAACAGTACGACCTTGTGGTAAGAACTCTAGGTGCACTATTCCATTATAATCGAAGAAAACAGTAAGCAAAACCTTCACTTTTGATCGAACTTGACGTGCTTTTTTCGCTCTTGACGTTGGATGCTTCCAGGTGGACGATTGTGCTTTGGTTTCGACATCATAACCGTACACCCATATTTCATAACCAGTTGTGACCCTTTCAAGCAAACTTGGATCGTCGTTGACGTCATTTAACAGCTCTTGAGCGATGTTCATGCAATTGTTTTTTTGGTCAAAATTCAGCAGTTTCAGCAAAAATCGCCGAGCTCATAAAAACACGCGAACCTTAGCAACTACCACAGACAAAGTAAACAGTGAATATAGCTGAAAATTGCATCATACTTTAGGGACAAGTATATCAACACAATACAAAAAAAAAATGTGACCTTCGGACTCTCCAGACCCGCGAAATTTAAAAATTCCGGGTACTTTTTGAACACACCTCGTATTTCTTCGATAGTATTAAAAAGCGTAGAAATACTTTAGTTGAACCCCTTACGTTCATATTCAAACTTTACCTAAAAACAGGCAAATTTCACAGATATGTAAGAAGTCATTTATAACACCAATTTTCAAGAAAGGTAACAAGGCGAATATGACAAACTACAGGCCCATTGTATTCCTAAACTTTTTGATGAAGTTGTTTGTTAGAGTGTAACATTTTTAGTAAGAATCTCGTTTGTGAAAAGCAACATGGTTCGTTAAAAAAAAGATCAACCGTTACAAATCTCCTCACATTCTTAAACATATGTTCAAACGCTTTAGAATAAGGTTATGAATTTGACTGTGCATACACTGACTTTGCTTAAGCTTTTGACCTTAGCACGGAATTATTTTATTTAAACTTAGAGATCTTGGTTTTCCACAATTTTTCTTTACTTTAATCAAATCATACCTTGAAAACAGGTCCTATGAGGTAAAATTTAGAAATTGTCATTCACAACCTTTTGTTGCTCTATCTGGTGTTCCCCAGGGGAGCCATCTTGGCCCTTTTTTGTTCATCATGGGTATCAACGACGTAGAGTCACTGCCTCTAGTGAAGTTCTCATTATTGCTGATGACATAAAGATTTTTAAAATAATAAAGTCCACCCATGATTTTTACAAGCCTTGCAAGTGCAAAAACTCTGTCGCGTCTTTACTTTTCAAAATTAAAGTGTTCATATGTGTTCAAACTTATATTTTACACATCACATTAATTTAATTGTCAATAAGGCAAGTTCTATGTTTGGTTTTATAAAACGCTTGGCAAGGGAGGTTAATGATCCTTATGTTATTCTTGTTTTATACAATTACCACGTTCGTCCTCATTTTCAATATACTTCGCAAGTATGAACTCCATATTACGAAATTCGTAGAAAACGTAATGAATCAATTCCACATAATTTCATTCCCTCTTAAGGGGGTCTTCCTTGGGATGATCCTTATGATCTGCCTCCCTATGAACATCGTATGTAGCTTCTTCAAATGCAATCTCTCCATCAAAAGCGTGGGTGCATTTGATTTTACACATATTGACTTCCATAGAACTAACTATGTATAAGAATGATGATATATGTATATTATAATGATGCTTTAAGTCGAATAAGCATTTTATATAACCTAAACTGTTCATCGATTGATTTGAATCTAAATAAGGTGGGATTCAAATCATTCCACTATCGTAAACGTCTTCATTTTATTTTTAGTTCTGTAATAGTTCATGTTAGATTATAATTATGTTTTGTATTTTGTGCGCGTGTTAGGCTATAATTGTATTATTTTCTTACTAACAACTAACACATGCAATTATGATGAGCCTTCTATCGTAGTTTGACGCTTGCTATAAGCTAGGTAGGTAGGTAGAAATGGCGATCTCAAGGCAACCTAGCTTTAAATCCAATTAGCGCTGTAGTGCGCCGTTTTGATACCAAAACTCGTTTGACCTGTGATAGAAAGGAAAAGATTTATAGAGAAGCTTCATAGCGATTATGTTAGAGCCATTTTGTCGCATTGAGAAAAAAGATTAGGTCTCTAATCTTTGTCTCAGATAGCTCATCAAGTTCGTGAAAGAATGCTTTCCTAAAGCATTTCATTCTAGTGCTTGCCAAAGCAGGAAATTTGCAGAGGAAATGGATTACCGTTTCACTTTCTCTTTGGTCACTACAACTAAGGCAAAAGGTGTTGTAAGAGATACCCAACTTCTCTGCATGAACTCCTATAGGCCAATGTCCGGTACAAACTGCAACAATCCTGGCTATGTCTTGCCTTGGCCTGCATAGAAGATCGTTTGTACGGGTTTTATTATAGGTGGGCCATATCTTCCTAGATATAATGCAGTTGGGTAAATTGCTCCACCTTCGGTTTGATTCAGTTTGGTAGATAGAAAAGATTTACCCTTCATAGCACCAAGAGGAATGTTAACCATTTCCGCAAGTGAGCTATGAAGGACCGATCCTTGCCTGGCTAGCTCGTCAGCCCGTTCATTTCCCACGATACCACTATGGCCCGGAACCCAGATCAGAGTGACACCGAGGTTAATGTTCAGGCTCGCAAGCTCATCGCGACATTGCTGAACCAATTTAAATGAGGATGTAGCCGAGTTAATGGCTTTGACAGCTGCCTGACTGTCTGTTAAGATAGCCGCATTTCGGTTTTGGTTTGGGCTTTGTTTAAGTATCTTACATGCTTCCCTAATTGCCAGCAGTTCAGCCTGAAAAACGCCAGGAAGCCTAAAGGATTTAGCTACATTTAGGGACTCAGAAAAGATCCCAGAACCAACTCCGCACTCCATCTTTGAGCCATCAGTAAAGATGGTTGTATCGAAACCTATCGACACGATGTCATCCTCCCAATCTTCTCTGGATGGGAAAATGACCTTAAAACCCTTACTAAGGCTCAAAGCAGGAGTGCAGTAGTCATTGTCTACTGAGATAATATCTGAGGGAATCAATTTCGTTGTGTTGCTGTGACCATAAGGTTTTAACAACCAGCTGTTTGATTCCTTCAGCCTAATAGCGCTGCAGGAAACTATGTATTTAATAAAAAGGTCGATTGGTAGAAGATCCAAAATAACGTTTAAGGCGTCCGTTGGGCAAGTACGCATGGCCCCTGTGGTGCCCACGCAAGCTGGGGCCTGATTATGAGGTTCGCGGCGAATCGTTTTGCTAGCGAGTTTGCCATTTTTCAATTATTGCTTTCGCTTTCGCCTTCTTCGTTTTGAATTCGACCAATTAACGAATTCGAAGGCGAGTTTGAAATGTCATAATGTTTGTTGGCGAGTTGAATTCGATAGCTTTTTTTTGGCGGATTCACAGGCGAAAGAGTGTTTATTATTATTCAGTGTTCGATTTCGTGGATTATTTCTTTATTTTAATTTAAAAATGTGAGTTAGCTTTATTTTAATTTTCTTATAATTTATCCACTATAAAATATAAAATTTTAAAATTCATTTAAGGAACGATGTTCCTGTTCATTCATTTTAAAATTTATCATTTTTGGGCACAACTTTCTCTCAAGAATTTTAAGAGTTTCAAACAAAACGTTTGAGACTGTTGGTTGTGCCATTCCAAGGAGTACGTCTTGTCCAACTCCTTTTTGGTACGATCCCTCAACAAGAAATCTCATAGTAGCGGCAAGCTTTAAAATTGAAGGAATGCCGTTGCTGTTCTGATCCTTGAATTCCTCACTGATCTCTTGCAAAATGAAGAGAAAAGCTTCTTTCGAAAGTCGAAATAGTTTGATAAATCTATTAAGACAAAGTGTGTAGATTAATTGATTAATTTGATTTAAACTAAAAGGAAACAATACTTACTCAGTTGAAGGGAGATCCAGAGGAGAAGATTAGCTTCTTAGTAGTCTCCTGGACACCCGTAATCTTGAGGATTCCTCAAATTCCTCCCTTTCAGAATAAATATACACCATAATTGATTCCATTTTTTAATTTTAATATTGTTTATTAAATAAATCACCGCAAATTTCACAAATTCAATCAAAAAAAAATTTGTGGAAACCAAAAGTGTCAAATCACTGGAATATAGAGAGAAAAAGTCAAACCAAAAGTGTCAAATCACTGGAATATAGAGAGAAAAAGTCAAACCAAAGTGTCAAATCACTGGAATATAGGAAGAACTACTTTCGCTTCGCCTCGAGTTCGTTAATAAGGAAATACGAAGCGAGTCGAATTTAAAAGGTCGAATTGAAAACGATCCGCCGCGAACCTCATAATCAGGCCCCTGTTCTCTGAACCTTCTTTAGCTTATCGATATTATAGGCTTTGCTAAGAGCAGGCCACCACACAATCGAACCATAAGTTAAGATTGGACGTACTACGGCTGTGTACGTCCATAAAATCATCTTCGACTGAAGTCCCCACTTTTTGCCGAAAGTTTTGCTGCAGGCGTAGAAGGCAACACAGGCCTTCTTAACCCGCACTTCAATATTTCGTTTCCAGTTTAATTTAGGGTCGAGTATAACTCCCAAATATTTTGCACTGGAAGACAATGATAGGATTTGACCGTTGAGTCGAGGTAGCGTGAAGGGCGGTACTTTAGTTTTGGTGGTAAAGAGCATCAGTTCAGTTTTACTTTGGTTAACTCCTAGTCCACAACTAGTGGCCCAGCTGCTAACTTTCTTCAAAGCTGACTCCGTGATTTCACTAATCACAGAGGTGTACTTTCCTGACACCAATAGCACCAAATCATCCGCATAGGCTACCGCCTTCACTCCACATCTCTCTAATTTAACGAGAATTGTATCCATGACCAGAAGCCATAGATGAGGCGAAAGAACACCACCCTGGGGTGTTCCCCTACTCACGTGTTTTGTTGCGATTGTATTGCCTAGAGTGGCTCGAATCTTCCTACCACTGAGCATAGAAATAATCCATTCTCGAATGAAGTATTTTACACCGAACTTAACGAGCGATTCTTCTATAGATTCTGTAAGGACGTTGTTGAAAGCACCTTCTATGTCTAAGAAGGTGGCAAGAGTAAATTCTTTATAATGGATTGTTTTTTCTACAGTACGCACTACCTCATGGAGGGCAGTCTCCGTAGATTTGCCCTTAAAATAAGCATGCTGAGAGCTTTCGAGAGGTCGTCCAACTAGGATTTCTCTAATATGGTAATCAAGAATGCGCTCCAAAGTTTTAAGCACAAAAGATGTTAAGCTTATTGGCCTGAAATCCTTTGCGGATTCGTGACCTCGCCTACCCACTTTCGGGATAAAAACTACTTTGACCTGTCTCCACGACAAGGGCACATGTTTAAGAAGGAGGCATCCTTTGAAAATTTGTTCCAGCCATGGAGCTGCCACATCATGCAACTTTTGAAGCATAACTGGCAATATGCCATCCATGCCTGGGGATTTACATATATGGAGAGAAAGTATTGATGGCCCACAAAATATGTTCTCTGGTTATAACAGAATTGACTTGCTTCACATGAGCTACGTTTAGCTTTGTGGTTTCACGCGGTTCGGGGTTATCACTCTCGCAACCCGGAAAGTGCGTCTTCATCAGTAGCTCAAGAGATTCGGCTGGAGAGGCTGTCCAGGTTCCATCAGGCTTTTTTAGAAATGAAGAATTACAATGTTCCTTCGATAAAACTTTGCTGAGCCTTGCGGTGTCCTTTATGTCTTCGATTGATTGACAGTAATCTCTCCAGCCTTGTCTTTTGGCTGCTGACAGGACTTGCTTGTAAATTTTAAGAGAGTCTTTATACGGTTGGTAAAACTTATGTTTGTGGCGGATATTGAAAATTGTCCTCGTCATTTTCCTAAGACTGGACAGTTCTTCATTCCACTAAGAAGGGAGGGTTTTACGGCTATATTTAACTGGACAAGAGCCTCTAAAAGCTTTACTTATAGAAGTTTCAAAGGTTTTCACCTTTGATTCAAGGTCTACTATCGATTCTGTGAGATTCGGTAAGTTGCTCAGTTCGGAATTAGCAATTTGACTGAATTTCTTCCAGTCAGTTCTTTTGGGATTTCTATAAGGCGGAGGGTTTTTCGACTCGAAATTAATTAAATTAAAAAAGAATCCACTTATGATCCGAAAACGAATTTAAAGGGGAAACTCTCCAATTCTCCACTAATAAATTACGGTTGTTTACTAAAGTAACATCAAGCACATTCTCCCATCCATCATAATTTTCCGAGCTCCGAAAGACGAAAGTGGGAGTATTGCCTCTGTTACAAATGGTCATATTATGTTCAATAATAAAATCAAAAAGTGACCCACCTCGTTCGTTGATTTCAGAGCTTCCCCAAAGGGTATGCCGAGCATATGCGTCGCCTCCGATCAGAAAGTTTGCCTTTTCGATCTTAGCTTCGGTTATGATTTTGCACACCTCCTCTGGAGGTGATGGTGCATTGTGGGCAGAGTAGAAAGAGGCCAACTGCAAACCCTGTGTATTATTATCTTCGAATCTGACAACTGTCAGATCGGGAGTGTTAAAATTTGGACATAAAAAACCTCTTAAATGTTTCTTAGCTAAAATACAAGTTTACCTTGGTCTTGATCTGCTGTTTTATAAAAGAGGTCGTATTGGTTGTCTTGGAGGCCTCGCACCTTGAGGCCGTTTATCCACGGTTCTTGGATAACGCCAATGTCGAAGTTTTCCTCCCTAAGGAAAACTCGCAGATTATCTGAAGACACTTAGAGTGCTTCAGATTAATCTGAATGACCTTCAGCGCGTTTTTAATTATTATTTTTAGCTGCAGAGCTGGGGCCCGACAACTCGCTGGGGACCTCGACTCCGCTAACAACATCGTCAACCTCGACTTTGTCATCAGCTTTGTCGGTGTCTGTTCCCTGACTCTGCAGAATTTTAATTTTGGCATTCCTTATGCCAAAACTAAGTTTGTACTCGGCCTTTTCGAGAGCCCCTAGGCTTTCCTCGCTAATCCTCAGAAGGTAAGAGGGGCTGGTCTTCTGTGGTTCTTCTGCTTTTATCACAGCCCAATCGTGCATGGGGACCAGCGGATTTTGCCTCTGAAGACCGCGGATCAAATCCTGTCCGCTTGGCTTTATGCTCATGAGCGGCAATGCTTTCACTAAGGAAATCCCTAGAAAACCTGTTAGCACACTTGATTACCCTATACCCCCTGAGCATCTCGCCAGAGTCAACAACCTTCTGGTACTTTATTTTATCTTGGGCGTCCCTCTCATGAATCACTCCGGTCTCTTCATTCTTGGCAATCTTGGCAAGAATGTAAGAGGCCGTTTTGAAGCGGTTCTTGAGAAGAGCGCCTTCCGATGGCTTTTTGGTTCCTCGAGTTGCACTGCTACTCGAGGGTTTCGGTTTTGTATGCGGTTTAGGAAGCATAGGAGTGCTATGAATAGCACTGCCTATACTTCCTGTGGTTTTGGGTTGCTCACAAGTGCTGGAACTACCAGCGCTAAATGAGCTCCCCTTCACGGTCTCCTGGCTGGAGGCCAAGAGTTCATCCTCCAAGTCTGCGGATGGTTCTACGTTTGTCAAGTCTAGTTCGTCCATTTTGTTTGAGTTATTTGAATGTTGGTCCCACGAGTAGGTCGGAAAAAAAGAGGTCAGCCTCGGCAGAGCCGATATACCGGGGTAAGACAGAAAAATAAGATGGACCTTGCCAAGGCATCCGAAAGAGCTCGTTAGCGACTGGTTTGCCCCCCAGCCTTTCATTCTTCGGCACGGATTATGTAAAACGCTCACACCACCACTGAAATTAGGGGCCTCGTATCTATGGTCAAATTGCATTGCTAAGACTTGCTACTATTAAGGAGTAGGAAACTTCAGCAATTCAACCTGACCTTAGCTGATCCCCATCTTGACAACATACAAGACAACTGTGGTAATCATTACCGCCCGGCACCCACTAGGAGGGTTTGAAAAGAGGATTTTTGCCGAGCTGCTATAAGCTAACTACTTTCTGAAAATTCAGAAGTTAAAAAAAAAAACAATTAAATTATTTCCTACTAACATTCCTACCTTCGTATCCGCTAAATACCTATATTCTATATTTTCTATGCACCAAATTAAAAATAGTTATACCTACATTTTTAAATTCTTCAATTTTAAAAGATGTGTTACACACCTACAAATGTACTGCCAAAAAGCTGCAAGTCTATACAATTCTGATATCTATTTGATATCAATCTACCCGCCGTAATACTTACTTTTCTACATACATACCCACCCTCTGCCCACTTGGCTACATCTAAATATAAAATGATACCTACGTTGACTGTGTTTGATTTTAAGTTTTTAGATTACACAAAATCTTAACATTGATGGTTGACCCAAATTAATCTCAGGTAACGTTGGCAAAAATTCATTTTTGTTCATATTCTAGTTATTTACTTCTCAATAAACAGCTGATTCAACTAACTCACACACCCTAATACTTATGAGAACAAAAATAATATACTCCTGTTATTCCCCCTCTAAGGTTCACATTTTTGCCCAGGCAGCGCCACTACTAGTTCCAAAGCTCCAACAAGAACTTGCGTTTTGTGGCAGTATTATAAAACTATATATACAATGCAAACAATTACGCCCAATTTCTTTACAGAGTCCTAACGTTAGGACTGGTACTAGCCCTAAAATTTCTTCACACGAGTACTAGACTCTAGTCAATAACTTTTTTTTTATAAAGATGCTATGGATGTAACAGCACAATTTAAAATTATTTTAAGATCCTTAGTGACACATAACAAGAATAAGTCGTTCGTCGATTTGATTTCTTTTTCGCTTCCGTTACCATGGAATGAAAGTAAAATCAAATTATTGCCTTACATAGGTAAGGAATAAGTTCTAGCTAAATTGTCTTGTTTTAAAGACCATTGTTAACCGCAACAATGTTCGGGAATCAGATTATCGCCAGTTTGCTTTGTCTTCAAGAATAAATAACAACCCAATAGTAGTCGTCTGCGTAATGCTCACATTTAAACGCTTATGAAAGCAGTACAGGAACGAATACCACTAAATACCTTCTGAAGAGAAAGATAATTTCCAGAGAATTAGATGTATTCATTAGATCCATTTCAATGTTTATTAGGATGCATCTGCACATATAGTGCTATCGACGACGCTCTACATATCATTTGTTAACGAATCAACTCTAAAAAGTATTTGTGGAAAGAGTCATTGCGGCACGCGATAAATTAGCATAAAATATTTCTTTTTATCTAACGAAAAGATTTGTACCGTTGAAGAAGTTATAACAAAGAAAACGTAAACCAACCAACCAAACGTAACGATCACAACTTTTCTGTAATGGTTTGATTGAAAATCTCTCTCCAAAATTTCACATCCCGCCATTTTTGTGAACGAATGTGAAAACGGTTGTAAAGTTGTACCATAGAGATGTGGTAGAGGGTTTGGAAAAGGTGTATTATTGTAAAGGATTCTTGTGAGAAAAACAAAGGCAAGATAATATAAAAGGCCCGTAGGGTCAATATCGTAGGTTTTAGAGAAGCCACAACGTTTAAGGGCTGTCTTTAAAGCGGAGGTCGGTTTTTTCCCTCCATAGTAATTTTGGTAGTAATATTCTTTTTTGCTCGTTTGATCTGTTTCCGTTCGAGCTAATCTTTAAGCCAACACAAATTGGTAGGTGGTCTGAAAGAGTGTGTTGTTTTATTTCTATACCGTTAATATTTTGTAGATCTAGCCCTCTCGCTGGGTTGAGCATGCTGTTCCCCTCATGAATGTAAAATGTCCTTCCTTGTCACCCTTAACGCGGCCATTTAGGTTTGTGAATGCCATAATGTCACACATTTCAGCAAGTTTTTTCCATTTGCATCTATTTGTCATCTTTTGATGCCCTTTTTTCGAATACTAAATCGGTTGCTTCTTCCTTTTCTATATTAAGTATTTGCGTATTTCCCACTCTTCCATCAAAATCGACGGCAAGAATAACGTTTTCTTTGCGAAAATCTGACAGAAAGTTGTGCAGAGTTGTAAAGTCATCAATTCAAATCAAATCAATTGGGATCACAAATATCTTTCCTTTTTCTTTGATAATTTGTATAATGTCCCTGTTTTAATAAACAAAAATTTGCAGCTCAATTTCTTCTTCACTTCCGTTTTAATTCCGTATTAACATCCTAAACTAGCTTTACCGTGTATTGATGTTCTTTCTGCTAATGTCCACAACAACTCATAAGTTTTAAATAAATATTCAAATTTGGTTAAAATTCACGTTATTCTTTATCGAATTCCTAGTCTGGACAGATATTCAACTTTTAACGAATTTGAAGCCTGTCCAACTCCATTCAAAGTATTGTAGCCCAATATATAATTCTGTTTGGCTTCGCTTTACTGGCCAGGCAAATATTTAACTCCGGTTGTCGACGAACAACTAGAATTTTTCACGTTCCAGGTCAATCCGCCAACACCCTAGGCTTGTTTCTTATCTCTGATCCTAATGAATATGCGATCAGTGTATTATTGTCTTTAAGTATATCATACCATTGTATCGTATCCAGAAGTTTCCAAACAAAATCCTGCTAGGCAATATGAGAAAGTCAACTGTAATGATCGGAACGTCTTCTATAGGAACCAAAAATACTCCATTTACCAAGATCGGAATCTTTCGTACGTTTCACTCTCCAAAACCCGTTTGTTTACATTGTTGTATTTGTAATTTTGACAATTAGTCCATGAATAGATGTGAGCACAAACAAAAAAAACGATGCACAGCAAAAACAAAATGGGGTGGTTAATAAGTTTTTTTCAGGTTTTTATTTTTACTTTTTTTCGATGAAAAAGTCAGTTTTAAGCTTTAATTTTGCAGTAATTATGTTGATAGCGAACCAATGTAAATTTTTGTCTTGAAAAAAGCATGTTCAACATCAGTTTATTATAATTAATTCACTAATT
Organism: Eupeodes latifasciatus; assembly: GCA_920104205.1. Classification (NCBI taxonomy): domain Eukaryota; kingdom Metazoa; phylum Arthropoda; class Insecta; order Diptera; family Syrphidae; genus Eupeodes; species Eupeodes latifasciatus. The sequence goes on along the minus strand of OV049926.1, from coordinate 105,073,949 downwards.
TAGAGTAATCACTACGAAATTCTTTAAATTTCATAATTAGCCTTAAATTATTGTATCAAAGATGCGTTCGAAGAACCATCAAGTTAAGGGTGCGAGCGCAATTTTTTTTATTGAATTCTAATAAATTTTCGTTAATGAACGGCACAAATATTTTTTTTGCAAGTAATTAAAATCTGTATAAATTTAACCAATCCTAGTATATTTATAGTTTGTTTTTAATGATTTAAGCTTGCAACTATTTTTCAATTCCATTTTGATTAATAAATATTAAATTTAAAAAAAGAGTTATAATCTAAAAATACCTTATCCATAACATTCTTGATTGATGGAAACATACATGTATTTTCTGTCAAAAAAAACTATGCATCAAAGGAACACCAATGTTTTAAAAAAATAATCAGAACGATTATAGCGAACCTGTTGAATAACTGCAGAGCAAATAAAATGAAAATTTTGACATGTATCACTGTTGATATTAATTATTTTACCATCTTATTTGTTATACTTTGAATTTTGAATACTTGTTCTAAACAAAACAAATTAGTTACTTCTGAATATTTTTAGTCATATGAAAACTTTTCTTATTTCATTATAAAATATTTTATCGAACTGGAAACTTGAATTTGAATTTTTGTATCATAACTACAAAAGGCGCTTTTTGTTAAATAAATTTTTCTTAAATAAATGTACTCTGACTAAATAAATTCATCAATCACAAAATGAAAACGTTTTAAAATCGTTCTGAATTCATGCACAACTCATTCAAAAGATCAAGTAATCGACATTAATGTTTATTGTTGACGTACAGAAGTTTTTTTTAGTGAATTCCCACAGTTTAACGCAAAATATAATTTTCATTCATTCCTTAAAAATGTTTAGTTAACAAACTTCGAATTTACTTATTATTGTTTGAAGGGTATGTTTAGTAAGTGTTGCTAATAATGAAAAAATGAATAAGTTTTACGTACATGTTTTTGTTAATATAATAAATACTTCCATAGATTACATTTTATAAATGCAGAACATAGAAGAAAATATACATAAACAATAGTTTTCAGATATAAAGCAGAAGTTAGTGTAGAAAAATATTTTTGAGAAAGCCAATAATATTTTAGGTATGTTCATTAAAGAAATTTCCGCTTCAGCTAACCTTCATCAACTTTTTAGAAACAAAATTAGCATTAATAGCAGCATTTAGTTGGTTTTGTGTGTAACCATATTGCCTATTTCTATTCCTTAAAGATGCTGTACACAAAGCAGCTTATTTTTAAAACATGGTTCCCTCAAATTTGTATTCCAAAATCTTACAAACAAAATTCTTACTCTAACATAGTCCCTCAAAAAAAATTTTCAGGAATATTTCTGCAACAAAAAAAAAACTAAAATCTTGCAATTATCGAACTGCTTAAATGATGAAAATACTACTCTAATTGAGGAATCTGAACTAGATAAAGTTGGCAATGGAACTTCACAAGTATGCTTCTCGTAGCATTGTCTGTACAAAAAAATTCGGGGGGGGGCTATTGTTTCCACCTGAACTTCTAACGTCGCCAAAAAAATGCTCTAAGCAAACTACAGCTGAAAAAATTGTGTGTTTTCTTGTTTTACAAAGTATTGAGTTACACTTTGTCCATTTCCAATTTTACTTAACCAGTTGCAGCGCATATTGCGTTCGCAAATAATTTAAGTAAACAAAATACAGCACTAATATGTCAATTTTATTTTATATAATATACATTAACAACATTTATTTGGATTGAAATTAAAAAGCTATACAAATCTTCCAATTTAAGACCATGTCAGCACTCCAGATTCTGTTGGTAAGGATTGTTTAGTTTTTGAACGAGGCCATGAAACATTCAAAATGAAGCATTTAGATGGGGCTGATTACTATAATGAAGCATTTTGATGGGCCGAAACACTAAATGTGAGAATGTGTTTGGTTTTTTGCATCATTTCACGCACATTTTCTCACATTTAGTGTGTAGTTAGCTTGTAGGCAAACCGAAATGTCAGTCTGAGATTCCGATCTTGGTAATGGAGTATTTTTGATAAGAACTTTAAGGCTTGAACCCCGATCGATGAACTTAAACTTCATGCAAATAACATTATTAAACTTTTTTTCAAGAATTGGATGTAACAGTCAGGAATATTGTTTTTTCGTTTCTCTCTCTGCGATTAGTCTTGTATTATATAGAGTTGAAGAAAAAAATAGTATATTTAAAAGATCAATCACATGCACAGAAATATTTGACCCTTCTGAACTGGCTGTAATCTTCAAAGCCTTCATTCGTCGAAAGTATGAATATAAATCACAGGTACTCTCTTGAATTAGCCAGTTGCACTCTCCCCTTTTAAGAATTCGGCCGTAACTCGCATTTCCAGGAATGTTCATCAGTTTACCCTTTATAACTGTAAAATATAGAGATTCTTTTCGTAAGCCAAGAATGTGGAACTCTGTTTTCCCTAAAATTTTAATATAATTAAGACTAATTTCCTTCTTATTTTGCTAAAGCTGTTTTTAATAATCATAAAGTGCGAACAACGTAACTTGAAAGCTTTGAAAGATAATTTTTTTTTCAATAGAAAGCTGTTTTATTTTAAAAGTAAGTTTAAGGGTGTTTTGATAAACGTCGAAAATCTACGTTATTATTATCGTCTTTCTGCTTAGTTGCATTAATGAACACACCAATTCTGCAGAACGTGTGCAAGCCTGCTTAAGTCAGAGAATGTTCATAAACGGTAGACGACAATCAGAAATTGCCGCCACGAGATTTTTTGTTTGATAAACAAGACATCAAGAAAAAAAGTATCAACTTTTTTAATTTTAAAGAATATCTTCCTCCATAATGAATTTTTCCCAGGCCTGAATTCTTTTTCCAGGAGAATTCTTCACTCTATTAGAAGCTACATGAATAGAAGCATCTTCCTCTTTCCTAAAAAAAAAGATAAATCTAATTGCAACAACAAATATATAAAAAAAAATATCAATCAAAACTTACATTTTTCTCACTTTATACTTTACTTTTACATCTCACTGCTTTTGCAGGTACAAAAATATGGATGGATTTACCCGAGATGCCATTTATGACGTTTTTGAACATATCCTTTGCAATTCATCTGCCTTTGTTCGGTCGCAAATCTGACTATGAATATATCTAGGTTAGGTTAGGTTGAGGGGCTGACAGTTGGTGTCTTAACCGTCACACTTAGATCAATACAGATCCATTGTGATACCCGTGAGTATTGATACTCAAGCTAATAAGAAAAAACCTATGTGTTCAGTTAGTCAAGCCATTTAGAGGCTTTGACGAAGTTCAGAATGTTAGTACCTGGCGCACTAGAGAGTTCTTTTAAATCCTCAAAGAAAAAGTTGCCAAGCAGTTTCTTCCTTTGATGGGAGAGTGCGAGACAGTGACACAGAAAGTGCGAAGTGTCTTCATGCACCTCCTCGTCACCGCATCCTCTGCATAGATCATCTGAACTGATTCTCATCTTTTTCATATGAAAACCTAACAGATTATGTCTGGTGATTATGCTTACAAGAGATCGAAGTGATCCCTTTTGTAGCTGCATAATTCTTTCCGTTCTTTGTTTGTTAAAACAGGGCCAGATCTTTCTTGTAGTACCGCAGGTGTCAAGAAGGTTCCACCTTTCATCGGCATTAGTAGTTATTCTTTTTGAGATTTCCTGTTTTAAATAACAGGTAGGGGTGCTAACTAGCTGAGCTTGGCTTTCGTCAAGCATTGACCCTAATCTTGCTAATTCATCGGCTTTCTCGTTGCCTAGTATATCGCTGTGGCCTGGGACCCAGCAGAGTCTAATATTGTGCTGTGCGCCAAGAACCTTAAGCTCTTCGCGGCAGCATGAAACAAGCTTTGATTTTACCTCTGTTGCAGTAATCGCTTTTATTGCCACTTGGCTATCAATGTAAAAGGTGATATCAGCTCGTGGTATCGCCATCATTGATACCTTTTTAGCAGCTGTTGTCACTGCCAGGACCTCCGCTTGGAAGACGCTGCTGTAGTTTGGAAGCCTAAGCGAGGCGGCCAACTTGAGAGATTCGGAATAGAAGCCTGCCCCTACACCAGTGTCCATTTTAGAGCCATCAGTATAGATAACTATTGACGACTCACTGGAGTATGGTATATTATCTATACATTCCTCTCTGCTTGGGATGGCGGCCTGGAATGGTTTGTGAAAATCAAGTTCGGGTATTTTATAGTCTGCTGTAGTACTATGATCCATAACTTTATGAAGGATCTTGGCATGTCCTATGGAACTGTTTATCCAGACTTTAGTTTGACTAAGTCTCAGGGCATTTTTGGCCGCAGATTCTTGAACAAAGAGGTCTAGGGGAATCAGATTGAGTATAACTTCCAGTCCCGCAGTTGGAGTGGATCTCATTGCTCCCGTAATGCCAGTGCACGCAAGTATTTGAATTTTTGTCAAAGTTTTTAGGTTCGTGCTCTTTTCTAAAGCTTTCCACCATACTAAATTACCATAGGTTAGTATTGGTCTAATTATTGCCGAATACATCCATCTGATAATTTTAGGGTTTGGTCCCCAGGTTTTCCCGAAAATTCTATTGCAGGAGTAAAAGGCAATCGATGCCTTTTTGAATCTATCTTTGGTGTTCAGGCCCCAATTTAGTTTTTTATCTAAGATCACACCGAGATACTTTGCGTGATCAGAGATTTTAAGAGGGCAGCCTTCAATTGAAGGAATTTTAAAATCAGGTATTTTGCGCTTGTTAGTAAATAGCACTAGTTCTGTTTTAGCTGGATTGACTGTCAGCCCACAGCTCTTAGTCCATTTGCTTACCAACGAGAGGGCGTATTCGGTTTGTTCACTGATAGTGGGTAGAAACTTGCCAGTCGCTAGTAATGCAAGATCATCAGCGTAGGCTATTATCCTTACTCCACTTGATTTCAATTTAGAGAGTATGCCGTTCATGACAAGAACCCAAAGTAGCGGTGAGAGAACCCCACCCTGAGGGGTGCCTCTGGATGTGGTTACTCTTACCCTTTCTTCCGCTAGCTCAGAGTTAATTTGTCTCTTTCTGAGCATACACATTATCCACTGTGTTATTGCTTTTTCGACTTTGTGGTCGTCCAAGGCTTGCTTCACTGTTTCGTTCTTTACGTTATTGAAGGCTCCCTCAATATCCAAGAACGTTGCAAGGGTGTATTCCTTGTCATGCAGTGATTTTTCTATGACGCTGACAACACTGTGCAATGCTGTTTCAACGCTTCTTCCTTTAATGTAGGCATGTTGAAATTCCGATATATAGTCCGGTTTCAGGGTGCTTCGGATGTGTATATCAATTAGCCTTTCAAAAGTTTTCAAAATAAACGATGTTAGACTAATGGGTCTGTAGTCTTTGGCCTCCGTATGGCTAGGTTTACCAGCCTTAGGGATGAAAACTACCTTTACCTCACGCCACGATAAGGGAACATACCCCCATTTAAGGCTATTATTGAAAATGCTAGCTAGGTGTGGGATGATAAGGTTTATGCATTTCTGAAGCATCATAGGGAAGATTCCGTCTAGACCAGGGGATTTGTACGGGGAAAAGGAGTGAATGGCCCATTTTATCCTTTCTTCCGTTATAATATCCGGTGGTACTAGGTTTTCCGTATGAGACTCTGTTTCTGGACTGCGGATATCAGCTACGCAGCCAGGAAAGTAAGTATTCACAAGAAGCTCAAGCGTTTCGCCACCGGATTCAGTCCAGCTGCCTGTAGATTTTTTGAGGGATCCTAGAGCGACTGAATCCTTGGTCAGAATTTTCCTGAGTCTTGCTGATACATTTGTACTTTCTATTTCGTGGCAGAAGGCCATCCATGAGCTACGTTTTGCTCGTTGTGTTTCGACCTTGAAAATACGTTGACTGGTCTTATAATGTTCCCAATCAGCTTCTTTCCTAGTTCTTTTGGCGACATTGAAAAGTCTTCTAGTTTCTTTTCTTAAGTTGCCTATCTCCGTGGTCCACCAAGGTGGTTTTTTCCTACCTTTTCCCATATGATTAATGGGACAGCTTTTTTCTAAAGCGTTATTCAGAACAACTCTGAGTTTTTCTGACGCAATATCTATGTCAGAGGGTTCTTGAATTAGAAGTGTATCCGGGTTTTGAATCCCCTGCCCTACTTCCCTGCAGAATATATTCCAGTTTGTTTTCCTGAAATTCCTAAAGGGTTTTGGAGTTGCTACTTCATTTTGTATCAAGAAGCCTATCAGTTTGTGGTCTGAGAATGATTCCTCTTTAAGAACATTCCATTGATCTATTACTATTGTGCTTGAGTTATTGGTTAGGGTAGCGTCAAGCACTTCTTTTCTATTTTTAGTTACAAAAGTGGGTTCGTTACCTCTGTTTGCTACTAAAAGATTATGGTCTAGTATAAATTCAAAAAGAGACTCACCTCTGTTGTTGATGTCGGTACTACCCCATTGAGTATGATGTGAGTTTGTATCACAGCCTAGTACCACGTCCCATCCCTCAGAGGCAGCTTTCTCTACAAGCTGGCTTGTGATATTAGCGGGAGGCCCTTCTTGTCCGTCATGCGGCATATAGCACGATGTCAGGATCAGTGGTGGGAGTCCCTTCCTTTCTATTTTCACAGCACATTGGTCTGGATCACTGTAATTTTCTAAAAGAAAGAGATTAAACTTCTTCCTGGCTAAAATACAGGATCTGATATTACTATTAGCTACTTGTGTGGCTTTGTATAGTATAAAGTCTGATGTGTGTAGTCCTCTAATTCTGCCACCTGAAATCCAGGGTTCCTGAATTAGGGCAATGTCAATTTGCCTACTTCCCAAAATGTAGACAAGATTGGAGCTGGCGGCTTTACTATGATGAAGATTAATTTGAATCAATTTCATGCACATATTTTGTTACTTACTTTTTTGGTCTTATTGGTTATGAGCCGCAGTTTGCACCGGTTTATGCCGATGCGTACTTTATATCCAATTTTCCGCAAGAGGGGTATAGATTTGTGGTTAAGTTGCACGACCACTTCTGTACCTTCCTCCGTTCTCTCTCCCATCTCTATTACTTTCCAGCTTTGACTTAGCTGTTCCGTATTTAGAGATTGGAGATATCGTTCTACGCGATCTCGGCGATCTCGGGGTATCGCGGGGCCTTTTATCGTCATTTTGGCCTTAGGTTTGACTAAGTCGCTGATTTCGTTTGGACCGACTAAGCGGAGATCAGCGTTGGGCCAGGGAGCTATCGTTCTTTTGACGAAGTCCTGCAGGAAAGCGAGAGTATTGTCGTCCTCGCACGTCAGGACTTTGAACCCATGGATGGTTCTGAGGTTCCCAAAGAGTGGTGGTGGCCTGCTATTAACGATAGCATCGTTAACCTCATCCAGGATTCGTATTTCTAATAATTGCCATTGGTCTTCTGAGAGTTTTCTCGAGGGATTACCGAAATCCGCAATGGCGAATTTGCGCGCCTCTAACATCTCTTCTGTAGCCAAGGTCTTTTTTCTTTTCTGCAGGGGTGATCTTTTCGTGGGCGAAAGTGTATCATCCTGCCTTGTTCTTTTGGACGTTTTTGCCACTGAATCAGGGTCCAGGGGAGGCACATGGCCCACCATCTCCTTCTCCTTTATCAGGTTCTTAGTCCCTATATTTTTGTCTTTGTTCGTTGTTGTCAGTGTCTTAAGGTTTCGTGTCGCGTTTTCGAGCACTATCTTATCCCTTGCCGTTAAGGAGTCCGGATTCTTGTTAGATAGGCGTCGAATTGTCCGTTCAGTGTTACGTATTCTCCTATGAAGTATTTTGTCTACGGTGAGAGTTTTGGTAGTCTTTTTCTCGATCACCGTTTTTGTCGTCCTAGTACTTAGTGAAGTAATGTCAATGACACCGCTGCTTGACGAAGGTGAAGGGGTTATGCTAGAGCTGCATTCGGGGACATGGCCCCTTGTACTGCTTTCACAAGCAACCTCCAGATTCTTCTCCTTCGAAACCGTCTTACCATCCTCCAAGCTCGTTGTTGCACATGGCCCCGTACTGGGTTTGGCGGGTGTAGACGGCCTCGAAGGTTGCAACGGCGTCTGTTCCCTAGTCAGGGGTGCAACTGAAGGGGTCGATCCTTTCTTGGATTGAATTATATCTATCGGCGGATTGGGCGGTCCCATCAGCGCACCCATGTCAGTGTTTCCTTTGGAATCCGCCTCCCCCGATGTTTAGGCATATGGCCCCCGCATCATAAAAGGCTCGTTCTTTAGGAAAGCACGAGCGTTGAAAAGTCGTACCTGTTCGTTTGTCGTCAATTCCTCCCATTTCCTTTTCCCTAGTCGTTTGATTGTCTTCTTACAGTTGGAGATTCTACTCCGAACTGAAGTGGTAGACAATCGTGAGAGGGTAGAACTAGCATTTGAACATGTGTCGTCGTCGTCTAGTGTTCCGATGCTAGCTCCATCCTCCACACCGAGGTTGGAAAAAGGAGTGAGAAGAAGGTGTTCTTCCTCCTGTGTAATGTTCGTTACTGTCGTCTCTGTAGTTTTGTCCTTATGTACGTTCTTGTCTGTCACTGGCGACTTCTCCCCTCCTACTGTTGGAGAGGCAAAGCCCGCGCCGGCAGCCGTGACTTCTGTCGACGTTTCAGCGTATATCCCCGCTGGTTTTTCGTTCTTTTGTTGTGTTCTGTTCATGGTTTTTCGTTTTTTGGGTTTCTCTTGGTTTGCCTAAAGATCTCAGCTGGCCAGCTGAGGACTTAAGAATAAAAGTCTACAGCTGATCAGCTGAGAATTTTAAGCGTAAGCCTCCCCACCACTACAAGGTGGAAACCCCAGAGGAGGATGAATATATCTAACACAGGTTTAAGTTAGGCAGACGTTTGTAAAAACTTAGGTTGATGAACAGTTTCAAAACAATAGTTGACATGATCCTATTAGTTTCTGAAACTTTGCATCAGTACTGCTCGGACCGTGTTTACGATTATTATTACTGTTTATATCTTACTTTAGGTGGCTCTACACACGCCGAATTGGTTAATGTCCTCTCCCACCTGTCTGCGCCACATAAATCACCGTCTTCCTTCACTTCTTCTTACCTCGAAATTGAATTCGCAGGCTTTCCAGGCTGAAGCGTTGATGTCCATTAGCTGTACACGTCACAGCCATCTAAATAGTTTGACTTTTGTTCTCTTGTCAGCCCGCACTCTCTACTCTCCATCTAAGCAGACGGAACCAAAAATCACCTGAAGAATTTTTCTCTCGAATCATTCTTATCATCTTACCTTGACAAGGTCCAAGCTTCAGTGCCATAAATGAGAACCGGTATGATGAGTGTCTTATAAAGGGTGACTAGTTGCTCAAGAGAATACTTTACTACTCAATTGTCTTCCAAGTCCAAAGGAGTAGCGATTTGCAAGAGTCATTCGCCCTTTGATTTCTGCGCTGATCAAGTTGTCTGAATTTATAGCGTTGCCGAGGGAGATAAAGTTATCAACCACCGCACGCTGTCCATTGTGGGGTTTGGTTCAAGACGTTCAATATTCTTTCTTGATGACAGCTTATACTTGGTGTTGATTCTTTTATGTCCCTTCTCATCACTCTGGCTCACACAGTTGCTCAAATGTCAAAAAAAAATAATAATAATAGCGTTTAAGTGTTTATGTGCCCAAATTGGTATAAGTTCAATAAACTACATAGCTGTACAATTTTTGTTTAGAACGCATAGTAAACTTTCTCAATTACTATTGGGGATGATTCTTAACAAAAGTGTAAGATATACATAGTTCCCTTTCTATCTGTTTTTGATTTGATAATTTTTTTTAAATAATTTTAGAATCCTAAACGTGTAAAAAATCGCATGCAAATCAACAGTTCAAATCAAAGAAAAACTAAAATAAAAATAATGGCCAGCGATTCAGATTCTGAAATTGAAACTAGACATAGTTTAATTAATAGTGATAAGGATAACAGCTCCGGAAGTGAAAAAGAAATTGTCCCGGTACGAAAGAAGCGAATATTTCAGTCAAAACAGAAAAAAGATAGCGATTCTGATTGGAACAGTCAAGAAATAAATCGAAAAGTTACAACAGCTCGCAAAAAACGAAAAGTTTTACAACCATCTAGTGGATCCAGTAATGGTAGTGATGATGAAGATGGTGATAATAAACAAAGAAAAAAAATTCGTAAAGTTATAAACGAGAAGAACTTAGATGACGGCACGAAAAAAGCTACAAAAGAAGAACAAGAACGAAAAAAACGTATTGAAGAGCGACAAAAAGTAGTAAGTTAATGTCTGATTAAAACAAATTATATGTTCTGTTTCTTGAAGTAATCATTTACTTATTTTTTTTTTTTAGTACAATAAGATTTATATTAAACCCGAAAATGTTGAAGTTGACGAATTAATACTTGACTTTGATGAAGCAACAAAGAAACCACTGCTTAAAGTGGATGATGGCTTGATGAAGAAACTGAAACCTCATCAAGTGAATGGAGTAAAGTTTATGTGGGATGCTTGCTTTGAAACCCTTAAAGATTGCAAAGAAAAGCCTGGCTCTGGGTGTATATTAGCACATTGTATGGGTCTCGGTAAAACTATGCAAATTGTAACACTTTCTCACACGTTATTAACCAATTATGAAGCTACAAATATAGAACGGGTTCTTGTAATTTCTCCCTTAAGTACACTTAACAACTGGGCTAGGGAATTTATTCATTGGATGAATTTCGCGAAAAACAAAAACGTAGAGGTATACGACATGTCGAAATATAAGGACAAAAATACTAGAGTCTTTAAATTGGAAGAATGGTTCAACGAAGGTGGCGTTTGTATCGTTGGTTACGACATGTATAGAATTTTATCAAATGAAAAAACCAAAGGCTTACGAAAGAAACAAAAAGAGTCTCTACAAAAGAGTTTGGTTGATCCAGGTCCGGATGTTGTAATATGCGACGAAGGTCATTTGCTTAAAAATGAAAAGACAAGTTTGAGTCAAGCGGTCACAAAGATGCACACCAAACGTCGTATTGTATTGACCGGTACTCCTTTGCAAAACAATTTAAAAGAATGTAAGATTTATATCGCTATCTGTATATTTTCTTAATAACAATTCTATTTTGACTATTTAGACTATTGCATGATCCAGTTTATAAAACCAAATCTTTTGGGAACTTACAAAGAATACTTAAACCGTTTTGTAAATCCCATTTCAAACGGTCAGTATACTGATTCAACACCACGAGATATTCGTCTGATGAAACATCGTTCTCATATTCTTCACAAAATGCTGGAAGCTTGCATACAACGACGAGACTATTCGGTATTAGCTCCATACTTACCGCCTAAACATGAATACGTTGTATTTTGTACAATGTCTGAAAAGCAAAAAGAAATTTATGAACACTATATGACTAAACAAAGAGATACAATCAGCGAATCAAGTGGAGTTCCCGGGAAAGGGGCTAAATTATTTCAGGATTTTCAAAATTTGCGTCGGATTTGGACACACCCAATGAATTTAAGAGTAAACAGTGACACTGTGATTAAAAAAAAGGTTTGAGTATATATTTTAAACAACAGCAAAAATAATAATAAAACATTAAAAAAAAATCAGATGGCACAATACGATTCTGAAGAATCAATGAAAGACTTTGTTGTTGATGATTCCGAGGATTCGACTTCATCAGATTCTGAATCTTCTTCGTCATTTGTTGAGGCAGAAACAAATGAAAGCAAGTCTGTAAGATCTCGTAATACACGCGCACAAAGAGATTTTTCCGATAATGGTGAGTTTTTTGTTGTTAAATTGCCATCCCTTGGCAATTTCATCGTTTTTTACTAATTTTCTATTTAACAAGAATGTATGGAAACGGCAGTTAAAGAAGATCCATCAGAATGGTGGACACAATTTGTCGAGGATTTGGATCTTAACAACATAAATCATTCGCCAAAGCTTGTTTTGCTCATGACTCTATTGCAGCGATGCGAAGAAATTGGTGATAAAGTATTGGTTTTTTCACAGTCTCTCCAATCCTTGGATGTGATTGAGCATTTCCTTTCCCTTATTGATAAAAAAACTCGTGGCCAGGAAGTCGAAGCCGATGTTGCAGATTTCAAAGGCTTTTGGCAGCCAGGAGCAGATTATTTTAGGCTAGATGGTTCACGTACAGTCGAGAATCGTGAGAGTATGTGCAAAAGTTTTAACAATGTAGCAAATTTGAAGGCGCGCCTCTTTCTCATCTCCACTCGAGCAGGCGGTTTGGGTATAAATTTAGTGGCAGCTAATCGAGTTGTAATTTTCGACGTGTCCTGGAATCCATCTCACGATACACAAAGTATTTTCCGTGTTTATAGATTTGGACAGACCAAACCGTGTTACATATATAGATTAATAGCTTTGGTATTGTTTTTGTTTACTTCTTCATCTGTTGAAATATTATTGTATTCTTTTTCAACAGGGTACGATGGAGCAAAAAGTCTACGAACGCCAGGTTGCGAAGCAAGCTACGGCTAAACGTGTTATAGATGAACAACAAATTAGCAGGCATTATAACCAAAGTGATTTGCAAGAATTGTATTCTTATGAGCTGGAGCCCAGCATACCAAGAGAGATTCCAATTCTACCAAAAGATAGGCTTTTTGCAGAGCTCCTAAGTAACTATGAAAAGGTAATTTATTAGTTCCACTCTTTTACTTTCAATACAAATTATTCTTTTCAAAAAAGGTTTTGTTGTAACCACAATATTTCTAAATGAAAAATTATTTCTACTATAAATTTAATTTTTTTTTAAACTTTAAATAAGATTAGATGAAAGGAGTGCGAAAGAGGCATAGTAAATAGTAGGTCTCAAATAAATCATTGTTTTTTTTTAAATTTAATTAACAACTTGATTTAAACTACTGCTTAAACCTACTTAAAAAAAAAACTTTGGCAGTTACGGCAAGTTTGTTTATAATACATACTCTTAATATAATATACTCTTACAGCTTAGGCACTAAAATTTATTAATTACGTTAAGTTAGAATTGTAGAAGTCTCTTCCTTATTGACCGCAAAAATGATTGAAGAAAAATTAAACAAAAACACAAACGAAATTTAATTTAGTTGTCATTTGTTTATTTTTTCTAAATACCGAATGCATTTCGGAAGGCAATTGGCCTACCATCATCAGCGTAATACGCGTGAACAACTGAAAAGCTTATAGTTGTAATACAATTAAAGCAATAACAAAATTTTTAAAGTCAGAGAGTAACATTGAGATTATTACATGTACATATATAACACATACAAATTATTTAGCAAGAGCAAATAAATTAGAGTTTATTGGACTTTCTTCTATGTTCATCAAATTCTCGTTAATGCCAATGTAAATGGATTCATATGCGTCTAATTTCGATGGAACAGGTACACTTTTTATGAGCTTGTAGTTGTCGAGGAGAGGTGTCAAGTGGTGAGGTTCTGTGTGGGTCAAGTCAAATGCATGAGCTGCAACTGCTTTTTGGATGTCTTTATTGTTTATGTACCTCTGATGTTCAGCTATACGACACTAAACGGCGCGCTTTGTCTGTCCGATGTATTTACTGCCACAGGTGGAACAATTGATTTCATAAATTCCACTCTTTTTGTTTATTGGTTTGGCATCTTTGGAAGTACCAAGAGAAGAGCTGAGCTTGTTTTTGTTGGAATTTACGATAGTCAAGTTAGCTTTGCTGAAAGTGTGTTTAAGTTGATTGCAGATTTTTGGCACGAACCAAAGTGCGACACGACGACGATCAGAATTGATGTTTTGCTTGTTTTGAGAGAAGAGAGTAGAGCAATTCCTCTTCTTGATTCTTTGGCTATGCTTCTTGATCAATTGATCGATGACAGACTTTTTATAGCCGTTGACTTGAGCTAAGTGTAGAATATGTTCGTATTCATGTTTATAATCAGCTAACGACAGAGGTAACAGAGGTCCTTAACAGATTAACATGTTAAAGTTTTGTTAATTACGTTAAGTTTACAATATTTACCTAAAACTAACGTAATTTCAACTAGTTATAACAAAAAAAAAATTAAAATTAAAGCGTGCAGTTTTGAGGTTGTCATTTGTAGCTTGAATGAGTAGATAATTTGTTGAAAATTGATTAAGAGGACTGTTAGCACTATCGTTCGATTTGCTAAGAATAGTTCTAAGGGGTATATTTCAAAGACAAAGAATAGGTAAACATGAAATCGTTCCATTCAACACTACTTACTTATCCGGCTTATGCTACCATATGTGGTTTTAAGTTGATAAAAAGATGGTGGGCCCGACTTGAAATTCGTTGGTCTTTTCCAGGATGCGAATATTTGGTCTATCGTTGATCTGCTTGGCCTGAAGCCCTACTGGTGCGTGCCGATCATAGTGTTGGAGGGGATCTTGTAGGTGACACTAAGCAGGAATACATCTCTGTAATTTTTGCAGGACATATGTAGATTGGACATATTGAGCTATTTGACCAGTCATCGGGCATACTTCCCACACTTGGTCGATGAGCTGATGCATGTACCCTACCAGGACATCCATATTTGAAGAGTTCCATTCGAACCGGCCGATTTGTTGTTTTTAAGCTTGTGGATGGCTTTTATTATTATTTTATTATTTCATTGATATGAAATTTATTCAATAGTACCTACTTACGTTTAATATAAATACTTAAAATATATTAATTATATAATAATAGTATGAAAAATTAAATTAGTTCTAAAAACATAATCCTAATTTAAAAATCAATTAATCTGAAAAATGCAATAATAGTTAATTTTTCAAAGAAGGTCTACTCAATTGAAAATAAAATTCAATACAATTTAAAATTAGCTGTCTGACACAACGAGCTATTGGTTCATTTTTAACTCTGTGCACGTCTAATCGAAGTTGTCGCGTTGAAGCATACAAATCTATTAAAGACAACAAAAAAAGCATTTGATATGATAAGATAAAATATCCCTTTATAAACATCACAGAATACATTTTTCATCTGTTTTCAAGTGATTGAATTTCTAAAATTGGAATCTAAATTGGACCATATCAATTCTCTTACAATGAATGTTATAAAATGGGTTCCCGATTACACAGCAACATTTAAAGCAATTGGAGAAGCCCAAGAAATCGCTAATACTTGATAAATCTGAAAATTTTGAACCAAGGTTATTTATACAGCTGGGAATGCCAATTGACCAAAAGGACTCACTATTTTTTTTTTTGTAGGTTAGATTCAATTGATAAAATATAACTTTGAAATACAAAATTTTTAGGAACATGGAATTCTTTTTCCAATTGTTCTTCTTATAACTTAAGTTAATTAGCCTTTTATTAAACGAAGGCGGCTTGGAATTGCATTTTTATTCTGACTAGGAACATGCATATATCGCCAATTTCAGATTGTCAATAAAAAAGTCACAGAAGTGTAATAAATCCAAAGAACATAAATATGTACTCAAGCCACTGAATATGCACAATGTATCTCGCTATGCCTTCTTAATTGGCAGATTTGATAAAATCATGAAAAGAGAAAAGCATATCTAGAGCATTGTGATGAAAAAATCTCCAAAAATAATTACATTTAAGTTAATTGTTTAAGTTTCGATATATAGAATCCACAATTTTTTACATGCACCTTATAAAGATCTAGTGAGCTTTTAGGCGGAATATAAAATACAATCACATATTAAATATAATATATCTATTAAACTTTTATAAGTAAATAAACGAACTTTGATAAGTGGCAGCGTTGCCGCGAAGACAAAAATTTTAAGGGCCATTTCCAAAATGTGCGGGCCACTAGCCCACTACCCTAGAAAAAATTTGTTTAAGAAAATAATAACAATTTATCTTTTCTAAATAAACTTATTATATTTCAAATAAAATTAATTAAATTAAATTTTTGAATAAGCCATCAAATCCGTAGCCAAAATATATTCCATTTAAGGGTTTCAAAGAGAACTGTTCGAATTCAACTTCAAATATATTGTCTAGGCTTTCTAAGTACTCAGCTTAACAAATTTTTTTAAAATAACATTAAATTTTTTGTTTGCGTTGCAACAACTTTCTTTATTTTGGTGTTCTTCAAATCAAGATACTCTTGAAAAACTTAAAGTTCTTCTTGCCTTTTTAGGCTGTGTTTTAAGAAATTGTAGCTATAACAAAACAAACAGACGAGGTACGTACTAGATAGATGAAAAAAAAATAAAGTGGCTATTGGCGAAAACAAATGAAAAGCAAACGTCATGTCAGTCTACATGAATGAGTTCAGTGTCATTTTCAATATGGGAAGTTGTATATGGAGGAAACACATTGATAATTTTGTTGATGAAATAAAAAGATTGGATTTGTTGTTTTAGAAAAAAGAAAATATATGATATGCGGGCCATTTCATGTTGGCCCCGGGCCAAAATAAAAAACTAAGTGCCAAATGGCCCGATCGGGCACATTTTGGCAACGCTGGCAAGTGACCCACGTATAATCAGGGAGAGCACAGAGAGTAGCTGAAGAGTCAGTACCAATTATTTGATGTTGTTGAGCTGGAAGGTTTTTTTTTAGATTGAACTTGAGTACATTCGGAAGGTGAGAGATTTGTTTTGTTTGGTTCAATCTTATAAGTGGTGAATTATTTGTGAACACTGTTTTAAGAGCACTTAGATCACTTTTAATGTCTCTAGCACTCAGAGAACACATTACAGTTTTTGTGGAAATGAGGACTACAGAAAAAAAAGATCGTGAAAATTGATTTTAATAAATTAAAAAAGGAAATACAAAATTTAAAATTTGCAATCATAAACTCTGGCGCAAATATCCTGTTCCAATTTATTTTATTTTGGTTAAGATAAAGCTTTCTCTCTTTCTTATTTTGTATTTATATACTTAAAACATAAAATAAACAAACCTCGAATGCCAAAATATAAATAAACTGAAGACGCGAATCTAAAAACTTCAAAGCACAAAAAACATCTCCTTAACGACACAAAACTCGTGGCCATCTTGTGGCAGATACAAAAACCAATACCTAATAACCAGTGCTGTCTTCCAAAGTTAAACTTTACACGTAAATTTAAAAAAAAATGGCTATTACTCTAGAATCTAGATATAATAAAATCACTCCTAGAAGAACAGAAAAAAATACATTTAAAAATAAAAATGACGCATCAGAAAAAGTAATGAAAGATACTGACGAAAAAGTAGGTATTCTCCCTGAAAAGATTGAAAAACTTGATAAAGTTGTTGAAACACAAGAAAAAGGAAAAACAAGAAGATACTTGTGCCAAACACGAAAGACAAATCACACAACTAGAATTGACAATAAGAAAAAACAATGTCATAATTTGTAAAGTAGATGAAGAAGAACGGACTACAGAGGAGCTATTGCTAAAGATTATTGACATGATTAACAAGTCTAACAAACAGTTAAATATAAAAGAAAATTACATAGAAGGCCGTTTCCGTCTAGGCAAGAAAATAGATGGAAAAATTAGACCAATTAAACTTACCTTCAAAAGCTATGACAAGAAACAAAGTAAAAAATCAGGAGCAACATTCATCATCGCCGAAACCTCTTATCCCTAAACAACTTGAGTTCAAAAAAGAAGAAAAAAAAGCGTACTTTAAATTAGATGAACTCAAAAGGCAAAATTTGGAAAGAAAATGAGCCAGAAAACTCAAAAAACAAATTCACAGCCAAAAAATAAAGAAATAATTATAAGCAAGGCGAAAACTGCACTTATCTAACAAATAAAAAAAAAGTTGAGCCTCTATTGATATTAATGTTGTTGTGCATACAACCTCTATTTGGCGGTGTTCTTTGTATGTTACTCATTTTTGATGGAGTTGTTTTTACTTACATATGTAAATACAAAGCACAATTTTAGCTCACCTTTCAATACATGATTTCCAAGTAGTAAGGATTGAGAGAAGAGGTGCTTGTAAAAGAAAAATCTTCAAAGGCAGTAATTCGAAAGGTCGTACTAGCTGGATATCCGTCAAATTTACGTTTACTATTAACGTATCTCCAAAACATATGGGGGTTTTTTGGACACACAGTATTTGAAGTGAGTTGAGAAGTTTGAATAAGTCAGAAAGTCGTATTGCAGTTCTTGGTAAACTCTAAGAGTCTTCTTAACTCTGATAGATTGAACTTCACTCAGGTTTGATAAGGATTATCTAAATAAAAGTCTAATTTTTTTTATAAAAGAAAAAACAATACTTATTTAAGTAAAATGTTTCTTTACTATTCATTTAATAATATAAATTTTCTAATTGATTGACCTGATAACAAAAAACAACTTAAAGTAATACATATAGTTATAACATATTTTGTTCAGTGATTTATCTAGCTTTATCAAGGTTAGATAAATGGGCTGGCGATTGATGACGTCATCATCACACTTGAATCCTTGAATCCATGTACATATATCTACATATTGTGATACCCTGATGTATTTAACTTGTTTGAAAATAAAATATAAAAACATGATTTCTATGGACACTCTCGTTCTAGCCATTTAAAGGCTTTTATAAAGCCTAATAGACGGTGGTTTCCTACAACGCCTACCAATTCTTCACAATTGCCTAAGAGTTTGTTTCTAGTGTGGCATAGTGCTGGCCAGTAGCATAAGTAGTGAACTGTAGCTGCCTTTTGTTCCTCATCATTGCAGCCTTTGTATATGTCGTTGACGGTGAGCTGCATTTTCTGTTTGAGGTAACCCAACAGGTTGTGACCTGTTATTATATTCACAAGCAGTCTTACATAGTTTCGTTTAGATGCATAATCGAACGGGATCTATTTTTGTCAAATTTGGACCATCATTTCTTAGCTGAAGCACATGTTTTGAGGCTTTCAAATTTTTCATTGTTTTTTTTTTAAGTATCTTGTTCGCAATGATCTGTTTACGTTCACAGGATGGGTTGTTTATACGTGAGTCTATATTGGATTGGTCCAGAGATGTACCTGTCCTCGCCAGCTCTCGGTTCCAGGTAGATCACTGTGACCTGGTACCCAGCAAAGTCTAATCAACCGTTATAAATTAAAAATGGTATTATCAGCTCGTGATAACGCCATTATTGAGACCTACAGTTTTAAGACAAATCCGAACGGCTAATTTGAGAAATAACTTTTCATGACAAGAATTACTCTTGGTATTGATTTGTCAAATCCTCGCTAAAGGCAGTACCCGTGAACAAGACTTTAGGGGGCACAGGCAGGGATTGAACCCAAAACCTCTGGCATGACAGTTAACATGTCATTCCATCTATTAAACAGAATTCGTTTGTATTCGGAGCATTAGCAGGCAAGTATACAGGCGAAGTCACCAATAATAATGATTTCATCAGTTGGCTCAATTTTTTCAAATATCGTCTCTAGGAAATTGTTCACATTTTCATAAATTTCAGTAGGAGAGCCAGGCGAAATATAGTATGCAACCACAAAAACAAAACCAGAACACATTTTTACTTTTACGCAGAGTATTTCCAGCGGGGATTGTAAAAAATTTAATCAGCATGTAAGTAAATAAGAGATGACCTTCACCAACAGTAGCTGCAAACTTGATATGTGTCATTAAAAGATGAGTTCAACCATGTTTCAGTTAGCACGAGGACGTTATGAGGGATTGTATTTATATTTTGTTGAACCTTGTTGATTTTTGTATTATTACTTTTTTTAGTTGCTTCGACGACGAGGATTTTGCATTGTCTGTAGTTGGGGAAAATGTGTTCTCTGATCTGTTTTTAAATTCATACATGATAGCATTTGCCCAAAACGACGAAAAATTAAGGATGTAAAATATCGAGTCAGTACATTTATTTTAAACGAAGAGTATTAGTAAAATTAAGCTTAATCTTTTTTTCTACAGATAAAAATCGAAAGTTGCCAAGATCATTTTGTATATAATTTTTAAAATCTATCACTTTTTTTTAGGGTCACCAATCTTCAATCCAGACTCAATAGAGAAACACATTTATTTTGATTTAGGCAGTCTTTGTAGTGGTTGGGAACTTGGTGACGGACGAATTAATAATAATTGTTTTGATATTAATTGTTGAGTGGTAGAAATCTTCAATGATGTAGTTGGTTGAATAGAGTGAAGATATCGCTTGATTACAGGTCTAGGCAAGTTATTTTATAAAAGGATTTTTATCGGAATCGATATAAAATAATTTCCGCTTCAAAAATGCAGGTCAATACATAATATAAAACATTCCTACTTCATTATCAACTGCTAAACCATTAATTCTCAAAAAAAGAGTTCACAAAAATGGCTTTTAAGACGATCAAAAAAATGCACATACGTTTAAGTAATTGCAAATGATGGATTGTACTCAGATTTTTGAACAATTTTTGATCTTGAATTTGTTACATTTTGTTGTGAACCCAATAACGTTTAAAAAGCTTGCATACATGCTGACATTGAGTAGATCAAGGGCAGCAATAATATGGAAGATGTTTTTCCCTTTCTTTCATAATTTGCTCCATTAATTTAAACCAAGCTTTCGAATTCTCTCATCTTTAATTTCAAATAAATAGATAGATAAAAGAATTGATTTCGAAAAAATTTAAGAATGTTTTTATCAACCGCCAGATGTGTCTGGGTTTGTTTGTTTAATTTTTGAGCTGAATTATGCTTGTTGTAAGCATAACGCAAAAGAAGATGAAATAACAAGACAAATTAACCAATTAAGCGTTACTTTTACATCTTTAAGACAGTTTTCCCTGACTTGCAAGTAATTTTGGTTCCATTTTTGGTTTTCTTAAATTTGAAAACCTTATTCCTTGTGACTCCATTTGTTTAGGTATTTCACTTTCTAGAATGTTCTTTAAAAGGATCGATTTCTTGGATATTAATACATCCTGCAATTTTCTTTGACGTATGCAGAATATTTTCGTCTGAAAGTTGGTCATACTCGTAGTAATAACTGTTTTTTCTATTGCTTGAATGGCTTAATTATGTCAGTAGATGAAATGACTGACAAAGAGATTGTATAATATGTTTTGTTATTTGAATTAAAAGTTTTATGGGAAACACTGTTTTGTATTTTTTTTAGCTGGTATTTAAATACCACGAACACGATTCGTTATTAGAAAATGAGGACAGTGAAAATCTTTCTGAAGAAGAGCGTAAAGCAGCTTGGGACGAATATGAAGCTGAGAAGACGAGACCACCACAAGCAGCAATGCCTTATGAGCGCCAAAACTTCTTAGCGAACTATGGAAATCCAGCGGGAACTGTAACGTCGAATAAAATTTATGGATTCAGATCGGATATACTTCTGCGATTGCTTAATATGAAGGGATGTCAAGATCACCCTGAACTGACCAGTGATCAGGTAGTTCAACTTGTTCCAAAGTACTTGCAAAGGCTATATATTGAAATGAATAACGATGATCCAACGGTAAGTTTTAGTTTAACTTGAATTAAAATACATTAGATTAGATCAACGAAATTGGCTCATGGACACAACTAGTTGAAATTTCTGTCTTATTTTACATGAACATATTTGTTTTAGTGAATAAGATCGGCACACTAACTTCAATGCATGTTTTTTAATAGTTTATTTTAAGCATTTGGTTGTTAAAAGTTTCAGAGACTACACAGCACTCTCTTTGTGTCAAACAAAACCTTTATTGTTAATTTATGTTTCCTGAACATCTAATAGAAAATAAATGCATTTTTCCATTCAGCTTTATAAAAAACATAAAGCTCATGTTAAATAAATAAATATATATGGTGCGCAGCCGTCCGTAGAGAACCAGTGACCTACAACTCCCAGCCATTTCTGTGTAGGAGTGTTTTCAGGATTGGAGGCGACCTACAGTTTTTTTTGTCGAATCCGACCTGCCAATTTGAGAGAAAGTGAATCGAAAACCTCTGGTATGACAGTCCTACGCACTAACCATTACGCCGCGGGTGCTAAGGTCATGTTAGTCTATTCAAAATGATTATGACACTTATCTACCTTACCTATTTTCGGTTGGACTTAATAGCCCAAGTTAACTGGTTTCAAACATTCAGTGGTCCTACTAAAATTTAAATTCTATTTTAAAATGTTGATTAAAATGGCAAGACTTGTGCTGTTTTAACTAATTTAAACATTAAATAAGTATATACACTTCGTAACCATGCATAGGGACAAGCTTTTTTTATTTAACATTTCTTAAACCCTTAGGTTTTTTGGATAAACCCAATGAGGGTTTATTATGAGGTATGTATCAAGTTTAAATTACAAACAAAAATTTTGGATTCATTTTTTGGCGGTTTTTCCGAAGAAGGTCATAAAAAGCATAAAAAGTATCTGTTTTTTTGTGTCACATGAATAGAGACAATATATAAATTTACCTGTAAGACCCTTTAAAGTGAAGAAAATAACAACAAATATTATGGGTTAGGTAAATACTGGTTTTATTGAATGGATTAAAATAATTTTTAGTAATGTTTGCTGCCTCCTGATTTCTGAATTACTTCAATTAACCTGTGGTGTTTGGATTCATAGAGTGCTGTCATATAATTGAGCGAAATATGGGCCAAGACTGTTTTATGTCTTCAATAATCTCTTCTGTGTTTTGATATTACCGTCCTCCTTCGTAGAATTTTCTTGAAAGCCATCCCCACACGATTTCCATGATGGTCAGGAATATAGGGGCCATGGAAATAGGTTCACATTTTGCCCCTGAATGATCTTGCGTGTAGCATTCTATGTTGGTTTTTCTTAATTTCCTTCTTGGTTAGACCCTTACCTCTACCCTTACTTCTTGATTCTATCAAATTAATACTCGTACTAAACTCCCAAACAATCAGTGTATCCTTTTATCTGGTTTAAAACTCGCTTATAGGTAAATTTAGATCTTGTCCCTGTTCATGTGACACAAACAAAAACAGGTACATTTTATGACCTTCTTTGGAAAAACTTATTAATTTAATCCAATTTGTTTGCAACATAAACTTAATATTAGTAATATTCCACATTTGGGGTTTTCCAAAAAACCTAAGGGTTTAGGAAATATCGGCAAATAAAAAACTTGTCCCTATTCACGTGACACGAAGTGTATATTGTCAACATTTTGTACTCCCTTTTTTTGGCTGGATGTATGTAATATTGTTGTGGAATCTTAGGAAAAATTTAAATTATTGCTATAATTTTATTCAAATTTAATGGTGAACTAATTCTGTGGTGTTTTATGTAGCAATTGTGTTACTCAGCAAAGAAGATTAAAAAATTTAAGCATACCGTACTATCTCGAACATTTTAATAAATTTAAAACAATTAGTTCGCTAAACTACTACAACTTTTGGGGTTTCCGACATTACAAATAAATGCGTCCGTGCAAATTAGATTAGTTTGATTTGTTAAGGTGCGTCGTTTTTACAAGTGAATATGTATTTTGGCATATTGTTGGCTGAAGTTGTAGGTTAGCTGAGCAGTGCTGTGTGATTGAGAAAACATGCTAAATGTATATTGTTTAAGTAACAGAAATACAAATAAAAAAAAATCTGAGTAGTATTTTGCCTTGAAGTATATACAGGGTGTTTCATAAGTAATGGTCCAAACTGAATAATATGTTGAAAGTTCAAATCAGGCCCTAACAGGATAATGCTGTAACAAGTTGTACAGTTCTTGGTGAATTCTACTGATATACGTCATCTCCCGAAGTTTTTCCACAAAAGATGTGAACGGTGGTCAAGAAGATCATCCGTGAACAAAGAGGCAAATAAATAATCCTACAATAAAAATGTATGTTTTTTTAATAGAAGAACACAAAATATACAATTATTACATTATTACCTAATTGTATGGATATCTTCAAAGTTCAAAGATTTTCAACAATATGCGAATTTTAGTCTAGACTATGGCTACATACCTTCTTTTTTTTTCTCAGCGAAAACGCCAAGCCATTCGTACTAAGTATAGATTTTTTTGTTTAATTCGTAACTTGTTTTTAATTGATTTACTAAAGCTTTATATTTAAATCTGGTAATTTAGCAAACGTTACTCTTCTCTACCATTTACATATTTTAATATACGTAAGTAGTGTATGAATGCATTTCTTATTTCAGTTATATTTGGAACTTCTTGAGCTACACAAAAGCTTGGAAGCCCCAGGTGGAATGTATATGAATCCATTACTCTTTGCAAATCAAACACCAGCCCCAGCTCCTTATTTGGCTCCTTATAGAGCACCATATGCCCAGGTAATTTTTGTTTCATCGATTATTTCTTGTTTATTTTACATTTCTTATCTATTTAGATGCATCCTAGTACATCAAATTTTAACAGCAGTGAGGTGTATGAAGTCGACTGATTACGTTAATTGGATTATTGTGGAAACTAAGCAAACGTTAGTTATAACCACTTCAACAACAGTTATAATTGTAATGAATAATATTTATTTAATTTTTTGTATTATTTCATTAAGGTTTTTCCAAAAATAATAAAACACTCCTATTATTTCCATGAACATAAAATATGTTCAGAAATCATATATTTCATCTTTTGCAACACGCCTATCTTAGTAACCGATCGGAAGAGTTTTTGCTAACAGATTCGGAAAATAAATATTGAGGTATACCAACACATCAATTTGACATTTTACAATTTGTCAACGATCACATGACTTCAAGATTAGAGTACCATTCTATTGCAGTTCAAAGCAGAAATAAAATACTAAGAAGTTCTATTGCGTCCTTTTTTATTTCAAATTTTGTAAATGATAAACACAAAAAAAACATAAAACTAAGTACTGACTCGAAAAAGAAAACATTTTATTTTTTTACATGACCAAGCGGCATTAATATTTTAAACATGTTTTATTGAGACCCCTACCTAACTGTACAAAATAACCAGTAGGTACTAGTGTTGGGGAAAGTCCGCCCCAAAGAAAGCTAAATTGGAAAAGACATTCACTACAGAAAATCTCAAAAAAAATAAACCAAAACAGAAAAAAAAATTATAAAAAAAAAAATTCAGCGCATCAACATCAGGTCGAGACGTTCCTTCTGTTTATATTTGTGAATATTTGCTTTTCAAGTTGCCTTTGACTTGTCTTGAATTTCTTTTTCATTAAAAAAAAATCTCAATGAATGAATCGGTATGAAAGTCACGAAATAACAATCATTAAAAAAAATATCTTTTCCTTGCAACACTTGGTCACCATTGCCATCAATGTTAAAGTTTGCATACGGAATGAATTTCCGCAGGGTTTTCCTGTCGGAGAAAATTGAAACAAAAATTGTTTATACACACCATCACGCATCGCAAGAAATTATATGCGTTATTATCCCTTCTTGCTTTTATTGGCATGGATCGCTCGAGTTTCGCATTCCATACAAAGTTTCGGAACCCAACATTTAAATCGAAGTTAACACGACACCTTCCTATGTTAAAATACGCAGAAACCTTTCTGTCACCCAAACTGCTAAAGTAAACATATTTTCACTGTCCCAATTAACAAAACAATTTAATAAGCAAATTCTCGTGAGAATATTGCAAATAATATTGTTATTCTCAGAAATCTAAGTTATGAATTATTGTAAATAATATTTCCATTTTTCAAATTGTCCCAATTATCAAAATAATTTAATAAGCAATTTCAAACTTAAGAAACAAATAAAATTTTGTTAGCAAATTCTCCTTCTGAGAAATGCAAACAATATTGTTATTCTCAGAAATCTAAGTTATTGTAATTCTGAGAAATCTAAGTAATTAAAATGTAGAAATTAGCAATAATTATGTTATAAATACAAGTGCGAGCAATATAATCAAACAGTCTTCTTCCAGTACGTAAATTGCGTTTTTTTTTATACTAAGAGCGCAAGGCTTAATTAATTAATTAACCCGACCAACCGGTCATAAAACCCAAACAACCGAACAGTGCAAAAGTTCAATTAAAACTCTGTGAAAAGTGAACCAACAGAACCACTAGACATGAAAAAAGACAGGATAGTAAAAACATGCTGTGCTTTACAATTAGGTAAATACTTACAAGCAACTACCACGATAAGGAATATTTAATTGATACTCGTACATCACATTTCTTTTAAATAAATCACGATTAAAATAAACTACGTACTCGCAGCTCTCTTGAACATATAATTTTATCAACGAAAGAAGAAAAGAGCAATCAATTTGATAAGCAAAAATATCACGAATGAAAACTATCTCAAAGTATCGTCTTCGAGTTTTTAACTGTTGAAGGTCAAGAAGATTACATCTTGTACCGTATGAAGACATTCGAATATTCCATTTTAATCTACGTACTGCTATTCTAGTAAATCGTATTTGGATGGATTCAAGTTGATTATAATGGAGAGAATAGTACGGGTTCCATATGTCACAGCAATACTCAAGTACTGGGGCCCTACTCTGTAATGCGTTTCGAAAGCCAATCCGATTCGAATCTGATATTCGATTCGTTTATGAATTCGTACTCTGTAACATAGAGGAAATATATTATCTAGAGTCCCGACTTAATGGGTTTGCTCTCTTTCGGCCTACAAGCTAAATTGAGAGGATTTTGTCCATAAGGATAAGCATGTGATAGTTGTCCCGTGCATTTCTTATGGGAAAAAGCCATTATGAATGTAGTTGTTATGGAATTTTGTGCCCATATTGCTCAACGCAGGGGAAAAAACTATGAGGTGAACTGAGCCGTTCAAAAAAGAGATCCGTTGAATTCAAAAATTGAAAAATTAATGCAATAATTTAAGAAAAATTAATTTTATGGTTCCTTTTCAGTGTAAACTGTGCTAAAAATAATATTTTTCTGCTTTTGGCATACAAATTCTATGATTTTGATGAAAATTTTTGATAAAAACAGAACAAATCACGAAGAAAGTATAGGCGCACCCTAGAACTGCAATGCGAACATGGTCAAATTTGAGTTGGTTCCCAGTTTTGACAGATCAACAGCGAGGTGAGTATTTTGACAACGAAAATTAAAAGGAAA
Source organism: Eupeodes latifasciatus (assembly GCA_920104205.1). Taxonomy (NCBI): domain Eukaryota; kingdom Metazoa; phylum Arthropoda; class Insecta; order Diptera; family Syrphidae; genus Eupeodes; species Eupeodes latifasciatus. Next base: position 105,047,031 of record OV049926.1, on the reverse strand, counting down.
ACAAAATACAATTTCTGCGATTTAAATAAATCAAAACAAAAGTCAAAATTAATAAAAACAAAGTTGTTAGTAGTACTCCTGATTAACTGTTTTATCTATATTTTATAAACAATTTCATACAAAATGATTCGAAGTCAACTATTTCGTCATATCCCAAGAAGTATTTCCCAACGTAACTTATTGGCTCTAGCTGATAGAGGATTCTTTCAGGATCTCTTTCCAGACACCGCTGGGTAAGTTGTATATTGTTTTATATGTTTATAAAAACTACAAGAAATCGTAATAAATTACATTCTGTTCTTCGTAAAACGGTAGTCCGGAAATGACAAAACTTTTCACAAGTAAACAACAAACGATCTACGCCGGCTTTGATCCAACTGCCGATAGTCTACACTTTGGCAATCTCCTGGTAATAATGGGACTTCTGCATTGCCAGCGAGAAGGGCACAATCCACTTGCGTTAGTTGGAGGAGCTACGCGTCTTATCGGTGATCCTAGTGGCAAAAAAAAAAACAGAACGAAACCAACAAGTGGCGTCGGTCATTGAGACAAATTAATTGCTATAGAAAAACAGCTTAATAGAATATTCAAGAATCATCAGGATGTACTTTGGGACACTAGTAAAAACAAAAGTGACCTATCTCCTATTAGGTAACTATAATAGAAACCTAATGCGCTTTAAAAACTCAATCGTTTTGATAATCTTTCTTTCAGAGTCGTCAACAATGCATCATGGTACGAAAATCTGAATGTAGTGGACTTTATTGCCAATATGGGAAGACACTTTCGAATGGGATCAATGTCTCAATATAGTCAGTCCAGTCGCGACTTGAGAGTGCAGCTGGAATGAGCTTTACCCGAATTCACATATCAAATTTTCCAAGCTTATGAGTGGTTGCATTTGCTTCAGAAATACGATTGTCGTTTCCAAATGGGAGGCAGTGACCAAATGGGCAACTTAATGACTGGCCACGAACTCATCAGCAGAGTAGAAAAAAATAAATCAGTATTTGGAATGACACTGCCTCTTGTTACCAACGAAGAAGGAGACAAGTTCGGAAAATCTGCTGGCAATGGTATTTGGCTGGACGAAGGAAAAACGTCGCCATTTTCTCTTTATTCTCCGAAGCACATTCGGACCCCTTCTTCGCACACCGCAAAGTGCATTCGGACAAAACCATGATAAAACATCGAAAAAGGCATTTTAACTCCATAAAACTGGTAATGGAGCACAAGAACCTGGAAAAACTAGAACACAAAAATGATAATCCAACACCAGGTCAAGTACGAATCCAGAGAAAGCTGACCAAGTATCAAAACAAATACCGCAACAATAAACATCTGAAAATTGAACCATGGGGTAAGTTTCATTGCTTCTTTATTCAGATCCTTTATCTTTGTTTCACGTTTGGTTATCTTTTTATTAAGTTCCGACTCAAAAGATTACTCACCACCAGCGCCACTGCTTGCAACCGCCTCCTTAAGAAAGCTGAAATAATGGATGTTGATATAGCCGCATTAGTATTAGAAGAAGCTCAGGTATGGAAGAAGAATTGTTTGTTTTATCATCGTGAATGAAACTTTTTTTTTTCATTTCTATAGTTCTCAGCCCTTACAGACATTCGAAAGAAGTGGCATATAGCGCCGTCATTTAGTGTGGAATTTATAGGCTATTATCTAGATCGAATTTCACGCATTAAAGAACTCAAAGGCAATTTAGAGCAGATGATTGACGCAAACACAAATCTTTTGGGGGACCAACAGTCTGAACGATGAGTATGACTTGAAGGTGAAATCAAATGCTGATTTTAAATCAAAACACGAAGCATTGCAGGCCAGTGTTCGTGAAATGCACAAACAGAAAGAATCACTGTCCAACCAAAACAATGCCAACTTTAGAAAACATCGGGAGACAGGTAGCGGCACCAAGTCCCATAGTTACTCCACCTTCACGCCCAATGTCCGTACCAACAGCAGCTGCCCTCAAAATGGTAGTTGCTTTCCTTCTAGCACATCTTCTTGGAATAGAGGATGACACAAGTCTTGTATTAAGCACCCAATCACAAAACAAGACGGCTCTGGACACGAGTGTGGTATATGCAAGCGCTGCAATGACCAGCATTTGCTAGCCAAGTGTGATACCTGCCTTTTCCACTACCACTTAGGATGCTTAAACCCACCACTCACACGACACCCCAAAAAATCAAAGCTCTATGGTTGGCAGTGTTCCGAATGAGAAAAGTCCGAGGACTCCGATGCGGTTCCGAACATGCCTAAGGGACCAAGAAAATCACGTACGCGCTTCAGTAAAGACGGAACGATTGTGCCAGCCGATCCAAATCTCTCCAGCTCGATTCCTGAAACAAGCATGTCACCAAAATCAATTTCACCCGATACAAGATCAACCGATACAAGCATTCGGATGGGGCCAAAAAGATCATCATTAGAATTCAGTCAGAATGGAAAATCTCTTGCTTCTCTCCCAGTACCCAAACCTCTGCGAAAATCTCTCGATGCACCCAAGAAAATAGAGGATACAATCAATGCTACAAAAAGACCCCGATCCAAAATAATAGACTACAGTCCCCTGATAACACACACTCCACAGGTTGTTCTCGAGAATGCTTTGAAATCATTGTCTGTGAAAAAGTTCGCATCTATATCGAATTTTCCGAAGCAGTGAGTGAAGCACAAAAGAATTCTTCGAAAGAAGATCCATTGGCCACGACTTCAGAGGATGCAAAGTTATTATTAAAGGTGCCCTGGATTTGAATTCAGTTCAAACCCTAACTACCAGTCAAAGCACAAGTGCTAGCGCATTAACTAGCATCGATAGCTCTATTGGCTTTGAAACAGGCAAAGAATTTCACAACAAAAACCGCAAGAAGCGCAGCAAAGATAAACACAAAAGCAAGTATTCGTCGGACAACGAAAAGTCCCCATCGAAGGAGCACAAGCGAAAACGTAAAAAGAAAGAACCACGACAATGAAAACCCCAATGACAATGAGCCAGCTATTTCTAAAATTAAAATTAAAGTGAGTAAATTTTTCCATTTTCAAAATTGAAAGTATGGAATTAATTTAAAATTGTTATTTTTTAGTTCAAAACATTTCCACTACCAGGGGAGGTAGCACCAGACGCACACTTTTTTTATGTTTCTGCCGATATGGTGCGTTCTCGACCAACATCTGTTGAAATTGTAGAAGATTTAATACTTAATTTTAAATTTAAAATTAATACTTAATTAACAAAAACTTACTCTTCAAATCCGAAATCCATTGTTTTGTTTTGCAAAATTGATTGTCATTTTTGACAGGTCACAAAAATTCCATAAGTTTCTATTTTAGCCCAATCCCCCATTTTGTTTTCTTTTTCCCACTAAATGTATTCACCGATAGCGAATTTGAGAGAGTTCACCTCGAATTTGAGAGTTCACCTCGAATAAAATTTGATGGTGTTTCAGGTAGGACGGGTACCGGTCGGGACTTTAGATAATATATTTCCTCTATGCTCTGTAAAATGCATACACCTATATAAATGACGAGTTTTTCATAAAAAGATTATAGCTAAAAAAAATATTTTTAAAATAAAAAAATAAATGTTTAAATACTGACAGTTTTAGTTTTATTTATATTTACCGTTAAATTTGAACAATAAATTAATTTTTACACAGATTTACAGGGACAACTTTTTATTGTTTTGAAGCAAATACATTCGAAATTTTATAGAAATAAATATAATTTTGTGATACACGATGTATGATTTATTAAAAAAATAAATAGGTTCAGATAAAATTAGAGTCAAAAATTTAGTTCTTGCAATCTTGTAAAATTTAATAGGGAAACTAAAAAAATTATTTGATACTAAATACACAATTAAATCCGACTTATTTCGAATTTCTGATTTGATCCTCAAGCTTTATGAATTGTTTGTTAATTTTTTTTTTTTTTATTTTTCTTATGGTTTTTGTAGGAGTGATGAATTTTATATTCTAACTTATAGCTTTTTCTTAGTGTCTCTTTGTACATGATTACGTTGTTTCAACACCCTGCAAATGAAAAGATGTAACCAAATGTTTATTGATATAAAACTTAAAGCAACTACTTACAGTTGGATCACAATCTGCGCAGTGCCAGGAATAACCTCTGCGTTAGGGTGTTTTCTTAATTGGATCAAGACATGTAAAATGATAGTTTTTACGGCATGCGTCACAACTGTTAAAAAGAATTATGTTCAGTTTTGTTTGAATTTAATACTAACAAGACAAGATTCTGTGGTGTCCCTGATTCTTTACAAACATCACATATAACATCTTTTGGCGGATGCTGCGAACTAGATGATGAAGACAAGCTTAGGGAAGTTCTTTTGTTAGCCTTTCGCGGTGATACTTGGCGGACGGCAGTAGGTGGAACTACTTTTGTGCTTGACGTTAAACTGTGTGCTATTTTACTGGGCGTTTTAACTGGCGATTTTGTAACTTCAGGTGATGATTTCACAACTTCCGGTGATGCCGAAATATTATTCTGTGAATTTTCATCCTGAAAAGACACAAATTGAAATTGAGAAATTATGTATTATAGTTGATTTGAAATTATTAAAGTTTTACCGCATTAAGTGTTAAATCTTCTACAGTTTCAACAGATGTCGGTCGAGAACGCACCATATCGGCAGAAACATAAAAAAGTGCGCTTCTGGTGCTACCTCCCCTGGTAGTGGCAATGTTTTGAACTAAAAATAACAATTTTAAATCAATTCCATACTTACAATTTTGAAAATGGAAAAATTTACTCACTTTAATTTTAGGATTATCTGGCTCATTGTCATTGGGGTTTTCATTGTCGTGGTTCTTTCTTTTTACGTTTCGTTCCGTCTTTACTGAAGCGGGTACGTGATTTTCTTGGTCCCTTAGGCATGTCCGGAACCGCATCGGAGTCCTCGGACTTATCACATTCGGAACACTGCCAACCATAGAGCTTTGATTTTTTGGGGTGTCGTGTGAGTGGTGGGTTTAAGCATCCTAAGTGGTAGTGGAAATGGCAGGTATCACACTTGGCTAGCAAATGCTGGTCATTGCAGCGCTTGCATATACCACACTCGTGTCCAGAGCCGTATTGTTCTGTGATTGGGTGCTTAATACACGACCTGTGTCATCCTTTATTCCAAGAAGATGTGCTAGAGGGAAACCAACTACCATTTTGAGGGCAGCTGCTGTTGGTACGGACATTGGGCGGGAAGGTGGAGTAACTATGGGACTTGGTGCCGCTACCTGTCTCCCGATGTTTTCTAAAGTTGGCATTGTTTTGGGTGGACAAAGTGATTCTTTCTGTTTGTGCATTTCACGAACACTGGCCTGCAATGCTTCGTGTTTTGATTTCAAATCAGCATTTGATTTCACCTTCAAGTCGTACTCATCGTTCAGACTCTGTTGGTCCCCCAAAAGATTTGTTGTTGGATGCTGCCATAATCGGAATGTCAACTTACCATCAATATCATAGACACACCATATAAAGACCGGAATCTTTCGTACGTTTTACCCTCCAACACCCATTTGTTTACATTGTTGTATTTGTAATTGTGACATTACGTCCATTTTGAAATTTGAAATCCAACAACAATTCGATGCGGTGTATTTACTTGTTTTGACAGATGTTTTTTTTATCTAATTGCTATGGTGAACATAAAAGTATCAGCTGTTCGGGAAAATGAATTTCCGCCAAAATGAGAAATAAAATAAAAAATACATTTTTGGAGAAAAATAAATGCGCAATTACACTTTTTTTTCTCAAAAAAAATTCTTTGTATGATTCCCATTCGATCAGTATATAATTTTCATTTCTAATCAAAGGGAAACACCGTCAAATATAGATTCAAATTTTTAAATTTGCAAGTAGACACAATATGGTATCCTCATTTGAACCAATTTCCGCACCACATTGGAACTCACTTGGAAGTATTCTTATAAGTTTTTGTGATTGTAACTAAAAAGTGTGAATGCAACTTTCTTACTCACACTTCAAGGACTCCAGGAAGGTATAAACCATTCCTGTAGGTACATTATTGTACCAAGGACACGACCGAATGAGTTCTAATGTTTGCATTTTTTAACATTTTTGATAGGAAAATACAAATAGTTGAACTCACTTGGACGTGTTCTTATAAGTTTTTTTGATTTTAACTAAAAAGTGTGAATGCAACTTTCTTACTCACACTTCAAGGATTCCAGGAAGGTATAAACCATTCCTGTAGGTACATTATCGTACCAAGTACATTACCGAATGAGTTCTAATGTTTGCATTTTTAAACATTTTTGATAGGAAAATACAAATATTGCTTATTACTTATTACTCATTCGGTCGTGTCCTTGGTAAATTAAAAAAAAAACAACAATGTTTTACATTTTTGCTAATATATTTCAAATTTTCTTTACATATTACAACAAATACCTTGTTCAGACAATTTATTGAATTGAAAAGTCTATTATACGTAGTACACACTTTTGAATATAGTGAAGTTAAAAATTAACAATTTCTTGCCACTTTCAATCACAAAGTTTTCTAGCCAAAGTTTCTTTTGTATTTAAATAAGCTGGATTTAAGAAAAAATAATTTGTTCCGGGTATACCTTAATCCATATTCGATTATTACTATCAAAATAAGACTACGTAAATACTCAAGCAAGGAAAAAATAATTTAATTAAAATATTTTTTTTTGGTAATTTTCTCAAGAACTACAAGACATAAAATCATCTAGTTTTCAGTTTTTGATCAAAAACAAATATAAGCAATGCATTCTAAAAACAATAGTAAATAATCTTAAAATTTTAAAAATCACACTTAAAACCTTTTTTTACCTTTTTTGCCCAAATTTTGAGTTTAAAACAATTTTTTTCAAAAACTATGCAAATTAACACACGTCTGTTCCATTAGTAATTAGAAAATATGAACCAAAATATAATAATAAGCAATAAGCACGATCCTCTGGATCATAAAATATGATATTAAATATTATGTTACATTTGTTGCGAGGCAAGAGGAGGTTAGGAGGCGGGTGATGTGGAAGGGTAGGATAAGGATGAGGTAGGACAAAGTCATAGGAAGAGTTTGGAAAGGGTAGGTTGGAATCTCAAGCTCCGGGGGACGCGGCCTGCTTGCGGTGCACGGCGTTAGCTCGTCGGACGGGGGGGGGAAACATATATCAGGCCAAGGAAGGAGGAAAGGGAAGGAAACATAAACGGACGGACTATGGCACATCAGGGCACTGCGGGTGTTAGTGCAGTGAGGCCATTACCCACCCTACCTTTAGGTGTCCGCGGCCAGTGTTGGACACCCCCAAGGTGGCAGTGGATGGTATACTCAGCCACCCTCGGCACCCCTAAAAAAAGTCTTCAAAAGATCATATTTTGTTTACACAAAACAACAACAAAAGTCCATTTTTTTTCAGCATGAAAGGCGGATGAAATTTATTCTATTACATTCAAGTTACACTTTTGGAAATCTATGTACATTAATTTTTTGAAGAAAAGAAAAAATCGATCAACAGAAAAAAAGACTGTTCAAAAGGAACAATATCAAAAAAAAAAAACAAAACGTGAACTTTTCACTTTCCAATCAACGAATTAGTACACAGCACCCTTTTTGGTGCTTACCCAATAATTAACTACGTCTCGATTTTTTTGTCCCTACCTCGATAGAGCTCTGTAGAGGTGTTAACTACAAAATCAAATTAATCTGAAAGGTTGGCTTAGGGTGGACGAAACGCGAGCAATGATTGGAATGTAACCCAGTCTCACTTACAATGGTTTGATTACGTTAATTAAAACACAGTTTTTTGAAACAATATTTTGAAGGAAACAATGATGCTTATTGTATCGCCGAAGCGAAAATTAATATAAAAAAATCACCGCCTTCTTGAAACATAAACAAGAAAAAACAATTTTCTTTCCAAATAGATTGGATGAATAATTTTGCCTGCAGGATTACTGGCCCTATAAATCCAAGGGGATCGTAAAGTTGAGCAATCCATGATAATATGGTTCGTTTAGTTATTCCCTTTGACATATCTGGACGATTACTTGAGAACCAAAACTCATCAGTCTTAGGGTTCCAAATAAGAACTAATGTCTTTGTAACATTACCATTATTTATTTGAAGAAATTCTTCCCTTTCTGCTAATGGGATTTTCGATAAAAGCTGCTCTGAATTTGAGCACCATTTTCTAAGGTAAAAACCACCTTTCAAAAGCAGTGCAGAAACTTCTGTCTTGATTTTAAGTAGATCTTCCAAGGAATCTGCCCCTGTTAATAAGTCATCAACATAAAATTTAGTTTTGACTTCCTGAGACCCAAGTGGAAAGGTTTCCTGCTCATCCTGTGCAAGCTGATGAAGACTACGAATGGAAAGGAAGGATGCGGGCTTTGTACCATAAGTTACGGTGGTGAGATTATAAATAACGAGTTCTCCAGAATCCTTATCTCGCCAGAGAATACATTGGAAGCAATTATCTGGTGGCTGAATCTGCACACAACGATACATTTTTGCAATGTCAGCAGTGACTGCAAATTGATGAATGCGAAAATTTAAGAGTGTACTAAACAAGTCATTTTGAATAGTAGGTCCATTCATTAAAATGTCATTTAATGAAGTACCGCTGGATGTTTTAAAGGCTCCATTGAAAACTACACGAAGTTTTGTAGAAGTGCTTTCTGGCTTTAAAACACAATGGTGTGGAAGAAAATAATGATTTTTTTGAAGTATATCAAACGGCGCTAAACAAAGATGATTAAGTTGCTTATATTCGGATATAAACTCAGTGTAAAGCCTTTTTGTTTCAGGATTGCGATTTAATTTAGCTTCTAAATTGAAGAACATCTTTTTTGCGGCTTCATATGAAGATCCTAAGCGATTTGGTGAGTCCTTAAAAGGAAGTCTTACCGCATATTGTCCCGACGGCAAGCGAGTGTATGTTTGTAAGAAGTGATTTTCACAATCAATTTCTTCTGGAGCCTTAGTTTGACTGGGAAGCTCATGGGATTCCATTTCCCAGAAACCTTTGACTAATTGATTGAGTGACAAATCATGAACGTTATTTTCGCACTCATTTTTAGTGACTTTGAGACAAATTCTATTTGAAGAGTGATTACTTAAATTTCCGGAGACAATCCAACCCAGGCGGGTTTTTTGAAGAAGAGGCTTATTTTCACCTAAACGGATTTGTCCGACCGAAAGGAGTTCAAAAAACAGCGAAGCTCCGATGAGAATGTCGATTTTTTGAGCTTTGTAAAAATATGGGTCTGCTAGCTCTATATTGTTAGGTATAATGAACGCATTTGAATTAAAATCTCGATTAGGTTGATTTTCCGTTATGGTTGGAAGTATGAAACAGTCAAAGGATTTCGAATACTCATTTATACGAGATTTCAAGGTGATATTATTTTGCGATTAATGACAGATTGAGATGAATTGATTCCGCTTATGGACATGTCAATCGAGCTCTGCCTTAAAGCCAACATATGGGCAAAGCGCGAAGTTACGAAATGCAACTGCGATGCCGAATCTAGCAAAGCTCTGGCCGGAACAAATTTGTTGTATTTATCTCGACTTAAAACTACTGCAGTAGCGAGAAAAACAATCTGATTTGTATCTGCATTTGAAAATTGATTTGAATTAGAAGAAGAAGCAAGTGCGGTATTGTTGCCATCTGGCTGAAAACGAGATGAATTACCGAATCGATGAGACGATGATGAAGGCAACGATGCTTGATTTGTAGAATTTGTGACCACAGAAGTATTTGTGTTGGACCCTTGCTCCAAATGCAACAAGGAATTATGACGACGATTGCATTCTTTACAGCGACTTGACCCACAGAACCTAGTAAGATGCCCAGTTCTTAAGCAGTTAAGACATAAATTTAATTGTCTTGCTTCAAAAATACGCTTTTCAACAGGATTTGCTGAGAATTTTGGACAATTATAAATGATATGTCCAACCGTTTTGCAAAATATACAGTTTAAATTTGTTAAGCTGGATGAATTTGATGCAATAAGTACCTTGTTTGATTTTTGATGCTGCTTTGAATTTTGGTTATAGTTTACCCTTTTGTTGTTAGAGATCTGCTGCAATCCATACTCCATATTTTCTAACGTCTGGCACCTCTTGTTGAGAAAGGTTGACATATCATCCCAAGTTGGAATAGCATCCCTCAGCGCCTTCTTCCCACTTCGCTTGTGTTTGAGTGTCGAGCTTGTTTCCGATTAAGAACGTCAAAAGTCCATCGGCGAGTTGCTCCTTCGTACCCAATGATTGTAAGGCACGCAGGTGGGAGTTTACTGAATCACTAACTTCTCTTAGGATCTGAGAAGACGCCGAGTTCAACGATTTAATTTCGAATAACTCCCTGACGTGTGCCTGAAAAACTAACCTTTCTTGACTCTAGTAACTCAAGAGCTTTAGTATAATTATCCTCTGAAAGTTCCATGGTTTCAATCGAAAGTAGAGCCGATTTCGATAAACAAGAACGTAGGTGTTGGAACTTTTCAATCCGCGTAAGCTCTTCATCCGAATCTACTAACGTCTTGAACATTGAATGGAATGAAGGCCATTCAATATAATTCCCGGAGAACTTTGTAAGGGGTATTTTTGGCAACTTCGCGGTTTTTCTTTGAACGGAAGACGTATTAAGAGTTTCATTGTGAACACTGTTTGTTACACGAGTTGTTGTTTTTTCTTTAATTAGCGAAACAATTCTTGATTTAATGGAACAATAGCTTTCTTCAAAAACGGGACGCTTATCTCCTTCCAATTCGGCTACATCGAGAATTTCTAAAGCTGTTTGATACTCGTCGAATTTTTTATAATAACCTTCCAACATTCCGAGCCTAGTTTCTAATTCTGAGGCAGTCATATCGGCGCTAGAAGTTGAAATTATTGATTTTAATTTTGTCACACAACCAAGAACCGAAGTACGTTTGGTTTTGACGGCTTCTTTGTCGGCAGACATAATAAAAATGAATGCAGTTAATTAATTATGAATTAATCTAGAAATGTTTTTTTTTTTCTTAGGACTTAAGAACGTCCTGTCACGGTCGCCAATGTTTGTCGTTCTAATATTTTTTTAGAGCGAATATGGAATTCTTATAATTCCTTAGATTTGACTCTTTAATTCTTTAAAATAAAAAATCTCGATTAAACCACGTTATAAGTTTAAGTTTATTTTGAAAAGAATTTGATTAGTAGCAAATAAGAATAAAAAAAAATGAACCGAACAAGTTGAGATGTTGACGATAAAAGTAATAATGAATAATGAAGAAAAAATCTGCTATGCATACAATTCCAATTATGTTAAAAAGAGATTAGCGGCTTAAGCTAAGCTCAATCGCCTGATTATGAGGGGAATCTATGTATAGCAGGTATACATACATTTCGTTTAATGTGAAAAACAAATTAAGTTAATGATCATTAATTAATAACATTTCATATTTTTCATATTTAAAATTTATAGGGTGTTCAAGATAGTTTCGACTATGCAATAATTATTTAATACATTATTTCTTTTTATCTATTAAATTTTTTTTTGTTTGATTATTTTGTTTGTTTATTTTAATAACGTTGATGTCTTATGGTGATAGAAAACTTAACAGTATCGTTACCAAGATTAGAACTTTGCGGAGCTGTCATGCTGGCAAAACTTCTCGATTATACCCGATCAGTTCTTCTATTTAAAACCGTCCAAATATTTGTATGGATTGATTCTACAATCACCCTGAGCTGGATATCTGGATTACCATCGAAATGGAAGACATTCATAGCCAATAGAGTTACCGAAATTCAACGGTTGACCAATATTAATATATGGCGACATATCCCCACCAAATTAAACCCAGCGGATTTAATATCGCGTGGTATCCTTCCATCAAAATTGAAGATCAATACACTATGGTGGAGTGGGCCACACTTTCTTCACGAAAAATGGGATTTCTCAGTACCTACACAACCCACCCAATTAGAAACGGAAGAAGAAAAGAGACAAATCAAGATTCATGTCACCATCAAAGATGCTAATGGCATTCTTGATGTAGTTTGCAAAAAATCTAAGCTTATCAAAGTATTAAGAATCATAGCTTTTGTGAACAGATTTATCTATAATGTAAGAAAGGATGACGTTTTAAGAATGAAGTCAGTTCTTTCACCCATAGTGTAGTGCAGCTTCATGTGCATGCACCCTTAAGCTAAAACTAAACAGCACTAAGCTGAACTGGCCTGTCTGGCTTTTATAATTTATAACTGTTTGGAGCATTTGAATAAATATCCATCTTTGGTTTTGGTCTAGCATTATAAAATAAAGTGTTTTTATTTGGCCAACTTGAAAAATACTACATGGTGGCAGCGGTAAACAAAATAAGTATAAAAAAAAAGAATACAATAGAAATAAAACGAAAAGCAAAAAAGAAATGCCTCCCAAGGAAGACAAAATGGACAACATATTTGTCGCAAACATCGCTCCTCCAGAACCTTTTAATTTCACCCAACCAGAGAATTGGGCTAAGTGGCGAAAAAGGTTCGAACGCTATATAAATGTTTCTGGACAGTCAACAAAATTACCAAGAGACCAGATAGATCTGCTCTTTTATGTGATGGGTGAAAAAAGTGAAGAAATTTGGTTACAGCTAGGGGCTACACCAACAAATTTGTCCGATGCCTTGGATAGGTTCGACAAATACTTCAACCCGCAAAAGAACATAATCTTCGAAAGATTTAAGTTTAACTCTCGGGTTCAGAGGCAAGGTGAACCTGTAGATAATTTTATCACAGACTTGTATGCCTCCGCCGAAAAATGTGACTACGGCGATCTTAAAGAAGAGCTCATCCGTGACCGAATTGTCGTTGGAATGCTGAACACAAAAGTGAGTGAGCAAATGCAACTGAAATCCGAGCTAACACTCAAAATGGCAATGGATACAGCGCGCCAAGCAGAGATCCAGGTAATGCAGACAAAAATCATCAAAGAAGAAACGAATGTATTTAACATCCAGGCGGTCAAGACAAATGGTGGTCAACGAAAACATGATAGTCAACGAGGCGTTCCGTGTATGAATATGTATGGTAAGAGTATCAATAATAATAATTTTAAGAATAAATGTAATTACTGTGGCAATAAACCACACAATAGAAAAGATTGTCCAGCTAAAGATAAAAATTGTAATTTTTGTAATGTTCGAGGACATTTCTCAAATGCATGCACTAAGAAAAATGAAAACTTGTATAATAAAAGAACAAATAAAAATAACAAAATAAATTCAGTTCAGGTTGATAATAGTTCATTAGAAAAAAGTAAACCTAGCAATTCTGAGAATCGGGAAAATTTTGAGTATCAAATTGGAAAAGTAGAAGAATTATTCTTGGGGAATATTAAAAAAACAGGCGTAGAATCGTGGTACGTACAGTGTACAATCGCCGAATTAAAAACAAAGTTAAATTTTCTTATAGATACGGGGGCAGACTGTGTCTGTATTCCAAAAAAATCTGTTGAAATAGAGAAGCTATCTATTTCTCAATCAAAATCCAGTTTAAAAGGACCAGATGGAAATCCGCTTAAAGTTTTGGGTTTCGCTAAGGTTACTTTAATCTGTAATGATAGGGAATATACTGATGACGTATACATAGTTGAAGGACTTAATACTCCTATATTAAGTCGTAATGCCATAGTTGAATTGAATATTTTACAGCCTCCAGTACTTGAAAATTATTGCCTTTCGGAAAATAAAACTTTTCAAATAATTGAAAATTTTCCTAGACTTTTTCGGGACATCGGAGAGTTTAAAGGGGAAATAAATATAAAATTAAAAAGCGATGTTACTCCCTTTGTTCAAACGGTCCCTAGAAGAGTGCCAATTCCGTTATTGTCAAAATTGAAATCTGAAATTGAAAGATTAATAGGCATGGATATAATTGAACGAATGGAGGACGTGACGGAGTGGGTAAGTCCAATAGTAGTTGTTCCAAAGCCAAATAAGGAAATAAGACTTTGTGTTGACTACACTCAACTAAATAAAGCTGTGATAAGGCCTTATTTTCCAATGCCAAAAATAGAACTATCACTAGCTAAGATAAAAGAAGCAAATGTTTTTTCAAAAATTGATGCGAATAAAGGATTTTATCAGATTAAACTCAGCCGTGAAAGTCAGTTCCTCACTTGTTTTATATGTCCATTCGGACGATTTATTTTTAAAAGATTACCTTTTGGTATTTCTTGTGCCCCTGAATATTTTGTTTCAAAATTCTATAAAGTTCTAGATGGAATTAGTAACTGTATCTCTCACGTGGACGATATATTAATTTTTGGAAAAGACCGAAATGAACATGATGCAGCACTTGAAAAAGTTTTAACCCGTCTTGATGAAGAGGGAATAACTATCAACAAAGAAAAATCATGTTTCGGTGTTGATCAAGTAACATATTTAGGTTATGTCCTTTCAGCAAAGGGTATTTCTATCGATTCAGAACGAATTGAAGCAATTATTAACTATCCGAGACCAGAAAACAAAACAGAAGTCCAGCGATTTTTGGGTATGGTGAATTTTGTAGCAAAGTTCGTCCAAGATCGCTCGAAAATATTAGGACCTATTAATGTTTTAACAGGTAAAGTTGATTTTGTTTGGGACAAAATTCAGGAAAAAGCGTTTTTGGAGATTAAAGACAGTTTAACAAAAACTCCAACTCTTGCTTACTATGACCCATCAAAACAAATAGTCATTAGCTCTGATGCATCATGCTACGGCATTGGAGCATGTCTTTTTCAAGTTGACGAAAAAGGAAACAGACAGGTAGTTTCATATATTTCTAGAACTATGACTATTACAGAAAAACATTATGCTCAAATTGAGCGTGAAGCCTTAGGCATAACGTGGGCAGCTGAAAAGTTGGCTGAATATATAACAGGGATTCAAGTAATATTTGAAACCGATCATAAACCTTTGGTTCAAATCTTACAATCAAAAAATTTAGATACGTTAACACCGAGGCTACAGCGGTTTAGAATGCGCCTCATGCGCTATGACTACTCCGTTGTATATGTACCAGGAAAGGATTTAAAAATAGCTGACGCTTTGTCTCGTAGTCCAGTTCCTTGTAATGTAAATGAACCACAGGAATTAGAAATGGAAACGGAAGCTTTTGTACGCTTTATAGTAAAGAATCTTCCTGTGAAAGATTATTACATGGACAAAATAATAAAAGTACAAAAACAAGATCCAGTAAGTCAACTATTGGTCCAGTATGCATCGGATGGTTGGCCTTCTCGGGAAAAATTACCTGATTTTATGGTGCCATACTATCAATACCGTTTTGACATCTCCTTTACGGAAGGTCTAGTATTAAAAGATAGTCGAATTGTTATTCCTCCCGATCTACAGAAAGAGGTAATTGGTTTCATCCATTCTGGACATCAAGGCATTACAAAATGTCGTAGGTTGGCTCAGACTTCAGTTTGGTGGCTAGGCCTTAGTTCTCAGTTAGAGGACTTGGTAAAAAAATGTCCAAATTGTATTGAAGAACGGAGTAATAATAGGGAAACATTTCAATATGAAGATCCCCCAACACGACCTATGGAAAAAATAGGATTGGACCTCTTTAAATGGAATAAGTGGTATCTTATAATAACCGATTACTACTCACGATATTTCGAATTTTTTTCACTTACTTCTATGACCGAAGAAGATATAATAGAAAAAGTTAAAGAATTTTTTTCAAGGTACGGTATTTGTTCTATATGTAGAAGTGACAATGGTCCTCAATTTCAATCAAAATTTAAAAAATTCTCCTTTGATTATAATTTCAAACATGTAACAAGTAGCCCTTATTACAGTCAATCAAATGGTGCTGCAGAAGCAGCAGTTAAAATGGCAAAAAAATTAATCAAAAAATGTACTGATATTCAAGAAGGTCTTCTAAACTATCGTTCAACTCCATTGGCAAACGGATTTTCACCTGCCGAGTTAATGATGGGGAGAAAATTTAAATCTTTGGTTCCAATTCTACCTAGTTTATTAGAAACAGGAAATAATAAAAAATTAATAGAAAAAGAACGCATAATTAAAGAGAAGCAAATTGAAAATTATAATAAACGACATAGGACTAAAGATCTTTCAGAATTAAAAAACGGAGACAGAGTATGGATAACAGATTTACATAAATACGGTAGAGTTTTAAGAAAATTGGAGGAACCACGGTCTTATTTGATTCAAGCTGACGGGGAAAAATATAGGCGAAATAGATATCATTTAATTCCAGCTCCAAATATCGATACTCATAGTTTTCGTCATTCCGAAGAATTGTATAGCCCACTAGAAGATTTTGTAGTTCAAAATCAAAATGAGAATGATATTAATCTAAGAAATCCAGAGGTGCTACCTTCTGTAGAAAATGAAGAAATTCCAGAAGTTAGTTCCTCAACAAGAACGGGTCGAAAAATAAATGCACCTACATGGATGAAAGATTATGTACAATAGTTAAAACAAAAAATAACTTCAATACATACACTGAAAAAAAAAATGTTTATAAATATAAAAAAAAATAAATAAAAACATACATTTATAATAAATACAAAAATGTTAAAGCTAAGTTTACATACATTATCAATATTATATTTTAAATTAAATTAAATGCAAAATAGTTATATTTACTTTTTAATTAATTGAAATAATTATAACTAAAATTAAATTTTAAGAAAATTGAAATATAAAAATAGAAATGTAACCTTTAAGTTGAACTGATAACAATTTATTAGAAATGTAACTAAAAAAAGGAGATGTAGTGCAGCTTCATGTGCATGCACCCTTAAGCTAAAACTAAACAGCACTAAGCTGAACTGGCCTGTCTGGCTTTTATAATTTATAACTGTTTGGAGCATTTGAATAAATATCCATCTTTGGTTTTGGTCTAGCATTATAAAATAAAGTGTTTTTATTTGGCCAACTTGAAAAATACTACACATAGAACTTGACATGGCATTACGCACAACCATAAGAAGTGTTCAACAATTCTTGTTTCCTGATGTCGTAAAAGAACTCAAACTTACTAAGAGAACAAAGCTCAACAAATCTCTAAACATGTTTATTGATCGATCTGGTATTATAAGAATTGGCGGCCGACTGCAAAAGCCAACCTTACATATGATCAAAAGCATCCTATTGCATTGAAACCAGATCACAACTTCTCGAAACTCATCATTGAAGATGCTCATGAGAAAACCCTACATGGGGGTACCAAGCAAACAATAGCTTTTATTCGAAATCAATTTTGGGTTTTCAATATGAAGAGAACAGTGAAGAAGTGGTTGAGTAAATGCTTCACTTGTTTTAAGAATCAACCCAAATCAATGCAACAACTGATGGGAAACCTTCCTGCACCCAGAGTAAATATATCACGACCATTCACTCACACTGGTGTAGACTATGCCGGCCCTTTGGAAGTTAAAACTTGGAAAGGAAGAAATTCCAAGAAATTTAAAGGATATTTTGCAATTTTCATATGTCTCTCTACAAAAGCAATTCATCTTGAAGCTGTAACAGATCTCACAACTCAAGCCTTTATTGCCGCGTTCAGAAGATTTATATATCGAAGAGGAATATGTTCAAATATTTATAGCGACTGCGGTACTAATTTCAAAGGTGCTAATACCGAACTTCAAAAGATGTTAAATGTAGCCAAATATGATTATAAAGGAATAGCTGACTCACTAAGCAAATTGGGTAGTAAGTGGAACTTTATTCCTCCTGCTTCTCCTCAATTTGGTGGTTTATGGGAAGCAGGAGTGAAATCAGTCAAACACCACTTGAAACGGGTTGCCCGAAACCAAGCCCTGACATTCGAGGAGCTCAGTACGCTTCTAACACAAATAGAAGCTTGTCTTAACTCTAGACCCCTTTGTTCCGTTACAGATAGCTTGGATGATTTTAACGCCCTAACACCAGCACACTTTTTGATCGGCACATCAATGCATACAGTCCCTGAAGCCAACCTACCAACTAAAAACATAGGCTACTTGGACAGATGGAAACGACTACAAGCATTACTGCAGACATTCTGGAAGGAATGGAGCGGAGAATATTTAACAAGGCTTCAAAACCGACCGAAATGGTTGAAAATCGAAAAACAACCTAAAATCGGAAATTTAGTCTTGCTGAGAGATGAAAGACTTCCACCGTCACAATGGTCTCTAGCAAGGATTGTTGCAACCTATCCAGGACAAGATGAACTGATCCGCGTTGTAAAAGTAAGAACCCAGAACAACGAATTCAAAAGGCCTATCACAAAAATATGCCCACTCCCATCGAACAACATTGATACAGAAAACACAATAGTGTAAAGATCAACTTAAATTGAAAAAACAAAAACCACATACGGCTAAATTTCTGAATTAAAAAAAAAAAAAAAAACTTAAACCCAAATATATAAGAGCCTGATCAACACTATATACAAACAAACCAAAATACAATCAAAACTTATGTACAAAACCTTACACAACAAAGTAAAATATACTTAATATATATACATATATATCTTTATATACACATATATACACACACACATATGTATATATTCCCAACATTGACATTTGTCGAGCTGTCAAGTAAGTTGTGAAAATAAGAGTTCTTAGATAAATTAAAAGAAAGTGAAATTAGTTCAGTCTTTAAATTTCTTTTTACACTGAAATTGAATGTTTAAAACCTCTGCTCAACGAAAACGTTAAAAATCTGAGTAAGTTTTAGAAAATAAGACACTAAATTCGCAAAATAAAACAACTGCATCGAAGCCTAAACTCTAACCTCAACAAATGAACAAGAGGGGACTGTCAGATACTTCTCCAGAAAAAATAGTAGCAGAAAAACGAGGGCCGAGCTATTAACACAACATGGCAAATGACAATATTGTTTTTAATAGGGATTTACTAAAAGAAATCCTCCGTGAAAATAACGCCGAACTTGTTAGGGAACTTCCCACCAAAAACGACTTCCAGCATCTTTTCACAGAAATAACATCATTGAAAACAAAACATGCAGAACTGTTAGCTAAAGTTTCGCAGCTTGAAGACAAAAACAAACAATTAGAATCCCAAATTGATAAGCTCATGCAAAAAAATACAGAAAAAAATCTCATCGTACGTCTACCTGTTGAGAACAATGTTGACATGACAGAAAAGGCTAAATCTGTTTGCTCGAGTCTACTAAATCTTAACACAAACAGCGAAGTTGAAAGTGCCTTCAAAATACAAGGCCAAAATCTAGGAAAATCAACAATAATTGTACAAATGAAGACCCGTGAAGTAGCTTCTAGTATACTGCGTAATTCTGGCAAACTTAAGTCTACAGGTATCACAATAAGTAAAGACCTTCCATATAACGTGCGCCAAAGAAGGGCAAAATTGTATGCGCTGATGAAACCACTGCGAATGGAAAATCCGGAGAAAAAGATTGTCTTGAGGGACGATAGGTTGCATGTTCAGGATAAAATATTCACATGGGATACGTCGGAAGGTTTAAAATGTGGAAATCTAGACGGAACACAAGTTTTGCAACAAATATTAGGGAAACTATCAATAGGTGTAAAAATGTAATAATTAAATTAATGAATGGCAACGTAAACAATGTGCAAACACAAGAACTGTCACTGTCAGGTTCGAGACAGGCTTCAAGTTCAGGGTTGTCAGGAGGCAAACTTGCAAAAACCAAAACATCCGCTGTACACACAACTGGGAGTTCAGATGAGCCAATTTTCTGAGAAACTGCCGTCTACCTGAATCATGAAAATAAAACATTTAAAATTTTAAGTTATAATATTGCTGGAATGAAAAAATAAATTAGCTATTGTAGATTTTTTTAACTATTTAAATGAATTTAATATATTTCTATTATTTGAAACGCATTTATTAAATTATGAAGAAAGTAGGTTTAAAAATATTTTTATGAATTATGACCTTAAATGGATACCTGCAGTAAAAAACAACGTATTTGGAAGAGCGAGTGGAGGAGAACTTTTTGCGTTGCGTAATAATCTGGGAATCAATTTGGAATTTGAATTGATAGGTGATACTAACATCATAAAACTTGAAGTAAACAGGAATAATTTGTATATATTACCCATTTATCTTAATTGTAATCACTGGCAACGCGATTTTGATACTCTAAGTGAACTGTTAAATACACTAGATTCAACAAATCTGATACTAATTGGGGACTTTAACGGCCGAATAGGTCTTTCTCAAAACAACTTTATATCTGGGACAAACTCTGCACTTTTATATTCCAATCGTCAATCCAAAGATGAGTTATGTGATAACAAAGGAAATAAAATAATCGAGCTCATAGATTCCTTCGACTGCCAAGTTTTGAACGGAAGTTGTGACGGAGATGTTTCTGGTGAATACACATTTTTAAGAGGTACATCGTGTTCTGTTATAGATTACTGCTTTGCTACTGGAGGTTGGCACGATCTCCTTTCGGACTTCCGAATAGGAAAACAGATTTTTTCGGACCATATGCCCTTGGAAGTAAAATTTGTATTAGCAACTAATGGAAACATGAATAACACACACGAGCTTACTCCCTTGCCGAAGTTATACTGGAATGAAAAAATGTTGAACTCCTATCAAACAAATTTAAAGTTCGAACTTCTCCATCTGTATACAGTCGAGGAAACTCCGAGTATAGATCAATTGACTGAAATTATCAAAAAATCTGCAACGTATCCTACACAATCTCGTGGAAGGAATGGACAAAATAAACAAAAGTAGTTCGACAATGACTGCATGAAGGCAAGATCGAAATGATTTGCTTTTCTTAAATTGCTTAGAAAATATAATACAGATATTTTTAAAAGCCTCTATAGCAAAGCAAACAAAAACTTCAAAAGTATCTGTCATGCTAAAAGAATAGCGTATGAGCAACATAATATTGCAAAGATAAACTGTTCCCGATCTGCGTCAGACTTTTGGAAAGCAGTAAAACTTTTAAACGGAAGAAAAATCAGATTTCAGCTGGTCTTCAAGCTCAAGAATTACATATACACTTTAGAACACTTTTGAACACGCCACAAACATCACCCAGTATCCACTACGCAGAACCCCAAATTATCGATGAGTATCTAGATGTACCATTTGAACTAGCTGAAGTAATTCAAGTCATCAAGAACGCCAAATATAATAAAGCACCAGGAGAAGATGGAGTGCCTTTCGAATTTTATAAAAATGGTTGTACTGAATTCGCCCAAGCCCTTACAGATGAGTTTAACCGACTTTTCGAGAGTGCAGACTTTCCACAGAGCTTTAAAAAAACTATTATATACCCGCTTCATAAAAAAGGAGATTTTACAAATCCAGCTAATTATAGGGGGATATCCTTCCTTAACTCTGTATTCAAATTGTTTACCGCTTTAATCTTCAGCAGACTAACGAAATGGATTCAAAACAAAAATATTCTACACGAATTCCAAGCTGGCTTTAGAGAGAGTTATTCCACAGTGGATCAAATCTTCACGCTGTTTAACATTGCGCAAATATATAAGCAAAAACATAAAAAACTTTATAGTTTGTTCGTAGATTTCAAATCAGCTTTTGATTCCATTCCACGGGAGGCACTCTTTTTCAAACTCTACAGGATGGGGGTAAGCAGCAAATTGGTTAATATAATAAGAGCTCTGTATGAGAACAATAAAGCAGCGGTATGGGATGGATTCTTCTTGTCTGATGAATTTCCAACATCGATGGGTGTGAAACAAGGTTGTATTTTGAGCACGCTACTTTTTATACTGTTCATCAACGATATAACGGATGAAATTGGGGGTGGAGTGGAAGTTAGCCGTATAACAATACCAGGCCTTATGTATGCTGACGATATTGTCTTCCTAGCCGATACAGTTAATAGTATGCAACTGAAGATCAACAAGCTTGAGAAGTACTGCAAATCCTGGAATCTAACGATAAATCTAGAAAAAACCAAAATTCTGGTGTTTAGAAACGGTGGAGGGCGATTCTCGAGAAACGAAACCTGGACTTACCAAGGGGACCATATCGAAGTGGTTAGAGAGTACAAGTATCTCGGTGTTTTAATAACATCTAATTTAAATATGGAAAAACATCTAAAAAGCAAATTATCGGAAGCAAAACGCGCAATAAATTCAGTTTGGAGTACATGCATTCAAAACAAATATGTATCCCATAGCTCAAAGCAAAAAATCATACAATCAACTGCCCAGTCCATACTTTTGTATGCCGCGCAAGTTTGGGGATATGCCAACTTTGACCAAGTCGAAAAGTTCCAACATTATTGTATAAAGCGTATATTTAGACTTCCTATTAATACGCCAAATTATATGATCCATATAGAAACAGGATGTTCACCCCTTATTTTGGTAACGCTATAGTTGCACTTTGACTATATAGTAAAAGTTATGGAGATGGAAGAAAGGCGCTTACCAAAAATTGTAATGAAGCATCTGCTAGCAAACAACGCAAACTGCGTCAAGGAATGGCAAGAACTTGCAAATTGTTAGGGATGTGACCTCAATTTTTATGCTAATGAAGGAGCAATTACTCTGAGGAGAAAATTCCAGAGCATTATGGAAAAATCTGGCCCGTACCTATACAACAGATACATTAAAGAAGCTCAGTCTTCATTACACAGGCTTCACTACAGCAGCGTTAAATATAATTTACAAGGAAACACATACTTCTTGGATAGGAATAATACTGATATGATAAGAACTATATTTATGGTAAGAGGTGAACTTATAAATCTTAACTACATGCCACATCGTCCTGAGCTGCCTATATTGTGCGATCTATGCAACCGCGAGGAGAGGGAGGACGTCTACCATTTTATTGCTGTGTGCCCAGTTTTAAATGAAATTCGTATATCGTACTTTGGAGAAAGGACACTTGAAAAAGAGGATTTGATGGGTGTGCTGAATGGCGATCGTGGTTGGGATGTTCTATACAGATACACAAAAAGTGCAATAGATTATAGAAGGAGAATTAGAGATGCTGATTTTTAGAAAGAAAAAAGATTGTTTCTATTTCCGATAAATTAAATATAAACCTTATTTTTACTAATTGAATATACAAAAATGTCAGTCAGGTGCTTATAGCCAAACCTATAGACTTTAGCAAAAAAAAAAAAAAAAAAAAAAAAAAATATTGTAAAATATTGTATTGTATTGTATTATTTATATTTGAATAAAAAGGCATTAAAACTAAAACTAAAACTAAAAAACTTCCCAACACAATCAAAATTTAGTCAAACCAAATTACAACATACTCAAAAAATATTATATTGTATTAAAATCACATTTAACACACATTTACAAACCATTTAAATAAACTCAAAACACATTCATCATATAATCAACTCATTTATATAAAATTAAAACATTATCAACTCATATTTAAACAACTTCCACCCATGCAAAATAAAAAAAAAGTTTTTGTGCTCAAAACACAATCCCATATACATCACAACTCAACTCAACACATACAGTCCACTAAAGAAATACTAAAAGAGAAAACACACTAAATACTCAAAATAAATTTAAAATTGATAAACTCAGTAATATAACCTAATTAAAATTAAATTATTAATATAAAATATGAAATCAAAAACAAACAAAATAAAACTCACATAACAAAAAATCCATCAAGTTAACTGAGGTGGCAACCATAACAACACCTGAAAAAGAAAACAAACATATACATACATATATTCAAACCATTATAGCAAAAAAAATAACTTACCATCGTCGGCATCAGCAGCTTATCTATGCTTAACAACAATCAACACCAATCAGCCTGTTAAAGAACAAAAACAAAATATATGTACATATGAATATATAATAAATCACATATAAACAAAATAGTAGGTACTCAATCAATTGCCTACTATGCCACATGAAATATATGTAAATGTAAATTAAAATCACAACAACACTGGACAGAATCTCAATGACGCGAATCTCTTCAAAAAAAGTTAATTGATGGCACAAACTAAGAAATAACGGAAGAACACTTCAAACATATAGTACACAAATTATATTACACAAATTGAAACACTTTAGATTGAATTAAATTATTGATTACTTTACTGAAATATCACACCAATAAGGAACAGTTAAAGTATACTTACCAAATAAATGAATTAATGGAAAACGGAACACACACCGATCGCGATAATTATGTTTTTTTATTTTTTACCAACAATAAAATATGCATAGGTACTGCACAAGATAAACATGAATGGAAAATAATGTACGAATCGAAAGGAAACTGCATACGCTGTCTCGAGTATCGAACTTATTTAAGCTTCGATTGCAATATGCAATTACAAGTCAGGGATGTCGTACGAAACTGACGTTAACTTTTGTTAAGGTTTACATGAAGCAAAACGAAGGTTGAAATTTATTAACTATAGTAAACTTTGATGAAGTAGATGTATTTTAATACACATATTGTTTAAAATAAATAGTATTTGAAAAGATAACTAATCACATTTCTCTTTGCATGTAATATTATAAAATAATACATTTGGTACCTCTTCAACGCTTATGGTCGACCAGAGTGCTATGACCGTTTACCTTGTGCACTGGGGGGGGGGGGGGAGAATTTTGGATGCTGCCATAATCGGAATGTCAACTTACCATCAATATAATGTGTAATTAAAAATCACCAACTTCTGAACACATACCTTTTTGACTGTTATACAAATTCAATAAAAGAAGGTCAGATGGAGGTTAATACTAAACCATGGACACTTCTGTTTTAATTCGTGATTTAAAAAAGGGTATTTTCTCAAATAAAGAAAAATTTAATGAGATTGAAGTTTTGAGTTTTTTTTTTATATTTTACATACCAAATTTAAACTTTTTGTGCAAAACATTTGTGTTTGCGTCAATCATCTGCTCTAAATTGCCTTTGAGTTCTTTAATGCGTGAAATTCGACCTAGATAACAGCCTATAAATTCCACACTAAATGCCGGCGCTACATGCCACTTCTTTCCAATGTCTGTAAGGGCTGAGAACTATGTCCGGTATTACACAGAGCATGTTTTTAATGCGCATTAATCGGCTATTTTGTTTTGAAGTGTCGTTCGGTGATGCGCGCGTTATTACACAGAGACTTTTTGGATTTTTAAGTCTGTGCATTCTTTTGACAGATATCTTTTATTTCTACTTTCGTTGCTCGCTCGGTGTACTTTGTTTTGTATTTGGTTCAGTGTTTACAAGAAAAATAATAAAATAACAAAAATGGAATCGGATTTAAGCAATACACTAGATTCAGTGGCAATGCTCGTTGAGTGTTTAAATAACGACTCCAGTTCAGATGAGGACATTTTATTAGAGTTGTTAAATGTATGTGCAGATGCATATACAAATCATTTAGACAAAAAAAAAAAAAAAAAAAAAAATTGGATAAAGCCCTGGTGGAAGGAAAGACATACACAGGGATCGTACAATTTTGTAATAAGTGAACTAAAGCTAAACGACAAGGAATCCTTCCTAAATTATATACGAATGGATGAATCCACGTTTAACTTGCTTTTGTCCCTGACAGAAAATGATATAAAAAAACAAGACACGAAGATGAGAGACTCTATTTCACCAGCTGAGAAATTAGTCGTCACGTTAAGGTTCTTAGCCACTGGTGAAACATTCAAGAGCTTGAACTATCAAACGAGACTATCACTATCACAACCTTTTCTCTCACAAGCTGTTCCAGATGTTTGTGATGCAATTTGGACAAATTTAAAAGGCTCGTATATGAAGGTATGTATTTTGTATTTTTTTTTACATTAAATAATAAAATAAATTAAATTAACAAAAATTAATATTATGCAACATCAATGTCTTCGGCTTCAAATAGTCCTATCATCGACTGTTCCAGAAGATCTTGAGTAAAAGAACTTGTCGCATCTGAGTTTGCAGATGGTGGTCTTAACTGCACGTTTAAAACTGGAGTCCGCGAAATTTATATACCTGGGAATGATTCACGCGACCCTGAGGGTGATGGCGTAGTTTCAAACCTCGGCGATGCACTTTTTTGAAGAGCCAAATCTTCCTCGACACTTTCGTGGAGTAGTTTTTGAATGGCCCAGGAAGTTTTCCGTTTTATGGATTTATTCTGTATCCTGTCGATCTCAAAAACTACTTGTTTTCCTAGCCAGCTATAGGAAGACTTATTCTCCATTTTGTTTTTTATGAGTTCAGCTACTGAATTCATTTTCGCCGCAACTGTCGCAATCGAAAGGAAACTGCATACGCTGTCTCGAGTATCGAACTTATTTAAGCTTCGATTGCAATATGCAATTACAAGTCAGGGATGTCGTACGAAACTGACGTTAACTTTTGTTAGGGTTTACATGAAGCAAAACGAAGGTTGAAATTTACTAACTATAGTAAACTTTGATGAAGTAGATGTATTTTAATACACATATTGTTTAAAATAAATAGTATTTGAAAAGATAACTAATCACATTTCTCTTTGCATGTAATATTATAAAATAATACATTTGGTACCTCTTCAACGCTTATGGTCGACCAGAGTGCTATGACCGTTTACCTTGTGCACTGGGAGGGGGGGAGAATTTTGGATGCTGCCATAATCGGAATGTCAACTTACCATCAATATAATGTGTAATTAAAAATCACCAACTTCTGAACACATACCTTTTTGACTGTTATACAAATTCAATAAAAGAAGGTCAGATGGAGGTTAATACTAAAACCATGGACACTTCTGTTTTAATTCGTGATTTAAAAAAGGGTGTTTTCTCAAATAAAGAAAAATTTAATGAAATTGAAGTTTTGAGTTTCTTTTTATATTTTACATACCAAATTTAAACTTTTTGTGCAAAACATTTGTGTTTGCGTCAATCATCTGCTCTAAATTGCCTTTGAGTTCTTTAATGCGTGAAATTCGACCTAGATAACAGCCTATAATTTCCACACTAAATGCCGGCGCTACATGCCACTTCTTTCGAATGTCTGTAAGGGCTGAGAACTATGTCCGGTATTACACAGAGCATGTTTTTAATGCGCATTAATCGGTTATTTTGTTTTGAAGTGTCGTTCGGTGATGCGCGCGTTATTACACAGAGACTTTTTGGATTTTTAAGTCTGTGCATTCTTTTGAAAGATATCTTTTATTTCTACTTTCGTTGCTCGCTCGGTGTACTTTGTTTTGTATTTGGTTCAGTGTTTACAAGAAAAATAATAAAATAACAAAAATGGAATCGGATTTAAACAATACACTAGATTCAGTGGCAATGCTCGTTGAGTGTTTAAATAACGACTCCAGTTCAGATGAGGAAATTTTATTAGAGTTGTTAAATGTATGTGCAGATGCATATACAAATCATTTAGACAACAAAAAAAAAAAGAAATTGGATAAAGCCCTGGTGGAAGGAAAGACATACACAGGGATCGTACAATTTTGTAATAAGTGAACTAAAGCTAAACGACAAGGAATCCTTCCTAAATTATATACGAATGGATGAATCCACGTTTAACTTGCTTTTGTCCCTGACAGAAAATGATATAAAAAAACAAGACACGAAGATGAGAGACTCTATTTCACCAGCTGAGAAATTAGTCGTCACGTTAAGGTTCTTAGCCACTGGTGAAACATTCAAGAGCTTGAACTATCAAACGAGACTATCACTATCACAACCTTTTCTCTCACAAGCTGTTCCAGATGTTTGTGATGCAATTTGGACAAATTTAAAAGGCTCGTATATGAAGGTATGTATTTTGTATTTTTTTTTACATTAAATAATAAAATAAATTAAATTAACAAAAATTAATATTATGCAACATCAATGTCTTCGTCTTCAAATAGTCCTATCATCGACTGTTCCAGAAGATCTTGAGTAAAAGAACTTGTCGCATCTGAGTTTGCAGATGGTGGTCTTAACTGCACGTTTAAAACTGGAGTCCGCGAAATTTATATACCTGGGAATGATTCACGCGACCCTGAGGGTGATGGCGTAGTTTCAAACCTCGGCGATGCACTTTTTTGAAGAGCCAAATCTTCCTCGACACTTTCGTGGAGTAGTTTTTGAATGGCCCAGGAAGTTTTCCGGTTTTTGGATTTATTCTGTATCCTGTCGATCTCAAAAACTACTTGTTTTCCTAGCCAGCTATAGGAAGACTTATTCTCCATTTTGTTTTTTATGAGTTCAGCTACTGAATTCATTTTCGCCGCAACTGATGATGTTCTCTGCAAAAAAAGTTTTTGTTATTAGTATTGAAATTGTGTTTATTATTAATTTTTTTTATTTTTAGTTTCCAGATTCAATATCGGAATGGGAAAAAATAGCTCAAGAATTTGCGATACGTTGGCAGTTTCCAAATTGTCTTGGGGCTCTTGACGGAAAGCATATATCTTTCCGGAGTTTAAGAAAAGATGGCTCATACTATCATAATTATAAAGGCACAAACAGCATAATTTTGCTAGCTTTGGCAGACGCAAACTGCAGATTGATATATGTTGACATAGGAAGCAATGGACGTACTAATGACGCTGGAGTGTTGCTGGAAAGTTCTTTGCAAAGGATTATTGATGATGGAGACAATCAATTTCCACCAAATAAAATTGTTGGAGATGGAATCGTTCTTCCATATGTGATTGTTGGGGATGACGCTTTCCCCCTGCATAAACACATTATGAAGCCATATCTGTTTAAAACGCAATGCACTAGAAAAAGGATCTTCAACATAAGATTAAGTAGAGCAAGACATGTGGTTGAACACACATTTGGAATACTTTCCAATAGATTCAAAGTTTTACAATCTACTATGAATCAGCGGGTCGAACATGTTGAAAGTATTTCAAAAGCTTGTTGCGTTCTACATAATTTTTTGTTGAAGCATAACAACAGTGACATCAATTATAACAATTTAAATGAATCACCATTTTCTTCAACTGCAAACACTGCCGTGGAAAGTCAAAATATGTATAATCCCCGTAGAGGAGCAGCAGAGGCAATACGCCAAAATTTTACTAAGTATTTTTGTGAAGCAGGAAAAGTTGATTGGCAAAATAAACAAATTTAAAAACAAACGCATGTACTCACTTTTCTTTTTGGAGGGAAATCGTTGGAATCATCCTGTTGGGTTGCTTCAGAGTAGCTGGGACTTGGAATTGTCTCTTCATTTTCGTTCTAAAGAAAATGAAATATATATTAAGTCATATTTTATATATTGAAAAAGAATGCACTCAAAATATATAGTTTGAACTTACCGGTTCAATATTTGAAACAGATCTTGTTTTACAGTAAGCTTTTAGGAAAAATAGTTGCTCGTAGCACCAGAGTTTGGGTATATAGGTATATATCGTCCGTTCCCGCTCCACTTTTTTTGGATCTATCAGCTACGCGAAACTCTTTACAAAATTGAGTTCAAAGCGTATGAATTTTTCTTTTAATTAAGTCCAAAGTCATATTTTGGTGCAAAGGTTTCAAAGCACTTAAAACACTTTCAATGCGATTCAAACAATCGCGATGGCAAGGGTTGTACAAAATCGGATACAGTTCATAGTTAAAAATTAATTCCGATGTTAATTCCTTTGTCCACTTAAATTCATTTTCATTTGCCATATTGAGGTATTATCACTAATAAACACGAACATAAAGTGAAGCAAATTCGATATAAAAACGAAGAAGAGGAAAGACAAACGTCAAAAACATGCAAGGAATAGCTTGTACGTGCATGCCGAGACAGATTTATTTCTATTTCATTTTGTATTTATTCCTTTCTCTTTCGCACTTCATTGATGCAAGACAAAACATGCGCTGTGTAATACCGGACTATAGAAATGAAAAAAAAAGTTTCATTCACGATGATAAAACAAACAATTCTTCTTCCATACCTGAGCTTCTTGTAATACTAATGCGGCTATATCAACATCCATTATTTCAGCCTTCATAAGAAGGCGGTTGCCCGCAGTGGCGCTGGTGGTGAGTAATCTTTTGAGTCGGAACTTAATAAAAAAATAACCAAACGTGAAACAAAGATAAAGGATCTGAATAAAGAAGCAATGAAACTTACCCCATGGTTCAATTTTCAAATGTTTATTGTTGCGGTATTTGTTTTGATACTTGGCCAGCTTTCTCTGGATTCGTACTTGACCTGGTGTTGGATTATCATTTTTGTGTTCTAGTTTTTCCAGGTTCTTGTGCTCCATTACCAGTTTTATGGAGTTAAAATGCCTTTTTCAATTTTTTATCATGGTTTTGTCCGAATGCACTTTGCAGTGTGCGTAGAAGGGGTCCGCGATCTGCTTCCTCCGAATGTGCTTCGGAGAATAAAGAGAAAATGGCGACGTTTTTTCTTCGTCCAGCCAAATACCATTGCCAGCAGATTTTCCGAACTTGTCTCCTTCTTCGTTGGTAACAAGAGGCAGTGTCATTCCAAATACTGATTTATTTTTTTCTACTCTGCTGATGAGTTCGTGGCCAGTCATTAAGTTGCCCATTTGGTCACTGCCTCCCATTTGGAAACGACAATCGTATTTCTGAAGCAAATGCAACCAGTCATAAGCTTGGAAAATTTGATATGTGAATTCGGGTAAAGCTCATTCCAGCTGCACTCTCAAGTCGCGACTGGACTGACGATATTGAGAGCATTGATCCCATTCGAAAGTGTCTTCCAATATTGGCAACAAAGTCCACTACATTCAGATTTTCGTACCATGATGCATTGTTGACGACTCTGAAAGAAAGATTATCAAAACGATTGAGTTTTTAAAGCGCATTAGCACTGAACCAAAAAGGTACGTAAATATAATAAAAAAGTTCGTTGAGACAATGAATAAAATGATAGAGTTTGTCCAATAAACATATTAATTGTGTCAGTGAACTATCGTTTATTATTCTCCATTTCCGGGTTAAAATTTTACAAACAATTTAAAATTTTCGTTTATAACCACAATAAACTGAGTTTATTGATTTTAATAAATCCATTAATAAACATATACAACCGTTTATATTTTCGTTTTTAATAATAATAAACCCGTTTATAGCCTTAATGAACAGATTTTATTAATTTTAATAAATGCGTTCATAAATATAAGCAACCGTTTATTATTTCCGTTAATTATATTAATAAACCCCTTTTTAGCCTTAATGAACAGAGTTTATTAATTATAATAAATGCGTTCATAAATATAAACAACCGTTTATTATTTCCGTTTATAGTATTAATAAACCCGTTTATAGCCTTAATGAACAGAGTTTGTTAATTTTAATAAATGCGTTCATTAATATAAAAAACCGTTTATTATTTCCGTTTATAATATTAATAAACCTGTTTATAACCCCAATGAACAGAATTTATTAATTTTAATAAATGTGTTCATAAATATAAACAAATGTTTATTATTTCCGTTTATAATATTAATAAACTCGTTTATAACCTTAATGAACAAAGTTTATTGATTTTAATAAACGCGTTCATTGATATAAACAATTTATTTATTAAACCTGTTTATAATAGTAACAAATAAGTTTATAACCACAATAAACAAAATTTATTGATTTCAATAAATTTGTTTACTGCGTTTATTAAACCCATTTGTTACATTAACAAACAGGATTATTAAAATAAATCCTTTTTTTCAGCAGGATTTACATGACTGCAAAAGCTTCTGCCATACTTTTACCATTTATCGTCAAAAGCGTGTTTTTTGACAAAACATAGGAAAGTAATGACAAAAATGATGACACTTTTTCAGTCGTGTAAGTCCAGCATAAGATTGATCTAAATGTATAAAAGAAAACATTCATATTAATATTGTTTAAAAAAAGTTTCCAACTTCCAGTTACAAACATGTTTACAGCGCCAATGAGTCCCTTCATCCTGGATCTCACTATCGAATGAAATCTTTGCTGAAAAATATGAAAATCTAAAAATTAAGAATTCCGAACTAATAAAAAAGATCAAGTTAATTTAATTTTACAATTTTTATTTTTTGAAGTTAAGTTCATTTAACAATAAATGAGTTTATGCATTCATTTGCTTCTTGTTTTTTTTTTTTTAAATATTGAGTTTCAATAAAACCCCAAAATGAGGACGAAGCTATTGGGTATTTTAAATTAAAAAGATGCAAAATTTTAAAGCAAATATCTACCGCTCTAATAAAATTATTAAAAATAAATTTAGTTCCATCGAAATATAAATATATTTCTTTAAAATCTATGATTGATTCGCCGTGGACGACGATGAATGGTTGAACGTTTTCCGACGATTGGTTAAGCGATCCGATATGACATTCGATTGATTGAACAAACGAATTCTGGGAGTCCTTGATAGTGAATCTTGTAAACGTTTTTTTCCCTCTTTGTTTTTCCTGACAACTTTGTGGAAAGGCACAAAATACCCATGTATGGCTGCATCTTGACAATCTGAGAAATATAAACAATTTTATTTAATACATTTTTCATATAGTCGATTAATAAAAAAAATTAGTTTGTTTATTATAATTTAACACAATTTTTTTGCGAATAGTTGTTAATAGTTGTTAAGCAACATTAGTCTTGACATAAGTTTTTTGAAATATTTTTACCAAATTTGCGTACTATTTTTTGTAGATTTTATTTTTTTATGAAAAAACGGACTGTTGGATTTTTATAAAAAAAAATTACTGAATATCGAAAACAATATTTTCTGTGAAATAAAATAAGTTTGAAGCCAATATTTGTAATTTTTGAAAAGCTATTTGAGTCAAAAGTAAATTTTTAACAAGTTTTAGTATTATTTTTTTGTTTAGGTTTTTATTTTTTGTAAAAAAAAACTGTCAATTCGATTTTTATCAAAGTTTTATCGAATGTTGAAAACAATATTTCTTATAAGTAAAAATTAGCAAGAAGCCATTATCTCAAATTTTTGAAAAGATATTTGAGTCGAAAATCAATTTTTACCAACTTTTGTTAAACTTTTTTTAGGTTTTTAATTTTTTGTAAGAAAACTGTCAATTCGATTTTTATAAAAAGTTTTTCTGAATGTTGAAAACACTATTTTTTAAAAGATAAAAGTTGTTTTAAGTCAATATCTCAAAGTATTGAAAAGATTTTTACGTCGAAAAAAAATGTTTACCAACTTTTGTTAATTTTTGTTTAGGTTTTTAGTTTTTGTAAGAAAACTGTCAATTCGATTTTTATCAAAATTTTATAGAATTTTGAAAACAATATTTCCTATAAGATAAAATTAGTTTGATATTTCAAAGTTTTGAAAAGATATTTACGTCGAAAAAAAAATGTTACCAACTTTTGTTAATTTTTGTTTAGGTTTTTATTTTTTGTAAGAAAACTGTCAATTCGATTTTTATCAACATTTTATAGAATTTTGAAAACAATATTTCCTATAAGATAAAATTAGTTTGATATTTCAAAGTTTTGAAAAGATATTTACGTCGAAAAAAAATTTTTACCAACTTTTGTTAATTTTTGTTTAGGTTTTTATTTTTTGTAAGAAAACTGTCAATTCGATTTTTATCAAAATTTTATAGAATGTTGAAAACAATATTTCCTATAAGATAAAATTAGTTTGATATTTCAAAGTTTTGAAAAGATATTTACGTCGAAAAACAATTTTTACCAACTTTTGTTAATTTTTGTTTAGGTTTTTAATTTTTTGTAAGAAAACTGTCAATTCGATTTTTATAAAAAAATTTTCTGAATGTTGAAAACTATATTTTTTAAAAGATAAAAGTTGGTTTAAGTCAATATCTCAAAGTATTGAAAAGATATTTACGTCGAAAAAAATTGTTTACCAACTTTTGTTAATTTTTGTTTAGGTTTTTATTTTTTGTAAGAAAACTGTCAATTCGATTTTTATCAAAATTTTACCAGATGTTAGAACGTTATTCTTTGTTGCACAAAATTGTTTTGGTGATGAAATCACTTTTTATTCGTAAAATTTTCGAGGTGACAAAATTTTTATTTCAGTTTTTTTGATTTATAAAAAAACTGTTGATTGGATTTTTTTTTTAAAATATACATACTGTGAGCGTCAAAAGAAAGTTTACAGCATTGAACTGCATTTTTACAACACTGTTAAATCAATGGGATTCGATCTTTTAGAAAAATACTTATGTTATTTTTGAAAGTAGTTTATTTTAAATGAATTGCCATATAAAACTTATCAGAAAATAATGAAGTTGCAATACAATAAAAAAAATAAAAAAGTATGTTTCAGTTTTTAAGCGTCAAAAAAAAGTGTACAACTTGCCACACATACTGTACAACTTTCCGCTTATCGGGAAAACAACCGTTAAATTTATTTTGTTTTCTTTATAGCTCATAACTAATTGATCAAAAGTGTTATTGAGTGCATTTGCACTCAATAACATTAAATTATTAATTGCTTAAATTATTTTTTAATTACTTCAAAATGGGCAAACAAAGTGCAGTAGAAACACGACAACTTATTGTAAAATTAAGAAAGGAAGGAAAATCTTACCGCGAAATAGCCAAAACAGTGGGCAGATGTCATAACACGGTGAAAAACAATTTTGGACAAATTTCAAAAGTTCAAAAATGTAAAAGATCGACCTCGTTCCGGAAGGCCAAAAAGGCTATCCGTAAGTGATGAACGTGCTATCGTCAAGGAAGTGCGAAAAAATCCCGCGTCTAGTGCAGTTAAAATTGCCGAAAACATTACCCAATCTTCTGGAGTCAACGTAAGCGCAAGCACTATTCGGCGGACCCTCCATAGTAGCGGGCTACATGGAAGAGTTCCTCGCAAAAAAGCGTTACATTTCTGAAAAAAATCAGAAGCGAAGACTTCTTTTTGCCAAGAAATATCAAAAAGAATGTTCTTCATTCTGGAGAAATGTTCTCTTTAGTGACGAGAGTAAATTTGAGATTTTTGGTTCAAGAAAACCACCAAAAATATGGAGAACGAAAAAAACAGAATATGCACAAAAAAATGTAAATCCAACAACTAAGCACGGAGGCGGTTCAGTTATGGTCTGGGGATGTATGGCATCATCTGGAGTTGGGAACCCCGTCTTTATTGACAATACTATAAGAAAAGAGGATTATCTTAATATTTTAAGAGACAATTTGCCAAGTAGTGTTGCGAAATTGGGTTTAAATGATTCATGGGTCAACAAGACAACGAACCCAAGCACACATCGAAAATAGTCAAGGAATGGTTGCTTTACCGTACACCCAAGCAACTGGATCACCCTCCGCAATCCCCAAACTTAAACCCCATCGAGCATTTGTGGGAGTATCTGGATATAAGCAAATCCGAAAAAGGGATATTTCAAACAGAGAGTCAATATAGTCAATTTTAGTTGAAGAGTGGCAAAAAATCCCAACCGAATTGACAAGGAAGCTGGTAGAGTCAATGCCCAGACGCATTGATGCTGTTTTAAAGGCGAAAGGGAAGCAGACAAAGTACTAGTTTTAAGTTTTTTACCTTTATTGAATAATGTACACTTTTTTTTGACGCTTTAAAACTGAAATATTTTTTTATTATATGGCAATTCATTGAAAATAAACTATCATAAAAAATAACATAAGTATTTTACTAAAATAACGAACCCACTTGCTTTAACAGGGTTGTGCAAATGCAGTTAATAGCTGTACACTTTCTTTTTATGCTCATAGTATGTACCTGTTTGGTATTACGTTAAAATATATAATACAAAATTTATTTCAAGTCTCTAGCGTTATTAGTTCGTGAGATATGTAGGGGTAACCAAAATGTTCACCTTTTTTAAACTGCTATGGTAAAAAACCACTCACGCAATTTTCTTAAGAACCCTTTCTGCATCTTTCTGCATTATTATCTGTATTTTTAAAATTTATTTGAAGTCGATATCTCTTGTTTCTTGAGCTATGGCCGACGAAAAAACGTCGCGAACGTACGGACGTACAAACGTGTGACATTTTATGGATATAACGGGTGATTTTTTTGAGGTTAGGATTTTCATGCATTAGTATTTGACAGATCACGCGGGATTTCAGACATGGTGTCAAAGAGAAAGATGCTCAGTATGCTTTGACATTTCATCATGAATAGACTCACTAACGAGCAACGCTTGCAAACCATTGAATTTTATTACCAAAATCAGTGTTCGGTTCGAAATGTGTTTCGCGCTTTACGCAAATTTTATGCGTTTTTTTTTAAAAAAAAGTTTTCAAGCTCTTAAAAAATCACCCATTATGTATTTATTGTCCTCCATTGAAAAGAGGACGTTGTTTAATATAATGGGTGATTTTTTAAGAGCTTGAGAACTTTTTTTTTTAAAAAAAACGCATAAAATTTGCGTAAAGCGCGAAACACATTTCGAACCGAACACTGATTTTGGTAATAAAATTCAATGATTTGCAAGCGTTGCTCGTCTTCTACCCGAGCGTCGAACTTGTCGAGTTGTAGAAGCTGAGTAAGGACAATGATTCTCGGGAATTATTTCTCCAGAAGAGTCCTGAAACCAAACAAGAGGCAGTGTCATTCCAAATACTGATTTATTTTTTTCTACTCTGCTGATGAGTTCGTGGCCAGTCATTAAGTTGCCCATTTGGTCACTGCCTCCCATTTGGAAACGACAATCGTATTTCTGAAGCAAATGCAACCAGTCATAAGCTTGGAAAATTTGATATGTGAATTCGGGTAAAGCTCATTCCAGCTGCACTCTCAAGTCGCGACTGGACTGACGATATTGAGAGCATTGATCCCATTCGAAAGTGTCTTCCAATATTGGCAACAAAGTCCACTACATTCAGATTTTCGTACCATGATGCATTGTTGACGACTCTGAAAGAAAGATTATCAAAACGATTGAGTTTTTAAAGCGCATTAGCACTGAACCAAAAAGGTACGTAAATATAATAAAAAAGTTCGTTGAGACAATGAATAAAATGATAGAGTTTGTCCAATAAACATATTA
This sequence comes from Eupeodes latifasciatus, assembly GCA_920104205.1. Lineage (NCBI taxonomy): Eukaryota > Metazoa > Arthropoda > Insecta > Diptera > Syrphidae > Eupeodes > Eupeodes latifasciatus. The sequence goes on along the minus strand of OV049926.1, from coordinate 105,010,096 downwards.
ATTGTGTCAGTGAACTATCGTTTATTATTCTCCATTTCCGGGTTAAAATTTTACAAACAATTTAAAATTTTCGTTTATAACCACAATAAACTGAGTTTATTGATTTTAATAAATCCATTAATAAACATATACAACCGTTTATATTTTCGTTTTTAATAATAATAAACCCGTTTATAGCCTTAATGAACAGATTTTATTAATTTTAATAAATGCGTTCATAAATATAAGCAACCGTTTATTATTTCCGTTAATTATATTAATAAACCCCTTTTTAGCCTTAATGAACAGAGTTTATTAATTATAATAAATGCGTTCATAAATATAAACAACCGTTTATTATTTCCGTTTATAGTATTAATAAACCCGTTTATAGCCTTAATGAACAGAGTTTGTTAATTTTAATAAATGCGTTCATTAATATAAAAAACCGTTTATTATTTCCGTTTATAATATTAATAAACCTGTTTATAACCCCAATGAACAGAATTTATTAATTTTAATAAATGTGTTCATAAATATAAACAAATGTTTATTATTTCCGTTTATAATATTAATAAACTCGTTTATAACCTTAATGAACAAAGTTTATTGATTTTAATAAACGCGTTCATTGATATAAACAATTTATTTATTAAACCTGTTTATAATAGTAACAAATAAGTTTATAACCACAATAAACAAAATTTATTGATTTCAATAAATTTGTTTACTGCGTTTATTAAACCCATTTGTTACATTAACAAACAGGATTATTAAAATAAATCCTTTTTTTCAGCAGGATTTACATGACTGCAAAAGCTTATTACTTCTGCCATACTTTTACCATTTATCGTCAAAAGCGTGTTTTTTGGCAAAACATAGGAAAGTAATGACAAAAATGATGACACTTTTTCAGTCGTGTAAGTCCAGCATAAGATTGATCTAAATGTATAAAAGAAAACATTCATATTAATATTGTTTAAAAAAAGTTTCCAACTTTCAGTTACAAACATGTTTACAGCGCCAATGAGTCCCTTCATCCTGGATCTCACTATCGAATGAAATCTTTGCTGAAAAATATGAAAATCTAAAAATTAAGAATTCCGAACTAATAAAAAAGATCAAGTTAATTTAATTTTACAATTTTTATTTTTTGAAGTTAAGTTCATTTAACAATAAATGAGTTTATGCATTCATTTGCTTCTTGTTTTTTTTTTTTAAATATTGAGTTTCAATAAAACCCCAAAATGAGGACGAAGCTATTGGGTATTTTAAATTAAAAAGATGCAAAATTTTAAAGCAAATATCTACCGCTCTAATAAAATTATTAAAAATAAATTTAGTTCCATCGAAATATAAATATATTTCTTTAAAATCTATGATTGATTCGCCGTGGACGACGATGAATGGTTGAACGTTTTCCGACGATTGGTTAAGCGATCCGATATGACATTCGATTGATTGAACAAACGAATTCTGGGAGTCCTTGATAGTGAATCTTGTAAACGTTTTTTTCCCTCTTTGTTTTTCCTGACAACTTTGTGGAAAGGCACAAAATACCCATGTATGGCTGCATCTTGACAATCTGAGAAATATAAACAATTTTATTTAATACATTTTTCATATAGTCGATTAATAAAAAAAATTAGTTTGTTTATTATAATTTAACACAATTTTTTTGCGAATAGTTGTTAATAGTTGTTAAGCAACATTAGTCTTGACATAAGTTTTTTGAAATATTTTTACCAAATTTGCGTACTATTTTTTGTAGATTTTATTTTTTTATGAAAAAACGGACTGTTGGATTTTTATTAAAAAAAATTACTGAATATCGAAAACAATATTTTCTGTGAAATAAAATAAGTTTGAAGCCAATATTTGTAATTTTTGAAAAGCTATTTGAGTCAAAAGTAAATTTTTAACAAGTTTTAGTATTATTTTTTTGTTTAGGTTTTTATTTTTTGTAAAAAAAAAACTGTCAATTCGATTTTTATCAAAATTTTATCGAATGTTGAAAACAATATTTCTTATAAGTAAAAATTAGTAAGAAGCCATTATCTCAAATTTTTGAAAAGATATTTGAGTCGAAAATCAATTTTTACCAACTTTTGTTAAACTTTTTTTTAGGTTTTTAATTTTTTGTAAGAAAACTGTCAATTCGATTTTTATAAAAAGTTTTTCTGAATGTTGAAGACACTATTTTTTAAAAGATAAAAGTTGTTTAAAGTCAATATCTCAAAGTATTGAAAAGATTTTTACGTCGAAAAAAAATGTTTACCAACTTTTGTTAATTTTTGTTTAGGTTTTTAGTTTTTGTAAGAAAACTGTCAATTCGATTTTTATCAAAATTTTATAGAATTTTGAAAACAATATTTCCTATAAGATAAAATTAGTTTGATATTTCAGAGTTTTGAAAAGATATTTACGTCGAAAAAAAAATGTTACCAACTTTTGTTAATTTTTGTTTAGGTTTTTATTTTTTGTAAGAAAACTGTCAATTCGATTTTTATCAACATTTTATAGAATTTTGAAAACAATATTTCCTATAAGATAAAATTAGTTTGATATTTCAAAGTTTTGAAAAGATATTTACGTCGAAAAAAAATTTTTACCAACTTTTGTTAATTTTTGTTTATGTTTTTATTTTTTGTAAGAAAACTGTCAATTCGATTTTTATCAAAATTGTATAGAATGTTGAAAACAATATTTCCTATAAGATAAAATTAGTTTGATATTTCAAAGTTTTGAAAAGATATTTACGTCGAAAAACAATTTTTACCAACTTTTGTTAATTTTTGTTTAGGTTTTTAATTTTTTGTAAGAAAACTGTCAATTCGATTTTTATAAAAAAATTTTCTGAATGTTGAAAACAATATTTTTTAAAAGATAAAAGTTGGTTTAAGTCAATATCTCAAAGTATTGAAAAGATATTTACGTCGAAAAAAATTGTTTAACAACTTTTGTTAATTTTTGTTTAGGTTTTTATTTTTTGTAAGAAAACTGTCAATTCGATTTTTATCAAAATTTTACCAGATGTTAGAACGTTATTCTTTGTTGCACAAAATTGTTTTGGTGATGAAATCACTTTTTATTCGTAAAATTTTCGAGGTGACAAAATTTTTATTTCAGTTTTTTTGATTTATAAAAAAACTGTTGATTGGATTTTTTTTTTTAAAATATACATACTGTGAGCGTCAAAAGAAAGTTTACAGCATTGAACTGCATTTTTACAACACTGTTAAATCAATGGGATTCGATCTTTTAGAAAAATACTTATGTTATTTTTGAAAGTAGTTTATTTTAAATGAATTGCCATATAAAACTTATCAGAAAATAATGAAGTTGCAATACAATAAAAAAAAATAAAAAAGTATGTTTCAGTTTTTAAGCGTCAAAAAAAAGTGTACAACTTGCCACACATACTGTACAACTTTCCGCTTATCGGGAAAACAACCGTTAAATTTATTTTGTTTTCTTTATAGCTCATAACTAATTGATCAAAAGTGTTATTGAGTGCATTTGCACTCAATAACATTAAATTATTAATTGCTTAAATTATTTTTTAATTACTTCAAAATGGGCAAACAAAGTGCAGTAGAAACACGACAACTTATTGTAAAATTAAGAAAGGAAGGAAAATCTTACCGCGAAATAGCCAAAACAGTGGGCAGATGTCATAACACGGTGAAAAACAATTTTGGACAAATTTCAAAAGTTCAAAAATGTAAAAGATCGACCTCGTTCCGGAAGGCCAAAAAGGCTATCCGTAAGTGATGAACGTGCTATCGTCAAGGAAGTGCGAAAAAATCCCGCGTCTAGTGCAGTTAAAATTGCCGAAAACATTACCCAATCTTCTGGAGTCAACGTAAGCGCAAGCACTATTCGGCGGACCCTCCATAGTAGCGGGCTACATGGAAGAGTTCCTCGCAAAAAGCGTTACATTTCTGAAAAAAATCAGAAGCGAAGACTTCTTTTTGCCAAGAAATATCAAAAAGAATGTTCTTCATTCTGGAGAAATGTTCTCTTTAGTGACGAGAGTAAATTTGAGATTTTTGGTTCAAGAAAACCACCAAAAATATGGAGAACGAAAAAAACAGAATATGCACAAAAAAATGTAAATCCAACAACTAAGCACGGAGGCGGTTCAGTTATGGTCTGGGGATGTATGGCATCATCTGGAGTTGGGAACCCCGTCTTTATTGACAATACTATAAGAAAAGAGGATTATCTTAATATTTTAAGAGACAATTTGCCAAGTAGTGTTGCGAAATTGGGTTTAAATGATTCATGGGTCAACAAGACAACGAACCCAAGCACACATCGAAAATAGTCAAGGAATGGTTGCTTTACCGTACACCCAAGCAACTGGATCACCCTCCGCAATCCCCAAACTTAAACCCCATCGAGCATTTGTGGGAGTATCTGGATATAAGCAAATCCGAAAAAGGGATATTTCAAACAGAGAGTCAATATAGTCAATTTTAGTTGAAGAGTGGCAAAAAATCCCAACCGAATTGACAAGGAAGCTGGTAGAGTCAATGCCCAGACGCATTGATGCTGTTTTAAAGGCGAAAGGGAAGCAGACAAAGTACTAGTTTTAAGTTTTTTACCTTTATTGAATAATGTACACTTTTTTTTGACGCTTTAAAACTGAAATATTTTTTTATTATATGGCAATTCATTGAAAATAAACTATCATAAAAAATAACATAAGTATTTTACTAAAATAACGAACCCACTTGCTTTAACAGGGTTGCGCAAATGCAGTTAATAGCTGTACACTTTCTTTTTACGCTCACAGTATGTACCTGTTTGGTATTACGTTAAAATATATAATACAAAATTTATTTCAAGTCTCTAGCGTTATTAGTTCGTGAGATATGTAGGGGTAACCAAAATGTTCACCTTTTTTAAACTGCTATGGTAAAAAACCACTCACGCAATTTTCTTAAGAACCCTTTCTGCATCTTTCTGCATTATTATCTGTATTTTTAAAATTTATTTGAAGTCGATATCTCTTGTTTCTTGAGCTATGGACGACGAAAAAACGTCGCGAACGTACGGACGTACAAACGTGTGACATTTTATGGATATAACGGGTGATTTTTTTGAGGTTAGGATTTTCATGCATTAGTATTTGACAGATCACGCGGGATTTCAGACATGGTGTCAAAGAGAAAGATGCTCAGTATGCTTTGACATTTCATCATGAATAGACTCACTAACGAGCAACGCTTGCAAACCATTGAATTTTATTACCAAAATCAGTGTTCGGTTCGAAATGTGTTTCGCGCTTTACGCAAATTTTATGCGTTTTTTTTTAAAAAAAAGTTCTCAAGCTCTTAAAAAATCACCCATTATGTATTTATTGTCCTCCATTGAAAAGAGGACGTTGTTTAATATAATGGGTGATTTTTTAAGAGCTTGAGAACTTTTTTTTAAAAAAAAACGCATAAAATTTGCGTAAAGCGCGAAACACATTTCGAACCGAACACTGATTTTGGTAATAAATTCAATGATTTGCAAGCGTTGCTCGTCTTCTACCCGAGCGTCGAACTTGTCGAGTTGTAGAAGCTGAGTAAGGACAATGATTCTCGGGAATTATTTCTCCAGAAGAGTCCTGAAACCAAAGGTCGCTCGCCCCTCCCCTTCCCAATCCTTTACCCCCTCCTCCGTCAGCTCTGTGCTATTATGCTGGCTGATGTCTCCTTATCCTCTGACTGTATGGTGTATAACTGTCTGTCATGCCTAGTTTCCTTCCTGGGACGCTTATGGCTTAATTGCTGTTCGTCTCTCCTTTCTCAAAACATATCCTTCCCTTAAACTTCCCAAACTTCCCAATTGGGCTGGATCTAAGGTGTTATACGACCCGTGCCGATGATCAGCCAGGCTGAGGGCCCAATTAAAAAACTAGCTCAGTCGCGAACGGAGTATCCGGATACCTGGCGACCTCCGGATTAACCAGCCTTATCTGTATACACGGATCTCTGTACAGATGGACCACCCCTTATCCGCTACTCGTGGGATTTTCTATGAACTTTTTAAAAAAAAAACAAAACAAAATAAAAAAACCGTATCGGCCAGCAGTACGACGGCAAAGTTGTCTGCTGTACCGGCCAGCAGTACGACGGCAAAGTTGTCTGCTGTTCATCCCTATTCCACTGGTGCTGATATGGCTGTGGACACTCACAGCCCTGTTGTCGCCAGTGGAATATCGGATAATCAGGTAAAATTACCTTCTTCCTGTAGTGAGGCAGTTGTGAAGAACGGCTCCTCTACTACCACTGAGAGTAAACCTCTCACCTCGTCAACACCTCGAGTCGGGGGTAGTAGGGCTGTGATGCCAGGTCCTTCTACCTCCAAAACAAAGGATCCTAAAGAAGGTCCTGGGAGAGATGGGCGTAAGCTCAGACCCTCCAAGGCCTACTACAGGAACATACGAAATGCTAAGAGGATTCTCCAGACGTTTGGTGAACAACTAGGCGCTGGAGGAAACTCTCAGCATGACGCCAAAATAAATTGGGCCAAGAACTTCCTCGCCAAAAATAATTTAAAGACCAGCCAAGACTCAACGTCGAAGCGACAAAGGTCTATGGAAGGTAGTGTTTCACTACCTAAACGCCCCAAAGTGCTAAACACCAGCACTCCTCGTGACCCTCGCAAGGATAAAATGTCCTTCAGCGACGTTTTAAGGGACAAGAAGGTAGTCGCGATTATCGACAGAAGCGATGTGGATGGCACGATCTCTGCCGAAAACTGGACATTGGCCAAAGGACAACTGGCCTTCAGTTTTGTCGAGATAATGTCCGACAATCCGGGACCACCGCCCATCACAAAAGATGGCGGTTGGCATCAGGGACACATCAAGTTGATGGTCTGTGATGATCAGAGGTCGTGCGACCTACTGACGCTGGCGGTCAGCCGACTTGGAGAGGTCTGGCCTGGTGCTAAGCTTGAGGTTGTAGCAAAGGAGGACATTCCTTGCAGACCAAGAGCTCGCATCACGGTTCCGGCCATATTCAAGGAAGCTGACCACGTTCTGAAGATAATCCAGCTCTCCAATCCAACCCTTCCTACTCACAACTGGAAGGTTGCGAAACTAGAGGATCCAAAGGGACCCTATAAGGGTGCAATTGTGATCATCAATGCAGAATCCCTTTCTCCTCTGGCGCAATCAAAAGGTGTGATTAGGTTCGGGTTCGATGAAATTACGCTGAGGGTCTATAAAAAAGATGGGGCTGAGGCACAAACCCTTCCCCCTTCCCCACCCACACAAGCGGAAAGGGTTGCTGAGGTACCTGGCGCATCGGTCACACTTCCTTCATTGGAAGACGATGCATCTCAGGTACCCCCAGTAGCAGTGGAAGCACCTAACACCGACCAAGGTTTTTCCGCAATGGAGGCCGAGGTCTACGACAGCGGAGATGAGGACATTCTTTTAGAATCGTCCTCTGATATGGATGACTCCGACATTACTGTGTTGGAGGCTGATCGGGAGTGCAGTAGCAAAAATGCTGCGGTTACTCCAGATTAACCTCCAACACTCCATAAAGGCTTCGGCCTCCCTTCTTCTTCGCATATCCAGCAGCGATGAAGATATTGTCCTGATTCAAGAACCCTGGATTGTTAAATCCATTGTTCGAGGAATCAGGACTCCCAAATACTGCGTGCTGTATGCATCAGGTGAGGATGAACCCAGATCTTGCATATTAGTAAAACGCAGCCTAAATGTATATTTACTCCCTAATTTCAGCGATCGAGATACCACCGCCGCAAGTCTGGAAACAGCCAGAGGAACATTCTGGCTGGCGTCGGCGTATCTTGGCCACGACCATCTTGGCCCTCTCCCGGGTGACACTCTGGAGAGTCTGATAACTGAAGCACAAAGGCTCAACATCGGCCTCATCATCGGTAGTGACGCTAACGCCCACCATACAGTATGGGGTAGCACGGATATAAACGACAGAGGTGAGTCTCTTTTCGACTATATTCTTAACACTAACCTACTCGTAAGTAACGTTGGTAATGAGCCAACCTTTATTACTAAAAATCGACAAGAAGTTTTAGATATAACTCTTGTCTCCGAATTCATTAATAATAATATTTTGAACTGGAAGGTATCTAAAGATCACTCTTTTTCTGATCAAAGATACATCCAGTTTGACTTTATAAATGAACCACCTTGCCAACCAATCTTTCGAAATCTGAAAAGAACAAATTGGCCAAAATATAAGAGAACGTTAAATAGTTTAATAAAACCTGAACTTTTTAATACTCCCTCCAACATCGAAGATCTTGACGACAAAGTCAATAATCTAACATTAGCCCTAAACAAAGCTCTAGATACTGCATGCCCTCTTATACAAGTAAGAGGTAAAAAGAAGCCACACTGGTGGAACTCAGGGCTGGATCCACTTCGAAAAGAATGCAGAAAACTCTTTAACAGAGCCAAAGCTTCTAGAGACATGTCTGACTGGGATTCATATAAAGAATCACTGAAGATTTATAAAAAAGAACTGAGGAAAACCAAACGATCATCTTGGAGAAACTTCTGTAGTAACGTTGAAGATTGCTCCGAAGCATCCAGGCTGCGCAAAATCCTCTCCAAAAATCCAATCATGCCAAGTTGGTTGAAAAACGCCTCTGGCCTCTGGACCAATTCAAGCGAAGAATCGCTCAACTTGCTACTAGACGTCCACTTTCCTGGTAGCTCTAATATTATTAATAACGTTGCACTTAATAATGGTGACAATACTTTACAACCCCCACAAGGTCTAGTCACTAGGGAAAAACTCAATTGGGCTATTAACAGCTTTAAACCATACAAATCTGCTGGTCCGGATGGTGTAATTCCAGCCGAACTGCAAGAAAATGCAAGTTTTCTAATACCCATCCTAGAAAACATCTTCAAGGGTTGCCTTAATTTGGCATACATCCCGATGTCTTGGAGACAAGTTAAAGTTGTTTTTATTCCAAAAGCTGGAAAATCCAGTCATGTAAACCCTAAAGACTTAAGACCTATCAGCTTATCATCATTCCTTCTCAAAACTTTTGAGCGTTTGATCGATATTCACTTAAGGGCAAGTATTGATAAGTCCCTCCTTTCAAAGGCTCAACATGCCTACCACAAAGGGAAATCAGTTGAAACGGCTCTACACAGTATAGTACGTACAATCGAATATTCCCTCCATCATAAAGAGTACACCTTAGTTGCCTTCTTAGACATAGAAGGTGCATTTAACAATGTCGACACATCTGCAATTGCACGTGTATTGGCATCTCTGAAGGTAGATAAGTCGATCAGCGAATTGATTAATCAGATGCTGATAAGCAGGATTATCAATTCAAAACTGGGCGATTTTACTACACAAAGGGGTGTCAGCAGAGGTACGCCACAAGGTGGTGTCCTATCCCCTCTCCTCTGGAACTTAGTAATAAATGAATTACTAACTACTCTAGAAAGAGAGGGATACAGAGTGTTTGCCTATGCGGACGATGTTGCTATTGCAGTAACGGGTAAACATCCCAATATACTAAAAGAACTCTTACAAAACGCTTTAAATAAGCTCACCAGATGGGCTAATCGGTGTGGACTAGGCGTTAACCCACAAAAAACCGACCTTGTCCTCTTCACAAGGAAATACAAAGTTCCATACATTGACCCTCCCTTCATAAACGGTGTACCACTTAAATTCTCTGATCAAGCAAAATACTTGGGTCTCATTTTAGACAAGAAATTAAGTTGGAAACCTAATATTCAAGAGAGAATAAACAAGGCCACAGTAGCCATGTTCTCCTGTAAAAAGGCCATTGGTAATAAATGGGGCCTACAGCCCCGCATTACACACTGGCTATACACGTCGGTCATAAGACCGATCCTTACTTATGGAGTAGCGGTATGGTGGACGGCGCTAGATACAGCGACAAATCGCGATAAACTCAGCAAAGTCCAACGAACAGCCTGCCTGTGTATGGGAGAAGCACTTCGCTCCACCCCCTCCGCTTCACTAGATGTTCTGTTCCATCTAATACCGCTGGACTTTTTCAGCAAGCAAACGGCCGCTAACACTGCCATACGGCTTCAAGCCTCCTCTCTGTGGATCAATAATGGAATTGGCCACACCACTATTTTGAACTCGTTCAGAACTATAAGTAGTAATATTGACTGCACCATATCCCATCCTCAGTTTAATAACTATAGCTTCAAGGTGACTATACCTCCCAGATCTTCTTGGGAGAATACATCATTTTTGAACGATGGTCCTATAAACTTTTATACAGACGGATCAAAAACGGAGGATGGGGTTGGTGGTGGCGTATACTCAGATAGACTTAACTTAAGTCTCTCCTTTCGTCTACCCGATCATTGTAGCGTGTTCCAAGCTGAAATCCTGGCTATAAAAGAAGTCCTATCCTGGCTTAGAGAAAACGTTATATCAACTAATGATATACGCATCTTCTCGGATAGCCAAGCTGCGTTAAAATCCTTAGACTCTGTCTCTACAAATTCACTAACAGCCCTAAATTGTCGATCATCTCTTACGGAGATGGCTACACAGTTCAAAATTCACCTTTTCTGGGTGCCGGGCCATAGAGACATTCCAGGAAATTGCAAAGCTGACGAACTTGCAAAAAGCGGAACAACTTTACCTCTGCTGGCTCATAATGCTAGCGTAGGTATCCCCTTAGCTACATGTAAACTCATGCTAAAGCAAGATACCATAGAGAAAACAAACTTCAGGTGGAATAACACCACCACCTGTGTAGCGACTAAACGAATTTGGCCTAATCTTAGCACCAAGCGCTCAAAACAATTAATCTCTCTGAGTAGATTGCACATTAGCTACGTTATAGGTGTCCTGACTGGGCACTGCTTAATAGGAAGGCATGCTATTCGACTTGGAGCCCCTGCAAATGATTTTTGTAGGAGTTGCATGGACGAGGAAGAAGAGGAGACAATCTCTCATCTTCTGTGCACATGCCCTGCCTTATCACAAAGACGTAGAATCCACCTTGGAGACTACTACTTTAACGATACCAGCGATCTAAAAAATTCAGACATTAGTTGTCTCCTACGCTTCATTCGAAGCTCCAATTGGTTCAACGAGTTAAGCTGATTAACTGATCCATGTGGTATCACAACGGACCATACTTTGGTCTAAGTGTGTTGGTCGTCCCAAACCAACAGCCACTTTAACCTAACCTAACCTAAGCGTTGCTCGTTAGTAAGTCTATTCATGATGAAATGTCAAAGCATACTGAGCATCTTTCTCTTTGACACCATGTCTGAAATCCCGCGTGATCTGTCAAATACTAATGCATGAAAATCCTAACCTCAAAAAAATCACCCGATACATAAATAGATATATTACTGTGGTACTAAGTTAAAAAAATATTGAAGAAATGAGATGAGAATTAAAAGAAAAATGTGTAGTTTACCGACGCGCGCCGAGTCGCTCAGGGCGGTATGTAATCAACCGATGGCGAAACCATTTTGTCTGTGTTGCGCGTTGCAATAAATTTCCTTACTCAATTATAATAATAATAACTAATTATAATAACTAATAATAATAACTTAAAAATAACTCACCTGGTTAGTTAGCTGATGCACAAAAATACTCGTACTTCCAAATAATTTTAAATAAGTTTTTATATAAATCGCACTTCACTTTTTTCTAAATCACTCCTTCGTATGTCGGCTTCTTTTTCTAAATGATTTGTATTCTCTTAACTCGTTGCTCGTTGAAATTCGGCGGCACTTCATTTGTTCGTTCAGTTCGGCAAAAAAGCTTCTTACATTGAAAGTATTGTTAAGCTCCGTTTATACTGCCAAATTCCAAGGAAATGTTCATATTTTTTAGCTAGGAATTTGATAATTAATTAATGGTTTATTAAAATTAATAAACAAGATGTTTATTTATATAAACGGGTTTTTAAACGCAATTAACGATTAATTGATTTTAATTAACATGATGTTTCTTATTTATATACTCCGTTATATTTATCAGACGCTTCGTTCAATTTGTAAACAACCGCCAGGAAAATTAATAAACTGTTTATTGCCATAGTAGTAATTGGGTTAGTTAAAATCAATGAATATGGTATTTATTTCTTTTGTAATATATTGCCGACTTATACCACGTGTTCACTCGAACAAAAGATAAAAATAGGAGAAAGGAAAACTTAAATCAACATTTATTTGAAAAAATAGCTCATCACATTAGTAGGATTAAAACTAGATATAAAAAGATGGCGATCGAGTATACTTTAAAAATGTAAGAACTTGGTCAAGCTAACATAAAAGATAAAATCTATAGTTATTCTTAGAACATTTAAGATTTGAGTATTTTAATAAAAATTAAAATGAATATCAAGTACATTGGTTTTGGCTTACCTTATTTTTAACAACACTGTACACAAATATTAGGCGTTTTTTATTGGTAAATTTATACGCAGCGCAGCAAAATCTTACACACTAAACAACAACAAAGAAATAGTGCGGATAAATAAGGCAGTAAAAATAGTGCATATAAATAGTTCAGATAAAGTTTTGGAATGCTTGGAATAGAATGACACTTCATCCAGTTCCAGAAATATTTTTTACTTAAAGGTTGGCAAGATTTTATTATTTGGGGATGCGTTCGTATTTTTCTTGTGCTCTGTTTTCACTAGAATAAAAATAAATTGGTTTGAAATATTAATCTACGATTAGACTGTCAACGTAATTATTCAATGCGTTAACTACTTGACATCACCCAAAAATCATCAATAATCACAGTGCTATCTCTAAATTTATTGACGTGTGATGTGTGTTAGGGCTCGCCCAAAACCAAAGCGAAACATTTGATGCGAAAACAAAACTTTCGGCATTGGTCGGGTTTAAAGGCTCTCCCAAACCAACGCGAAAGTGGCACATTCGCCGACGTGGCATTGTTTATTTGCCATTTTTGTTATCATTGTGAATGATTCGCCCTGATTCGCTTCGCGTCAGTTATCGCAGTGTAAGTTTATTTTGAGAAGAGAAAGTTTAATTGTGTCGCTGAATGTTTCACGTTGATTTGTCCCCTTTCACACAGGAAAACTGAGTTGCAGCAACTGGGAGCTTGTAGGTAAGACGGGCTTACGGGGAAGGACAAAATCTCCCCTCACACCCTTCTTTTGGCTTTTTTGGCTTTTAGTGCCTGTCTACATTGGATTTTTAATGCTGGGTTTTATTATGATCGTTGTGTCCATACGATGAAGAGAAAATCAATCTGCACATCCCTATCTCACACCCTTAAAATCTATCTATCTTTCACTCATACAATACAAAATCTTTCATGTTGAATCCAAGAATATTGTTTGCATTTGGGCTGTAATCTACCCATCTCTCTCTTTTTCACTCACATATAATCTACCTGTCTCACTGCTTGCAACTAACATTAAAAATTTAATGTGGACAGGCACTCTTATGTCATTTCAATCTTTCAATTCATACTCAACTCTATTCTGACTGAACCTGCATGTACACATTAACTTGAACTCTTATTCAACTTTACATAAAACAACAATACTTTTTCAACACATCCCTTGAGTACGTATTTTCAAAACTGGTTGACAGCTGATTTTGACATAAGTATGATTGCACAGGTACCAACTTGGAGATTTAAAATAAGAGTGCATATAATAGTGAGCATATGTTTTATTCACACTTTCCATTACTGCACTTACTTTCCATTTCTGCACTAGCTAATAATTTACCAATAAAATACGGCTATTATTTAGCAATAAAATACGGCTAATAACAGCCGTGCAGTAATGGAAAGTAAGTGCAGTAATGGAAAGTGTGAATAAAACATATGTTCACTATTATATGCACTCTTATTTTAAATTTCCAAGTTGGTATCTGTGCAATCATACTTATGTCAAAATCAGCTGTCAACCAGTTTTGAAAATACGTACTCAAGGGATGTGTTGAAAAAGTATTGTTGTTTTTATGTAAAGTTGATTTAAAAAAAAGAACAAAAATGGTAACAAAAGCACACGGTCGGTAGTCGAGCGTATTTCCTACTACTTTACCTTTCCGTAGAGATACCCTTTGTGGGTACTGTCGAACGACCATCGGAGCCCTAATCCCCTACCCCTAGAGAGCTCTATGGAGGTATCTTTTAGGACCCTATAAAAAAAATATCTTGAGAAACTGACGCGACGCTTACGCCAACCGTCTTTTCGGTACTTCACAAGCAACAATTATTGAAATAAACTAAAGAAACAAACACTTTCACGACTTTCGAATCAAAATTAGTTAATTAATTAACAAATTAAATTAAATATTGCAAAAAAAAAACTTAAATATAGGACAATCACAAACACGAAAAAAAATCCACAGGGTATTTGTAGGTATATATTCAATATATAATGTATAGATGTTTTAGCGTATCGAATATGGATCGCTATTTCCGCTATCGCTATTTGCTTTCTATTCACTTTTATGTTTTCTGAACCACCTTCTTGTTGGAATACCAGGATTATCGAACTAAGTTTCCTTTTTCTCTTTGTTAGTTATAAGTCTCTTTTTTTTTATTTTAAATTTCCTTTTTTTCAATTTTTTCTTTTTTTTTTTTTTTTAGTCTCCTTAAATTTCAATTTTTTTAAGTTTCCTTAAATTTATTTTTTTTTTAATTTCTTTTATTTTCAATTTTTTTTTCATTTCCTTTAATTTCAAATTTTGAATTTCATTTAATTTCAATTTTTTTTTAGTTTCCTTAAATTTCAAGAATTTTCAGGCGACGGCCCCGCTCTCCGCTAATCAACTCGGGCCGCCGAGAAATATACTGGCATACAAAAAAATGAAAACAATAAATAATTTCCTAGACTTAAAAAAAATTTTAAGACACTCACCACCTTTTCCTGGTTCTTAGTTTATTTTTTTATTGTTGTTGGACTCTACATAGCACTGGATTTTCAAAAGTTTAGTATAATTTTAGCAGTCACTTTTTTTCTTTAAAGAATTAATCTAAAATGTTTTCCTTTTTATTTGAAACAATTGACTTCCAGAAAAATAATAAAAAACCCGAGGTCCTATTTTTTAACGTTTTCTTTAATTTTCTTTTCAATTTGAATTTAAAAATTACACCTCGATTTCCACTCTACTATGAGGTAGCCGGCCAAATGAGGGTGAGTTAAAATTGTAATCAAACCAACACAGGCAAAAAAAATATTCGGATGATGTATTGTACCTCTAACAGGAACATCATCCGATCCCCACATCCACATAGTGTATTCCTCCACCCACATTATCAAACCGAAATAGTGGGAAACCACACAGGTATTAGTGCACTTCCAACAGAATAGGGGTATCAGTGTCAAGAGAACCAAGGGTGTGTTCCAAAATTACAAGTGGACTAAATGAACAACAAAACAACCCGAGACGAGAACACTACAAAAATCTTCATTTCCTTTAATTTCAAATTTTGAATTTCATTTAATTTCAATTTTTTTTAGTTTCCTTAAATTTCAAAAATTTTCAGGCGGCGGCCCCGCTCTCCGCTAATCAACTCGGGCCGCCGAGAAATATACTGGCATACAAAAAAATGAAAACAATAAATAATTTCCTAGACTTAAAAAATATTGTAAGACACTCACCACCTTTTCCTGGTTCTTAGTTTATTTTTTTATTGTTGTTGGACTCTACACAGCACTGGATTTTCACAAGTTTAATATAATTTTAGCAGTCACTTTTTTTTTCTATAAAGAATTAATCTAAAATGTTTTCCTTTTTATTTGAAACAATTGACTTCCAGAAAAATAATAAAAAACCCGAGGTCCTATTTTTTAACGTTTTCTTTAATTTTCTTTTCAATTTGAATTTAAAAATTACACCTCGATTTCCACTCTACTATGAGGTAGCCGGCCAAATGAGGATGAGCTAAAATTGTAATCAAACCAACACAGGGAAAAAAATATTCGGATGATGTATTGTACCTCTAACAGGAACATCATCCGATCCCCACATCCACATAGTGTATTCCTCCACCCACATTATCAAACCGAAATAGTGGGAAACCACACAGGTATTAGTGCACTTCCAACAGAATAGGGGTATCAGTGTCAAGAGAACCAAGGGTGTGTTCCAAAATTACAAGTGGACTAAATGAACAACAAAACAACCCGAGACGAGAACACTACAAAAATCTATGCAAATAATTACAAAATAACAACAAAACATATAATTTCAAATTATCTAATCCCAGCAATAACATTTATTAACAGTCAGGAACGAAGACTAAACACGGACCTAAAACAAAGTTTCCTTCACATGCAACTTAACCCTTCAACCAACTTCAGAGACAGAACAACAACAAGGCGAATGACAGCTACGAAACTCGGAATTACAAAACAAAACATAAACATCATTTTTGGGTAAGTATGAAAATTATTTTCTCGAAATAAATTTTAATTTGGTTATTCTTTTATTTACTTATTTAGGATAGAGGATTGAGGATGCGGTTCCTGGACAGGCGTCCACAACAAAATTTGCTGTTTATTGAGATATACTCTCAATAAATAGCAAAAACATAAATTCTGGATGCCTGGGAATTGGGTACGGGTGATGTCAATGAACGGGAGGTACAAAAGGACGCTAAGATAGGTGAGTTTTTGAAAATCGCAATTTGTTTTCTTTGAAATTATTTGTTTGTTTTTTCCTTTTCTAGATTACTTGAGTGTGAGGAAAACTGTGGGGAAAAACCCACGATTTAAGCCGGGCAAAGTATTGTCCTTCTACAATTCAGTAAATGTTAGTGTTCCACATATAAAGATAAGTTGGCTTCCATTTTGTTTTTTTTTTTTTTCATAGTGATACCTTAAGAATGTCAATGACCCTGACAATATTGCCAACCTACCTCAACGTTGGTGATAGGAGGAGCGATTTACATTTTAATTATAAATAGCAATTAATCAACTAGACACGGGTAATTAACACATATATACATAACTATTTATACATTTAACGATTAACATTTTTTTCAGGATTTGTTTCGAGGTTGCCGATACCCCCACCTGCTGGAGCGACCTGAGCACCGAAGTTTACGAGGCTGGGAGGTACACACTTTTGGAGAGGCGGATCGGGGTGCATGATAGAGACTGAAGAGCAACAACCCAGCTGGTATTTAATCTGTCCTGCATGAAGTTTATACAAAAAAACTATATTTGCTTTGTAGTACCTATTAATTTTCCTGTATTTTTGTTTTTCAGGAATCCTACTATGAAACCAGGCAACAATTTTTACTATTGTCATCTCTATCCGCCACCACTACGAATTTCTATGTTAAAGCACCCATACACGGTGCCGTGACATAAGGGCTAGTGTCATAAGACCAAATTTTGAAATTTGGCCTTATGACACTTTTCGAAAGCGTCATAAGACCAAATTCCAACGTTTGGCCTTATGTCGCTTTCAGAAAGTGTCATAAGGCCGCGCCGTACTATCAATTCAAAAAAACTTTTTAGCAAAAGTAGCTATTCTAGACAATAAATCAACCATTTTTGAATGTTAAAATATTCGGCGTTGTTTCCATTATTTTTTGGCCTTATTTCTTTTTATAAATCGAAATAAAGCCAAATTGGTTTTATTTCGTTTTGAACAACGAAATAAGGCCAAATTTGAAATTTGGTGTTATTTCATTTGGTACTATTTCAAGTCACCTATTATGTACAAGAATAATGCATGTACTTAATGGTACATCCCCAATCTTCTCAGGTGATAGAGATAAAGTTTGAAAGTGACATAAGACCAAATTGGCCTTAAGTCACTTTGGAAAGCGACATAAGGCCAACCGTTGAAATTTGGCCTTATGACGCTTTCGAAAAGTGTCATAAGGCCAAATTCTAAAATTTGGTCTTATGTCACTTGCCCTTATGTCACGGCACCCCCATACACCAATCAAATATTTATCGGTGAGTGATCTTTTTTATAGCTTTATTTTAAGTGATTAGGTTATAGATAAAATTAAAAAGGTGTAAATTAATAAATAAATAAATATATAAATAAATGAATAAATAAATAAGTTAATAAAATTAGGGATTTTGTAAACATCACAGATCGTAGTTTTTAATCATCGCGGATGCAATAACGAGTTAATAAATAAATGTATGGTATCTAAATTAAAATAATGTTATTAATTCAAGCATCACAGGTCGTAGTTTTTAATCATCGCGGACGCAATAAAGAATTAATAAATAAATAGTAACTAAGTTAATATAATTAGTAATTTAGTAAATATCACAGATCGTAGTTTTTAATCATTGCGGATACTAACTATGTTGGATGCTGCCGCTAGAAATAGCTTAGAACGCTACCCGATATCGTCTTCGTTAAATATTTTATGTCAATATGTTTTGTAAATAATGTAAAGAATACAAAGGTGACAAAAAGGTCACAAATATAATAAAAAATTACTTCTATTTATAACGTTGAAAAGAGTGTGTTTCATTTATCTTCCATTTTAATTTCATTTTAGAATTATATTTCTAAATTAACTTATCATTTTTCCAAATTTAACACAGAACATTTTTATCCTTAGCGAGCCCTTTAAAATCGAATCGCCTAAATTAATTGCGCCTACATTAATTGTTGAATTGTTTAAGTTAATTAAAAAGACATTGTGCCGACATTTTGTCGTTTTTTGAAAGTTTATTCAACGAATATAAAACATTTAAAAAAACATTTTAATCATCATCATCATCGTCATCATCATCATCAACATCATCATCACCATCATCTTCATCATTATCATCGTCATCGTCATCGTCATCGTCATCGTCATCGTCATCGTCATCGTCATCGTCATCGTCATCGTCATCGTCATCGTCATCGTCATCGTCATCGTCATCGTCATCGTCATCGTCATCGTCATCGTCATCGTCATCGTCATCGTCATCGTCATCGTCATCGTCATCGTCATCGTCATCGTCATCGTCATCGTCATCGTCATCGTCATCGTCATCGTCATCGTCATCGTCATCGTCATCGTCATCTTCATCGTCATCGTCATCGTCATCGTCATTGTCATTGTCATCGTCATCGTCATCGTCATCGTCATCGTCATCGTCATCGTCATCGTCATCGTCATCGTCATCGTCATCGTCATCGTCATCGTCATCGTCATCGTCATCGTCATCGTCATCGTCATCGTCATCGTCATCGTCATCGTCATCGTCATCGTCATCGTCATCGTCATCGTCATCGTCATCGTCATCGTCATCGTCATCGTCATCGTCATCGTCATCGTCATCGTCATCGTCATCGTCATCGTCATCGTCATCGTCATCGTCATCGTCATCGTCATCGTCATCGTCATAGTCATCGTCATCGTCATCGTCATCGTCATCGTCATCGTCATCGTCATCGTCATCGTCATCGTCATCGCCATCGTCATCGCCAACGCCGCCGCCGCCGTCGTCATCGCCATCGTAGTCATCATTCGAAGAGTTCAGTTTCCACAGCTACCCATTCCTGAAAGTAATCGCAGTGAGTAAAATTTACTAACTTTTGTAATTTTTATACATACATATATACATATATATACTATATACTATAAAGAAAATTTAAATAAAACAAAATGAATGCTGTAAAAATTTTGAAAAATATATGTGCTCAGATCTCAAAAGATTATGAGAATTTTAAGAAGACAGTTTCTGCAACTCGTAGGACAAAAAACTATGTCTCTACGCGGCTTGAAACGCTAAGTAACACTATCGAATAGGCTTAACGTGGACACCTGCCTGTTACGGCTTAACTCCACGGTGGGCCTACCCACAATATCGGAGTCGAGGAAAAGCGTCGACCAGCGCCCCAGGGAAGCTTACGCTTCCCCGGTACAATTCTGTGAACATGTTAAGGCATGTTCACACCCCTTGCTGAGGAGCGAGACCTATCTAACGCCTCTTGTACCCAGGATTCCTAGATGTTGGCAGAAACTCTGGATACCATTCGTTCCCGCGATTGTTGGGTAACCACAGCCACCACGATACTCCCACATGGGGGCCTACCTCTCAGACAGGCTGGACCCGGCCGACCAGTGACAATGAGACACCAGAAACGACCGGGCCCAGGGGCTCCTGTCTCCCATGGTACCAGAATATAGCTTCCGGTGGAGCTTTCGCAACCGTTAAGGTCACTTCTAGATGAGTCCCTTAAGACTCGAGGCCTAGCAACCTCAGGCATGCACACCCCGTCTTAAGGTCGAGGAGGAAACCATAACCGAGTGTGCACACCTCCCCCACTATAACCACCCTGTTTCATCCTGCACCTAGACAGCTCAACGGACAGGCTCGAAGCATGTACAAGCCAAGCCGTTCAAGCCAGCAACAGAAACCCCCTGATGGGGAGTACGAACAAACATCGCATGCACTCATCTATGCTGCGAGTTCCCAAAAACGACGACGCACGGCCAAAACTACAACATAACACAACACAACACAAAAACTACTACTACCGGTTACAACTGGATAGTTCACGCACAGTCGCAGTCGCTATGCACACCCAGGTAATCCAAGCACACATGTCAGGCACTCCCTCCACACTTGTCCTTATGTTATGGATCCTGCCCTAATGTCCAGATTCTCACCTGGGACAAAAGGCGCTTTCACCATAACTAAGGTTCCATATTCTCAGGACAACTGACAGTGCCGGAGTCAGGCTAAGGCCTGTGAAGCCCCCCACCCGCCCTAGCAACTGCCAGTCCTTACCCACATGCCATGGATCCTGCCCCATTGTCCAGTTTGCCATCTGGGACAACAGGCGCTCTCACCATGGCATTATAAGCTGGAAGAGCAACAGCTGACAGTGCAAAAGTCAGGCTGAGGCCTGAAAGCCCCTCACCCGCCCCATCTGCCAGCTATTGCTCAAGGAGTTGCGAACTCTCAAGAGACCCACACGGAATCCCAACCAGTGAGCCCTGAGTCAAGATAGAGCTGAAAAACCCCCCTCCCGCCCAGAACCCAATGGGAGGGATCCCGTGGAATACGGACTCAAAAGAGTTCTACCTGACAGAGCACCAGGAGACCCGAAGGAACATAGCCGCGAACTGTACTAAGCCCCATGCCAACCCTGAGCAATCATTCAAGACTTCCTATAAAGTCTTGTCATGCCTACAGGACCAGCACTGGGGGAACCCCTCGTCGCCCGGCAGTGTCTACTACAAGGACCAACAGAATGCCACTACTGCCGCCGAGTTTGAAATACTCTTTCAGCAAAGATGGCTAGACTGTCAATCGTGTCCTTCGCAAAAAGAACACGACTGAAGTCCCAGACGTTATCTGTCCGCACAACACCCATGGCAGGGAGATCCCTGAAGCGGGCATATCGCGGACACTCAACTAAGACATGCTCCAAGTCCTCTATCGCATCTCCACACGCACATTCCGATGAACTGACCACAGTCCTCTCACACAAATAAGCGTTCAAGGAGCCATGGCCAGTCAACAAGAAGCCCGTGAGGAGTGAGAAGTCCAGGTGCTCTCTCTCTGACGCTCTTCCCACATCGGGGAGGAACCGATATGTGGTCCTCCCCTTCTCACTTTCATCCCACCTAGATTGCCATTTGGAGACCACACACCCTCTCAGGAGAACCTTCAGCTCGCGCTTTGAAAGCCCATGAGCTCCGGCACATTCCTCCCAGTCAGAAGCTGGGAGCTCCTGCTGCCTCCTTAACCTGCCAGCAATACCTTGCCGTATTACTTCCAGGTCAAGAGGAGGCACACCTGCTAACACCTGTAGGGCTTCGGTGGAGACAGTCTTACAGACGCGAAGTGAGGCTCGGAGCATTATCCTCTGACAAGTGAGGAGTCTGCTTCTGCCTGTCTTTGTCTTAGCAACATCGTACCACACAGTGGCACCAAATGCGGCACAAGCCACAAATAGTCCACTGTATATGGTACGTGCTGCTCGTCTAGACAGGCCCCAGTCGCACTTCAACATCCTGCCAACTGCCGGCACAAGAGAGGTGAGCTTCGCTCTCACCCGATCTATGTGAGGATAGAAGCTCATCCTCTCTCCCACCGTGATTCCAAGATATTTGACTTCCGTCAAATATTTTATACTCACTCCACCTGCCCTTACAACTGGGTTCCTATTCCTTGATAGGATACCCTTCAACAGCATCATGGATGTCTTTTCTACAGCCACCTCAACCCCAACACTCGTACCCCATGCACTAACCATGCCCATAACCTCCGTGCCACGAGTTTCCAGCGCAGCACGAGACTGGCCTTCAACAAGGACAAGAAGGTCATCAGCATAGGCGATGCACTTACAGTACGACTGCCAGGAGGAGAGGCGCTGTAGCAGGGGATCCATCATTAGGTTCCAAATATATGGTCCCCCAATGGACCCCTGAGGACACCCCCTCTCTACCTCTACCGTCACGGAGTCATTGGGACAGACAACGCGAGCTGTCCTTCCCGAGAAGTAACTCCTCCAGATAGCAATCTCCCTACATCCTACCTCCACCAACCTCCGTTCGACACTGGCCCAGTCCAGGTAGTCGAACGCACCTCGGAAGTCGATAAATATGCCAAGGACATATTTATCGACTGACCTATCAACGGATTCCCTGACGAGCAACCACGCATCTTCGACACTGCGCCCTGGTTTAAAACCAAACTGGAATGGTGACTGCTCGGGGATGCACTCCATCAGTCTGTCCACCAAGACCCTTTCCAGCACTTTTCCAAGTACTGGAAGGAGACTGATGCCACGATAGGATCTAGGATTAGTCCTGACCCCATCGTTAGACTTCAGAAGTACTATCACCCTAGCACACTTCCATTCCAGGGGAAAATAATTCTCCCTAACGCAGCTCGAGTAAATAGCCATCAGGTATTCAGGTACTGCCATCCAAATGGCTTTCACCATTTCTCCGGTCAGTCCGTCAAAACCTGGTGACTTCCTCGATTTAAGTCTACCTACAGCACTACTAATTTCACCCTCCGTCACCATAGGGGATGCAGGAGGAGAGTCTGGAGGCAGACTCTCCGACTGCACACCCCTGGGAAAGAAGGTGTTCATCAGGGCAGTCGCACACTCCCTCCAGGATGTGAGCAAGACACCTCCATCCTGGATGGAACCGATCTCTGGAGCTCTCCTTCCACGACAAACACGATATAGCTGACCCCAAGGGTCATCATGGTGTTCGTCGGCGAAGGCTCTCCAGTTCTCATACTTACAGCGGGCAAGTATCCTTTTGTAGTCAGCCAGACCTCGCCGGTAGGCAAGCCTTGACTGCTCCAAGTCCGCCAGCCCGCGACGTCTACAGGTTTGGAAATGCTCACGCAATCTCCTCACCTGCATACGCTTCTCATTCAACTCGGGTGTCCACCACTTCACCTTTCTTCGGTTCACCAACCGGTGTCGCTCAAAAAGCTGGTCGTTGACACCCCACACGCACTCATCCAACAATGCCACCTTTCTGTCAACCCCTAACCGCTCAAATGCGTCCAGGGACATTGAAGTGACCTTTCTTGCAATTTCTCTTCGGTACACCTCCCAATCTACACCTCTGAGAAGCCAACGCTTCTCACTAGGACCCACACCGACATCCGGAACACCTACGGAGGGAGTGAGCTCGATCTGTAACAGAGCGTGATCACTCACTCCTTCAGCACGCCGGACATACCAGTGTGTGTCGAACCTCCGAAGCGCTGGCATATTTGCCAGGGTCACATCAATGTCACTGCACCCATCTGCGTTGTCAAAGGTGAACAAGTCACTCGGCTCATTGAGAACACCTATGCGATTGGAGGCTATCCATTCGCTTAGCAACTCTCCCCTTGTAACCCTGCGAGAGCCGGAAGTGTCAGAACGCACATTAACCGAACTCTTGCTGAACCACAAGGGGGAAGTCGCATTAGCATCGATGCCAAAAATCGCAGCTGTATTCCCAATAATCCAAAGCAACACATCAAGGTAGGCAATGTATGGCGCAATGTCTAAGGCATGCTTAAAGTAAAGACTGCATAAGATCAGTCTACCAAAGCTACCCTCGACATTGACATACACACCCCATTCACTCCGATCGATTAGTGAGTGCACAGTTGCTTTGTCGTTCACAACGACAGCGGCAAGGCCCCTGTCGTCTATGTACGACTTCATATGAGCCGGCAGGCGCCTCACCTGTTCTTTAACAGTGTAAGGCTCCTGCAACAGCGCAAAATTGCACTGTGACTCACACATCAACTTCCCCAAATCATCCATTGCTGCCTTGGCACAATTAACTGCCATTTTAGTGCCTGTTGCTCGCCCTGGCCACCGCCTCAGCATAGACAGGGCAGTCCATGCTCAGCATAAAGTGACCTGCCGGGCTTCCTCGGAAGTCGCAATCGCGACAATGTATAGCGTTGTCGCAATCGCGCTTCGAATGGCCCGACTGACCACACCGCCAGCACACAGACTCCTTCTGCCTACACCTGTACGTAAAGTGGTCCAGGCCTAAACAGCGGTTGCACCACTCAACCACAGGTTTCTCCTTGATGGAGAACGAGAAGTGCTTGATATAGCACCTCCCATCTCCAAGGAGTAAACCAGCAACCCTGGGGCTACAGTTAAGGACGACATTATGTCGTCCTTCACTCACCTTCCACGGGGAAGAGAGAGAAACCTCCCTTTCTACTTCTTCCCTGGTAAGCTTACATAAATTAAGCTTATGCAGCTCACCAAGGAAATCCTCAGGCGAGATCCTCTTCTCCACGCTACGGACGATGAGCTGTCGGCCCTTTTTAACCTCCGCTGATAAGCCTGCCTCCTGGAGCTTCTTGTGCCCCAGGAAAGCATCCCTTTCCGCCAGGGAGGGAGTGCGAACCAGCACACTGCCATCCTTGCCAGGCTGCACAGTGTGCACCCTGACACCCACCGCAGGCACCAGTTCCACCTCAACCCTCTTCTTCACCACGCCAGAAGTCTCATTCTTCTTCCCTTTAACAATTACCGACCACGTCTCGGCCGGCCTAACTGGGGCAACATCAGGGAGTTTGGCCTGTGTTGCGACAATTAAGCCATCCGACACCGTGGCCGAACTGGCAACCTGGGCAAACGAGGGGCGCTCAGCCACTGCGATGCCTACCGGGACTCCCAATGATCTGGGAGGCCCAGAAGGCACCTCGACCTTGTCATGCTGCACCCTCGCGGTTAACCCCTTGGTGGAGGTAGTCCTCTCCTCATGTCTCCCCCTTAGCCTCTCATTGGCCCCCGACAAGCCTAGGACAAGCTCGTCATAGGCCGCCGTGATCTCCATCAGCCTTCCAGCTGATGTAGGGTAGTCAGCTATAAGGCTGATCACCTTCCTTTTGACCTCCGCACACCTTGCCATTACAGCAGCAAGGCCCAAACGCTCATCAAGGCTTTCGCCCACGTTTGGTTCAGATGCGGAGGTCACCTTCTTCTTCTTCTTCTCCTTCTTTTTAGGAGCCCCCGACACTACGCCACTTGCCCCAGCACCTCCTCCGGTCTGCGCATCACCACCAACCAAAGTAGCAGCACCACCAACTGCAGGAGGAACATTATTGGTTCCAGCACCCCCCTTAGCCCCCTTAACCCCAGCACCACCACGAACTACAGCAGTAGCACCACCAGTCGCAGCGACAACACCATCTACACCACCACGGACCATAGAAGCAGCACCACCACGAACCACAACAACACCATCTTTCCCAACACCAGCTACAGCACCACCAGAAAAACCAGCAGCAGCACCACCAACCACGGCAGCAACACCATCAGCCCCATTACCTCCATCTACCACAGCACCACCACGGACAATTGCAGCAGCACCACCAACCACAGCAACACCTACATCACCAGCACCTCCATCAGCCAAATTACCACCCATAGCACCACCACAGACAATAGCAGCAGCACCACCAACCACAGCAACACCTACATCACCAGCATCTCCATCACCCAAATTACCACCCACAGCAGCAATACCACCATCGACAGCACCTTTATCTGCAACCACAGCAGAAGCAGCAGCAACAGCAACACCATCAGACACATCAATTCCCCTTGCGACCGAGACACCAGCGGAGCACCTAGCTCCATCTGGTCCATCGGCCACCACAGCACCCATATTCATGGTTCCAGCACCAGCACCATCCATCTCCTCTGCCAAACTCAGGGCTTCTGAAACCAGTACCTTGGAACAATTCGGCTCTGGAGAAGATGAGTCCAAAGACTTCTCAACCCGTCGCTTCCTCGTTCTGGCGGTCTTGATTTCCTCAGTGTCCATGGCCATGGTCTCCTCCACCACGGAGGCAGAATCCTCAGCCATGGACTCCGAGTTAGACCCTGAAGCTGGTCCCTTAGCTCTTCCTTTGGGCTTTCGGCCTCTCTTCTTCTTGGGATTGGTCTTCGCCACCACCTGACCATCAGCATCCTTCATGAACCTCAATCTTACCATTGGAGCTTTGAACTCCGCCAGCGGAGTCCCAGACTCAGCCTCCGATTCCAAGTCGGTGGTTAAACCGACATGGTCGTCAGCGGAGCACCCATTATTGGAGCTCCCTTCTTCCATTATTTATCAATTTATTCTTATCAAAAAGTCTTACCAGTTATCAAACACTCAGAACTTACTGACACTTCTTATCACTTTGAAAGTCGCAACTAGACTGACGCTAAGTAACAATTGGAAAACCATTGTTCAACAGCACCAAATCGCTGTTTGCAGCGATGAAGACATAACTTCAACCGAAGAGTTTTTTAATGAAGCTGGTGAGATTTATACAATTTATAAATCTTTGTTGCTAGATGAGCTAGACAGCAGCAGAAGCAGCAGCTAAAGCAAAAGATTCGTCTGCTCCGACTTTGGTGCAAAAGTCAACCAATGACAAGCCGCACGATGTTCGTTTGCCAAAAATTCACCCACCGACATTCACGGGAGAATATCAAAATTGGCGTTCTTTCCATGACCAGTTTGCTTCACTGGTGCATAACAACACTTCACTTACAAAAAATCGAAAAAATTACATTATTTGAAGTCAAGTTGTAAAGAAGGTGCTGGTATTTTACTAGAACACATAAGTGTAGATGATACAAGCTATGATAAAGCTTGGGAACTCTTGACAACGAGATACGATTTCAAAAGAATTCTCGTTAACAACGAACTTAAGTTGTTTTATGAATTAAGTGTTGTTAAAGAAGAAAATGCTAAGGGCATAAGGGAATTATTAGATAATTCAACAAAAATTGTACACGCCTTAAAGAACCTGCAATTGCCTGTCCATCACTGGGATGCAATAATAATATTTTTACTTTTGAAAAAGCTACCAGCTACGGTGCAGTCTAAATGGGAAACAACTCTCGGAACTAAAAAAGAGATCCCTACATTTAAAGAGTTCTCTGATTTTTTGGAAACGCGGTTCCGAACATTAGAGATGATGGACCAACAGTACCAAACAAATACAACATCAACACATAAAAAGCAACCAAAAAGTGTTTTTTTCATCTCAATACTGAGGCGACAGAGAATTTTACGTGTAAAGTGTGTCATAAAGGTGTACATTCCTTACGAACATTTTCGAATTTTTTAAAAATAGACGTAAGTACTAGACAACGAGTTGTTAGACAATTTGGCAATTGTTTCAATTGTCTAGCCTACAGTCACCGAACAAATTTGTGCCCAAGCAATAAGTCGTGTCATTTTTGCCATAAAAAACACAACTCACTCCTACATTTTAACAACAATTCGAATTTTAACAACACAAATCAGCAACCATATTCGCAGTCAAACACCTTTCCAAATACATACAATCAACAATCAAGCTCTCAAGGTAATAATAACCAATTTCAACACAACAATACAAACACCCAGAATCAAAATCGCTTACAAACACATCATGTAGCAACGGAATTTAATCCAAATGCTCAAAATTTTCAACCCTACGATATACCGCCTTCAACATCTTCAAACTGTTTTCATCTAAACGAATCTAAAGGAACCCAAATTTTATTAGCAACAGCGATTATAAAAGTCAAATCAGCCCAAGGAGAATTTGTTCAATTAAGAGCTTTGATCATTCCTGGATCTCAAGCTACTTTTATAACGAATCGGCAGCTCAATTATTGGGTATTAAAAAGATTCCAACTTCCTTTGACATTTCTGTTTTAGGACAAAACAAAGCCAGCCCTTGTAAACATTTTATAAATTTGAATCTGAGTTCTAATTATTCAGATTTTGTTACGTCGACAAGAGGTTACATATACAAGACCCTTACAGGACTTTTACCGAATGAAGAAGTCTTCGCTAGCAGATGGAATCATTTACAAGGACTGAAAAAACCAGGTTTGGTTGGATAATTTTAGGGAAAGTTCCTTTGGAAAAGCCCTTTTCTCTTCAAGTCTACACACAGTTGGTAGACATCGACACACAAATGCGTGCATTTTGGGAAATGGAAGAAACTCCCTATGAAAAAGCTGTAGATGAAGAAGATGTCGAGTGCGAGAAGCACTTTCTAGAAAAAATCAAGCGGATGCCGGGAGGGCGCTTTGAAGTTTCACTACCCTTCAAAGAACTTCATCGACCAAGACTTATGTCAACAAAACAAAAGGCCTTAATGATGTTTTATAAACAAGATAAGAAATTATTAATCAACCCAACACTACACAAAGAATATAACGATTGCTTAAAAGAATACCTCACACTCAATCAAATGGAAGAAGTAGATATTAACATAGATAACAGATTTAACTCTCCATTTCACTATGTTGTTCCTCATCATGCCGTAATGAAAGAGTTCAGGGGTGGAATCGGCTAAGGTGATTGTTGATTGTTGACAGTCAAAATAATCGAATTGGATCTGTGTAAGGTGATAATCAAATTGATACCTAAAAAGCTGTTACAAGAACATGTGATAGTCGTTTTCCTACAAATATGTCGTTTCTGAATAGAGCTACCAGACGCTTACAAAAAACGAATGGACAATTTTTTCAGTTACCTCTTTTAGGTACAAAAACACATTCTTGTGACCGACAAAGCTTACGTAATTTGAAAAAACACAAGAAAAGTAAGAATGTTATTTAAACACAGCCAATTTGATACTTTTATTTAGATATTTTATAAGAATCAATTTAAAATTTCACCAAGGCAACAATGCATTTTGACAATTTGAATCTGAAATTGTTCAATCGAATTGAATTGAGTTGAATCATCTTACACAGACGGAATGAAAATGATAGTCAATTTGACTATCAAAAAAATGATAGTCAACTATCATCTTAGCCGATTCCACCCCAGTACAACAACGAAGTTACGTGTTGTTTTTAATGCTGCATTTCAAACGGCGGACGGTAGTTCTTTGAACGACCATTTGATGACTGGACCTAAAACTCAAACAGATATTTTAGCAATTGTTTTAAGGTGGAGAACACACAAAATTACATTCATATCCGATATAGGGAAGATGTACCGACAGATATTAGTTCATCCAGATGATGCGTACTACCAGTTACTTTTTTGGCGTGAAAGTCCATCAATGCCAGTAAAACTTTATAAAGTAAAAGTTTTAATGTTCGGTACAGCCCCAGCCCCATATTTAGCAAATCGAACGCTAAAGAAACTTGCTTCAGATGAAGAACTAACATATCCATTAGCCGCTCATATGATTCGGGAAGATATGTACATCGATGACTTGGTATCGGGTGCAGATTCAGTAGAAATAGCGAAAGAAAAGTACCACCAAATCTCGAAGCTTTTATCATCTGCTGGATTTCATCTCCGCAAGTGGATGAGTAATAACGAAGAGTTTCTTGCTTCAATACCAAAGGCAGATCAGGAAACAAAAGTGTCACTGACATTCGGAGCTTTGGATCACACAAAAACCCTTGGAATAAGTTGGTTCCCATCTACCGATTCATTTTCATTTAAAAAAATCCCTATCGATAAAGTCGTTTCAAAAAGAACGATACTTTCAACAATTGCTCGTCTCTTTGATCCGCTTGGATGGATAGCACCCTGCATCGTTAAAGCAAAAATAATAATGCAGCAATTGTGGTTGAAAGGTCTTTCGTGGTATGAAACCATTCCAGTGGAATTACTTCATGAATTGCTCTCCTTTCAAGAAGAATTAGACATCTTAGAAGATATCCGTATTCCGAGATGGGTAAACATAGAGGATGGCACCCAAAAGTTCGAACTCCATGGGTTCTGTGACGCATCTACCAAGGCATATGGAGCCGTGGTATATCTTCGAGTTCTAGACAACAAGAATTGCATTCACACTCATTTACTCATAGCCAAAACTAAAGTCGCTCCAGTCAGTACAGTCTCTTTGCCAAGATTGGAACTTTGCGGAGCAGTGATGTTGGCAAAACTACTCTACTATACTAAATCAGTCCTTCCGTTTAAGAACATATCATTTGCTTGGACTGATTCCACAATCACCCTTTGTTGGATTTCTGGGTTGCCTTCAAAATGGAAGACATTTATTGCCAATCGAGTTACCGAAATCCAAAGGCTGACAAATGTTAGCATGTGGAAACACATTCCAACCAAGTTGAATCCAGCGGATCTTGTATCCCGTGGTGTTCTTCCAACCAAACTGAAGAACAATAATCTTTGGTGGAAAGGACCACCCTTTCTTCAGGACATATGGAAATTCTCCGTACCAGAACAACCCACCCAATGTGAAACAAATGAAGAAAAACGAGAAATCAAAACTCATTTAACAATACACAATACCGATGGAATTTTAGATATGCTTTGTAAACAATCCAAACTCACAAAAGCCTTAAGAATTATAGCCAATGTTCACAGATTTATCTATAACAGCAGAAAAAAAGAAACGTATCGAAGAGAATCAGTTCTGACACCCATAGAACTCGATATTTCCATGCGAACATCTATCAAAAGTGTTCAAAATGCCACCCTAATATATGATCAAAAGCATCCAATTGTGTTGAAGCCAGATCATATTTTGTCCAGATTAATAATTGAAGATGCTCATGAGAAAACTCTTCATGGTGGTATTCAACAAGTTATTGCACACATTCGAAATCGTTTTTGGATCTTCAACATGAAGAGAACGGTCAAAAAGTACATTAATAAATGTTTTACCTGTTTCAAGAATGCACCTAAGCCATTGCAACAACTGATGGGAAGTCTTCCACCACCAAGGGTAAATGTTTCAAGACCATTTACACACACTGGTGTCGACTACGCCGGACCGATAGAAGTGAAAGCCTGGAAAGGACGAGGTGCTAAAAAAGTCAAAGGCTATTTCGCAATTTTTATTTGCCTTTCAACAAAAACAATTCATCTTGAGGCTGTCACAGATCTAACGACACAAGCCTTTATTGCCGCGTTCCGAAGATTTACATCTCGCAGAGGCATATGTGCAAACATATATAGTGACTGTGGGACCAACTTTAAAGGTGCTAATGTGGAACTCCAAAAAATGCTAAATGCTGCTAAACTCAACTATACCGATATTGCTGATTCTTTGAGTAAATTGGGTACCAATTGGAATTTCATTCCTCCCGCTTCTCCTCACTTTGGAGGCTTATGGCAAGCAGGAGTGAAATCTGTCAAATACCATTTGCGTCGCGTTGCCCGAAACCAAGCTCTGACATTCGAGGAGCTCAGTACGCTTCTAGCGCAAATAGAAGCCTGCCTTAACTCGAGACCTCTATGTCCGGTTACAGACAGCTTGGAAGACTTCAATGCTTTAACACCAGCGCATTTTTTAATCGGCACATCAGCTCATATAGTTCCCGAAGCAGACCTAGCAGTAGAAAAGATTGGATACCTGGATAGATGGAAACGTCTACAAGCCTCACTACAGACCTTCTGGAAGGAATGGAGCGGAGAATACCTCACAAGGCTTCAAAATAGACCCAAGTGGCTAAAAATCAAGGAGCAACCCAAAATCGGAGATTTGGTTCTGCTACGAGATGAAAGACTTCCACCAGCAAAATGGCCCATGGCAAGAATAGTGGAAACCTACCCAGGACAAGATGATCTTATCCATGTAGTCAAATTGCGAACACAAAATAATGAATTTAAGAGGCTTATCACAAAGATATGTCCACTTCCATCCAACAAAGCTTATCAAGAAAACGAAATAATTTAAAAACAAAAGGAATCGTATTGAAACTCATACACAAAATGAAAAGGAAAATTGAAATTAAGAAAATGAATTCTTAAACCCAAAGAAAATATGAAACAATTCATCAAAACTAAAATGAAGTCATCAAAACGAAAAAATCAATAAAATTCTAAACATAATAGGAAAAATGGAAAGTCAACCCACTCAAATATGAAAACTAACCCACTCAAATATGAAAAAAACCAACACATTCAAATATGAAAAGAAAAAAAAAGAAAAACTTACCCTAACCCACTCAAACATAATTAAAACTGAATTAAAATTCATTCTGAATTATAACCCACTCAAACATAATTAAATTGAATTAAAATCAATTCTGAATTACAACCAACTCAAATATAAAGAAACCTGAATTAAAATCTACTCAATAAAACGAATTTCAACATACTCACTCATTGAACATTTGAAATCACACTCATAAATATCAAAATCAACCACCCATACAGTCCACTAAAACTATAAATAAATAAAAAAATAAGAACATTTAACATTAAGTAACATTTAGAACATAAAGCATGCAATAAATATAATAATTATATATATATATGTATATATATACTTAAAATATCCGTGTTTATTAAACATTTTCAGGTACTTGTGTGTTTTAACATAGGGTGTTTCGGTTTTTCCTTTTTCGAATTGGTGTTAAATAAATAACATAAGTGATACTCACGGATAATTTAATAAATTAACTAGTAACAAACAGAAACGATACGAATAGCAACAATGATAACTATGAAAAACGATTTGTGTTTAAAACAAACAAACAAACAAACGTGTTTTTGAAGCAGTCTACTTATTGTTTTAAATCTTTTGCGTGATATATTCCAATCTTTTTGCCGCTAAGATTCTCTAGTTCGTACATGTTGTTTCCAACTTGTTTAACGATTCTACATTTTATGAATTTTGGCGATAGTTTTGCGGATAAGCAATTCGTAGCATCGCTTAAAATGAAATTCTTTCTATATATTTCCTGTCCGGGCACAAATCTTACTTTTTTGGTACGGATATTGTACGATTTTGCTGACTTATCGTTTGCTTTGAGAATATTTTCGCGGATTTCCTTCCGTATACACTGCAATCGGTCACGCCTGGGAATAGTCAACAACTCATTGTCGTCCACCGCGTTTAGTTTTCGGGCCAGTTCATAGCTACTACCGTGCGTCATCATATTGGTCCCAAATAAGGCATAGTATGGTGATACACCAGTCGAACTATGAACTGAACTTCTCAGGGCACATGCTATATCGCTCAGGTGAGCATCCCATTGGCGTTGATCGTTTTTAAGATATGAACGGATGGCTGCCAACACTGAGCGGTTGACCCTCTCCGACGCGTTCGATTGCGGCGCATAGATGGCAGTTTTGAAGTGCCTTATGCCGTATTTAGACAAAAGATTTTGAAAATCTTTTGCTATAAATTGTTTTCCGTTGTCCGAGTGAATGATATTTGGGACGCCAAACACGTTAAATACTTCTAGTCGCAAAAATTGAATAACACTCGATGTGTTCGCACTTCTCAAGGATTTTAATAAAACGAATTTTGACAAGTGATCTAATACTACGAATACGTATGCGTTTCCGGACTTCGATCTCGGATAAGGTCCGAGGAAGTCTATATATAATTTCTCAAACGGTCGATTAGTACAATATGACGTAACAATAGGTGGACGGGAGACTAGGTTAGACGCTTTACTTTGTTTACATATACTACAGTTGGACACATAATTACGAACTTGGACAGTCATATTAGGCCAATAAAAGTGTTGACGGATTCTATTTAAAGTTTTCCCTATGCCTCCGTGGGCAGTACGTGGGGGATTGTGCGATTTCTTAATAATTTCTTCGGTAAGATCAGACGGTATCCACAACAACCAAGAGTGTTCCGTCATGATCTCATCGCCTTTTCTTCTAAACGCGCGTTTATAAACGAATCCGTCTTCAACCTTCAAATCAGGAAGTTGTATTGCGTTGGTTTTTATAGCTTCTATTAAGCTTTTGTACTCATCTGATCTAAATTCTTCGGAGTCGAGATCTATTAGAGGAGCAACTTCATCTAAGTCCAGCGACTCTAAATGTACCCGAGAAAGAGTGTCTGGAACTACGTTCAGCGTGCCTTTTCGGTGCTGTATGTCAAAGGCATACGACTGCAGCAACAAACTCCACCTGGCTAGTTTACCGCTCAGGTCCTTCATACTCATAAGCCACTTAAGACTAGAGTGGTCGGTGATTACAGTGAAATCCATGCCCTCGACATACGGCCTGAATTTCTGCACAGCCATCACGGCAGCCATGCACTCTTTCTCGGTAACACTATAGTTACGCTGACTCTTGTTAAATTTCTGTGAGAAATATGCAATTGGAACTTCCTCATCTTCATTGTTCTTTTGGAACAGTACCGCTCCGATTCCCACTTCCGAAGCATCACACTGGATATAGAATTTTTTTTAAAGTCCGGATGTGAAACAACCGGTGCAGTGGTTAACACCTTCTTTAGTTCATCGAACGCTTGCAGTGCCTCATCGGTCATCTTGAATTTGTCGTTCCTCTTTTTCAGCACGTCCGTTAGGGGTGCAGTCAGGCTGGAAAAATTCTTTATAAATTTTCGATACCACCGTGCTAAACCAATTAGCCGCCGAACCTGTCTTGGAGACTTGGGAATTGGAAAATCCACAATCGCCTCTACTTTGGCAGTGTCTGTTTTAAGCTGTCCACCACCCACAATGAATCCCAAGTATTTTAGCTCTTTGAAGCAAAATTTGGATTTCGTCATGTTAATGGTAAGATTAGCCTTGCGCAAACAGTCGGCTACTTTATTTAACAAGGTCATATAATTTCGTTTCCGATTCTTTATTTCAATAAAAAATATATTTTTGTGATCGCAGAAGATCACAATCAACAATTAAATAAAACGCATTCAATGTATTTTAAACTTAATATTATTTATTAAATCAAAGCTTCAGATCCCTTACCACTGGTGGGGGGAAATCTTAGGCTATAC
Organism: Eupeodes latifasciatus; assembly: GCA_920104205.1. Lineage (NCBI taxonomy): Eukaryota > Metazoa > Arthropoda > Insecta > Diptera > Syrphidae > Eupeodes > Eupeodes latifasciatus. The sequence continues at coordinate 104,974,981 of OV049926.1, read as the reverse complement.
GTAGAATGACAACTGTGAACTGAACTCTCATTGATCGATGAAACCCTTTTTATACTTATAAAATGTTTACTTAAGCAAATCTATCTTCGGCTGAAGATCGTTTGCTTCCCTTTGTCTTTTAAAATTGCTGACACAAGAATTCTTTTAGAATTATTTAAGATGCTTTGGGCACACAAGTTACTGAAGGCAAAAAGTGCTGATATGGTATTTATAATATCGGATATCATCATCCGCTTATGAGATGAAATTATGAATCAATGTGTGAGCATTACATTTTGTTTATATAAAGATACTTTGTTATGATATTTATAATATCGGATATCATCATCCGCTATGAGATGAAATTATGAATCAATGTGTGAGCATTTACATTTTGTTTATATAAAGATACTTTGTTATGATAGGGTGCTTAATATTATTACAAAGTTATGTGAGGGTGTTCTGATAATGTAACCCCTCCCCCCTTAAGTTTGATGCTCTCCTGAGTATCTATAATTCTATTTTCAATTTTAAATTTATGGGTTTCTCGACGTTTAAAATATAATAATAAAATTGCAATTATAATAATTATGATTGTTATACTAGTATATGATAAAACATGTTTTATATTGTTTTGGTATCTTATTGCTTGCAATTCTTTCAAATTTTCAATTTGATTTATATGTATATCTTCTAATGTAACATTAATTTTTGTAATGTTTAATGTGTTATATAGTGGAATTATAATATTTTGTTTAAAAGTTTCTTTTCGATTTATATATAAAGTTGCATTTATTTTAATGTTACAATCTTTAAAATGTACAAGGTTGTTCTTAATAATTTTATATTCAATATTGTTACAATATTCATTTAGACTTGTTTCTACTAAGTTTTTTGTTAATACAAGTCCATCTTCTAATTCTATTAATTCTTGATCTTTATTTGATCTTATCTTACAGTTTTCATATTTTGTTTTATATAGGTTTTGAATACATATTGGACTTTTCTTTAAATGTTTAAGATATTTAATTTCATTGTTTTCATATAATGTTTTGTTACAAATTATATAGTTGTATTTTGATATTTCGACTTCAAGTCCTTGATCGTTTAGGTAGAATCATTATGTTTTCACATTTATGTGTAAATACTGGTATTTTTAAAACAAAAACTAATTTGTTATTTCTAGTTAATAGGCTGCTCTCAATATATTTTAATTTATTAATGGTTATATTGAATCGTTCATTTTCTTCTTTAGTTAAGATATTTCTCCCTAGAATTCCTAATCTTGAAAAGACTACATTGTCTTGTAATTTTTCTATTTCATTGTTTAACAGCATTATATCTGTATTTATTTGTAATGATAATATGCTTTTAGCTAGATTTTCTTGTTTTATTTCTGTGGAATTAATAAAGTTTCTTAATATATACTGGTGTTTGTTTATAAGGTCTGCCATTGTTTCTAATTCTGTTTGGAATTGCGTATTTATACCTATTTGTTTATTTAATTCTGTCATAGCATTCATATTGTTTTCTTCAATTATTTTTAAATGATTCTCAATCTCTAATCTTTCATCATTATCCATCACTCCAAAAAGAAAATGGAGTGCGTTACCTCCCATGTTTATTAATCCTCTCCTTTGTCTTGAATAAGGAAGTATGCTATGTAATTTGGATTTAGAATCTCCTAAAGCTTCTGTCATTAATCTTTTTAATCTTAAGTCTTGAAAATTGTTATAGCCTGTTTCTATAGAAAATTCAATTTGTTTAATAATTTCATTGTAAGTTTCTAAATTAATTATATGGAGTATTTTATCATATTTTTCGATTAATTCGATGGGTTCTTGTTTTATAATTATATATCCTGCTTGATTATGAATTTCTTGTAATAAAAATTCTGATTTCACTATGGTAAAAGTGAATAATACAATTATAATTATGGTTTTCATTTTGGCTGTAAAGAGATTAAATTATTATTATCACTACTTTGATATTTATATTTTCTTTTGAAATGGGTTTTATGTATTTTTTTATTATTTGCATAATATTTATTATCAATTTTTTTCTACTTTGGTCTTCTTATATTTTGCAGCTATCTTCTTTGCTGTTCTTACTACGTCAGCTTTTACGTAAACGTCTTTTTTTAAATCTGGTTCAATAAAATCTGCTATATTTTGATTTCTTTTATTAATATTATTTTCTTTAACTGTTTGGATCCTTTTTCCTATCTCTTCTAAATCTTCTACTTTTATTTTGTTTTGAATAAAATCTATAGGTTTTCTTAATATTGTTGAATGGATTGTACAATTATATATACTAACTGCTTTTATTACTTTTTCTCTTAGGTTTAATATGTTCTTTTTCTCTTCTTGTGCATTATATATTCTTATATGTTCATTAAGTGTACCATGCACTCTTTCTACATCTGAATTTCCTGTCTTATGATTTGGGGTTATGAGTTTTATTTTAATTCCTTCTTCATTGCAATATTCTTTAAATGCTAGGCTATTAAACTCATTGTCGCAAACTATTTCTTGGGGTTTGCCTAATATAGAATTTCTAAGTTTAAGTTGCTCAATAATTTTATGAGTGTTTCTACTAGCTATGGGAAAGGCTGTCAAATGCTTAGTAAATTTATCTATAATTGTTAAAAAGTAAATATCTTTACTTGGAATATAAATGTCCATGTGTATTAGCTCGTTTGGCTTAAGTGCAGTTTTGCTCATTTCAAATTTTATTTTTTCTGGACTTCTATCATGTTTTGCTGTTTGACATATAGTACAATTGTTAATGTATCTTCTTATTATTTCTCTTAATTTTGGAAAATAATATTCATTTTTAATTTCAAGATATGTTTCTTGTATTCCTCTGTGATTAAATTGTTCATGAATCCTTTGAATGAGATTCAACGCATCGTCTGTATTACTTAAATCTTTTAAAAGAGTAATGCATCTCAGTAATTTTAGCTTACTTTGATTGCTGTAAAGCTCAACATATTTTTCCTGAATTTTGCAAAATAAAGTATCACTTGGACAATATACTGCCACATTTCCGTGATCAGGTAAAAATTCCCTTAATGCTTCAGTAAAATATTCACCTATATCTTTTGATTTAATAGTGAGTCTTCTTATACCTTTGTATATATATTTTATATCTTTACCTTCATTGTCTGACTCTATAATTTCTATTTGATGCTTAAACATATTTGTAGGTAATTCTGAAATTCCTATGTGATCATTTCTTTCCTCTATTCCACTATGAATTGTGGCTAATGTTGAATCTTCATTTCTATTGACTGCGTTTACTTCGAGTCTACTAAGATAATCTGCTACGCGATTTTCTTTTCCTTTTAAATATTCGATATCAAAATCATATTCATTTAAACTTATTTTCCATCTTTGGAGTTTTGAGTTTGGTTCTTTAAGGTTACTTAACCAAATTAAAGGTCTATGATCAGTTTGTATTTTAAATTTGCGACCGTAAAGGTATGGTCTAAAATATTTTGTTGACCAAACAATACTTAATAATTTTTTTTCAATAGTGCTATATCTGCGTTCATGTTCATTGAGGGTGCGAGATGCATAGCATAATGGGTGATTTGATTGTGAAAGGACTGATCCGATCGCATAATTTGATGCATCAGTTGTTAACACGAATTCCTTTGTATAATCAGGATATTTTAAAACGGGGTCATTAGATATGAGCAATTTAAGTTCTTCAAAAGCTGTTATATATTCTGGGTCTTTAATATTTATCTTTGCTCCTTTCTTAAGATATTTGGTCATAGGTACTGCTACCTTTGAATAATCTTTAATAAATTTCCTGTAATAACCTGTTAGACCTAGAAAAGATTTTATTTGTTTTGTTGTACCAGGAATAGGTATTTTTTCAATTGTTCTTATTTTTTAATATTTGATTCAGAGCTTTCTTTTCTTCTTTGTTCATATAATGTTCAGTTAATTTATCAGTTAAATCTTGTAAAACTACATCAATACCACATAAATCTATTTGTGTATTTGATAATTCCTGAATGTATCTATCTAAAGGGTATTCCTTTGGTTTTGTCATTAATGGGATAATAGTATTTTTTATTTTCAAAGTATGTGTATAATATGATATTTCAGCTTCTAATGGTATAAGGACATTATTTCCTAAAATTCCGTCAAACGAACTGTTTGTAATTGGTGTAATTAAAAATTCCATGGTTGATTCTTTTTTATTAAATTCGATTGGTAATGGTAAAATTATTTTTGAATTTATTTGATTTTCATTATATAATGCTTTAATTATAACTGGTTTGTCTAATTTACTTTCATAATGTCTTGGAAATATATTTTCTTTTAAAATAGATGTAGCTGCTCCTGTGTCTATTAAAAATCTAAGTTTTTTATTAAGAATATGAACATCTATGCAGGGTAATGGTCTGTTGAGGCGGGTGTTTGAAAATTTGCTGTATTTTGAGTAAGGTGATCTATTTCCATTGGTTCTAGATCATTCTTTTTATTTTGTGTAGCAAATGGATTACGATTATTATTAGAATAATTTCCACTTCTATTTGGTTGCCTATAATTTCGTTCATTTTGGTTTCTATAGTTTTGATTATTGTTTCTATAAAAGTTTTGACCTTTATTATTGAAATTCCTATAGTTATTTGAATTTCCTGATTCGTTTTTGTAATTTCTATCAAATCTTTGATTTGTATTGTAATTATTATATTTTTTATAGTTTTTGTCGTTAAAATTATTATTGTTATTTCCAGTTCTATAGTTTCGAGTATTTCTATCATTATAATTATTTTCTTCTTTTGTCCAATGACAAGATTCTAATTTATAAAAAGCTTCGCTAAGGGTTGTTATGTTATGATTGATTATTATTGAACTTGCGTTCGGGGGTATTCTTTCACAAAATTTAGATAATAATGACGCTTCATTATTGAAAGGATTGTATTCTTCCGGTTTATTTTCAGATAAATAATATTTATTATTTAGTCTACAGAGGATTTCTGAGAATGTATTATATAGTTGAGAAATGTTTTTTGAATAAACTTTATCTGCTAGTTCTTTTAATTTTAGAAAAGATTCTTTCTCACCAAAATTCTTTACTAGAATATTTTTTATGTCTTGCCAATTATTAGGGTCGCCACTCCTTAATACTACCTCTAGGGCGAAATCTGTTATTTTTGATTTTATTTCACTCAATATAAATTCTTGTGAACCTTCGTTATACAAACTACATGAATTTATTACAAATTCTGCTTTTTTAATAAATATAATAATATTACATGATTTACCATTAAAATTTGGTAAATTCTTTACTAATTTTAAGGGGTCGATATTTATTGTAGCCATTTTTACCTTATTTTCAATTTTTTCTTCCGCTTGCTCAATTTCTTTTGATTGCTGGATTGCTGCAGGATCTGTTGATTTTGAAGTTTTTTCTTCCTCGGTATTATATGTTAACGCAGCTGGTTTGTTGTATGGTGTATATTTCTTCATTTATTGAACACGTTGGGGCTTTCGACTTGGATAATTTTGCCACGTACAGTTGTTCTTCCTTCTTTTTATTAATTTACACTTTTTAAAGTAATGTCATATATATTTTTTTTTGTAGCACTTTTAACTTTTTATTTGTCTTTAATTTTATTTTGTTGAAGTTGTTTTCTTCTCAACTTTTGCTGAATTGATCTGATATGTTCCTGGAAATCAGCTGTTGCTTCGTCGTCTATCCAACTTTGTGAATTTACTTCTATATGTGGTTCCTTTACTTGCGGGGCCTCTGCTCCCTTTTGAAGATTTATTTTTTCTGGTTGCATTTAGTAACACTTTTTGTTAATTTTAATTTAACACTGAGTTCACTTTCTGTATGCTTCCTTTTGAAGATTTCCTTCTGGTTGCATTTAGTAGCACTTTTTGTTAATTTTAATTTAACACTGAGTTCACTTTCTGTATGCTTCCTTTTGAAGATTTCCTTCTGGTTGCATTTAGTAGCACTTTTTGTTAATTTTAATTTAACACTGAGTTCACTTTCTGTATATGCTTCCTTTTGAAGATTTCCTTCTGGTTGCATTTAGTATTTTATTTAATTGTTTTATTAGTCAAGCATTCTCTCTATGAGACTTTGTAAAATTGTCCTTTCGGATCTTGATTTACGATGCTTTTCACTGAACAAAAATATATTTTTTTATTTTTCACTGTCCTATAGCACTATTTAGTAATTTTACTTTACCGGTACTAACTATTTTATTTAGTTTTAGGACGATCCCGAATTAAACTTTTAATAAAGTAAGATTCAATATATTTTGATCTTTCGAGATCCTACCGACTGCGCCAATTTCGTTTCCGATTCTTTATTTCAATAAAAAATATATTTTTGTGATCGCAGAAGATCACAATCAACAATTAAATAAAACGCATTCAATGTATTTTAAACTTAATATTATTTATTAAATCAAAGCTTCAGATCCCTTACCACTGGTGGGGGGAAATCTTAGGCTATACGTAGAATGACAACTGTGAACTGAACTCTCATTGATCGATGAAACCCTTTTTATACTTATAAAATGTTTACTTAAGCAAATCTATCTTCGGCTGAAGATCGTTTGCTTCCCTTTGTCTTTTAAAATTGCTGACACAAGAATTCTTTTAGAATTATTTAAGATGCTTTGGGCACACAAGTTACTGAAGGCAAAAAGTGCTGATATGGTATTTATAATATCGGATATCATCATCCGCTTATGAGATGAAATTATGAATCAATGTGTGAGCATTACATTTTGTTTATATAAAGATACTTTGTTATGATATTTATAATATCGGATATCATCATCCGCTATGAGATGAAATTATGAATCAATGTGTGAGCATTTACATTTTGTTTATATAAAGATACTTTGTTATGATAGGGTGCTTAATATTATTACAAAGTTATGTGAGGGTGTTCTGATAATGTAACCATATGCGTTTTAAAATCCGGCGCCATGACAAGCAGGTCATCCAAATACACAAACACACGATCCCTAAGTCGTGCAGGAATAACCTTGTCCATCAACTGGCATAATCTTTGGGCTGCATTGAATAACCCAAAAGGCATAACAGTGAACTGGTACAAGGGTATTCCCGGTACCGCAAAGGCAGTCTTTTCCCTACTCTGTTCCTCCAACGGTATTTGCCAGAATGCTTCCTTTAGATCTATACTACTTATGTAGTAAGTATCTGGTAGTCGACTGATGAGCCCTTCGATGTGGGGTAGCGGATTTGCGTTTTTCTTCGTCGGTGAGTTCACCTTACGAGAATCAAGACAAAGCCGATTTTTGCCTGATTTTCGCAAGAGAACCACTGGCGAACACCAGGGTAGTGACGCTGTTTCACAGGGAGCTCATCTCCTGTATCGATGACGTGTTCCATAAGCGTTGTCTTTCCAAGACCATCACGGTCAAAACACAAAAATCTCTGCTTGACTGCATTCAGTTTCGCCTGTTATGTTGGTCAGAGTTCAACTGGTGAGTGTTCGATAAATCTTATTCTTCGTTGACCGAAATGCTGCTAATTATACTTGGGGCTAAATGAAATGCTCTCCAGAAGTCTACCCCAAGATAGATCTCCTGGTCCAAATTTGGAACGAGAAAGAATGTTATGTTTTGCACCTTGTTTTCATATTGCACTTTTAAATTTATTTTTCCTACAATGGATTGACTTTTACCGTCAGCCGTTCTAACTCCCGAATGATAGGGTAAAACTCTACCTCAGAGTTCGTTAACTAGTAACATACAATTTTTTCCTAGTATGCTAACGCTCGCCCCGCTATCTAGCAAACCTACCACCTCTTTGTCACCTATCTTAATTTTAGCATAGGGCCTAGGGTCTGATGCTAAATTTAGGATCGTAGAGGAAATTCGTTTTCGAGTTTCTTTCCTACATTTGAAACGGGAACGGGCTTTTAGTACGTTTTTTGAAGGTAAGTAAACCTCGCTATTAAAAATTCTTTCTTTGGCTTGGTTGTACTCTTTGATTCTCACATGTAATGGCTTGATTCTAAGTAAACTTGGTTTTGCCTTTTTACTTTCATTCATTTCTGTTTGGGTTTCTCGTTTTAAAATTCTGATTTTCTTCTCACCCTCTTCCAAGAGAGGGGTATCCATCGCTACATTATCGGATGCGGAACTTTTTGTATCTATTGGGGGTTCTGATTCGGATTGGCACGCGATTCCCCCGTACCCTTCGCGTCACGAGACCAGTTTTCCTGATTGCATCGTGAGCAACGTGGAGTTATTACACCTTCTAGGCCACACTTGTAGCAAAACACGTTTCGCACTTCAGACTCACAATCAAAGTAAGTATGGCCCTGCACTCTGCAGTTCCAACACTCTAACTTTGTAGTGTCCGCGTATTTCCGAGGCGGAATTTTTGGTCGAGCCGCACCAAACTGATAAGCAGCAAGCTGTTCATCAGCCGGTTGGTACTCCTCTTCCAATTCCAGTTCATTAACCGGATATTTACCGGGCGGTTTGGCAAATGTTTTTGGCAATTCCTTCGTCGGGAATGCCACTTCTGCATCCTTACAGGCGGTCCTCAGCTGATCCAAGGTGAAGATGGCCTGCGGGTAAACTAATTTTCCTATTCTCTCATTTAGATTTCTTTTCAGAATTCGTACCATCTCTATATCTGGTATTGGGACCCTCAACTGGATTTCATTTTATTTATAGCCATAAAGAAATCTTCGCAACTCTCCCAGGAATGCTGCTTGCGATCCATGATGTCTCGGATTAACTCCAAGTCGGAGCGAGTATTTCTGAAGTGGCGCAGCAAGGCATCCCTCAAAGCTGGCCAGTCATGGCGGTAATTTGTCCGCTGAAACTGCCAGTACCACTCGGTAGCATTTCCTGAGAGAAGTAGATGAAAATCCATTAACACTTCTGCCCATGAACATCTATGCTTGTTCCGCTGGATCTCAACCGAAGTACAAAATCTTCAGCGGTCATAGTCGCTGGTTGGCCATCGAACTTCAAGCCCCATCTATCCATTCTTATCGAACCTTGCGGTCTCGGATGGTGAGTTGGGCCGTAGTACTCCGGTTGGTAGCCGTATGGATTTGGAGTTCGCATGGGATAAAAGCTGGCATAGGGATCTGACGAGATTTCATCATACGCAGCAGGAAGATTAACCCTATCGTGATGTATTCTCGTCGGGTCGGGTATTCGGCGACTCGGTTGATTAACTGGTACAAAAGCGCTTCCCCCTGGATCAACTGGAGGATACTGCTGCATTGGGGGCTGTGTCGCCAGCACGGGTTCAGGCGCACGACCTGTTGGTCTAGGCATCTGATTAGTAGAAGAATGATTGTTTGACCCTATATTCAAATTCCTAAGGAATTCACCAAGTTGATTTTGGATCTCACTCTTCAAGGTATTGGTCATTTCCCTTTGCATAACTTGTCGGGTAGTAGACAAACCTTCTACCATGGCCAAGTTAATGTACGTTCTTATATCTTCTGGTAATAATCTTTTTTCTTTTGGTTTTGTTACAGAAGGAGGTGGTCTTTGAGCTAGGCTCTCTAAGATGTCCCTAGAACTACCTGAGCCCGCTGCCTGAACAGATACTGGTCTATTGCTAGTATCAGGCACAAAACCTGTCGCTGGTCGCACAGTATCGTTCATTGATCCGATACTCTCCCTATCATGCACATTATCCGTTCTCATCCCACTAAGTTGGCTAAACGGAGGAGGAGAAACTGAATCAACAGTGCTATAGGTTTCGTGGCCAGCCAGAGGTATACTGGTTGGTTGGATTCAGCTCGGATTTGCCTATCGGAAATAAGAGGAGAATACATCATCCGCCGTCTAGAGGTATGATCTAACCCTTGACTTGCCGACCTGGTTAATATTGGTTGATTTATTTCAGCATTCCTTATAAGGCGGTTTATGCGGTCTTCTTCTTCTTTACTTAATCGTTAATTTGTCCAACAATCAACAACGAAAAATGAAAAACGAAAACAACTAAAAAGGTGGTGAGTTTCAAAAAAAATATTATTTTAGCTAATAGAAAAAAATTCCTCTTTTTAGAAAAACACCTATTTGTATCAAAAAATGTACACCTCACGAAAACAAAAATGTCAAAAAAAAAACGAAAAAATAAATAACTAATGTAATGTTGAAAAAAAAAAATGTAAACTTAACGTAACTAGAATAAGAAGAAAAATGAAAAAGATAAATTGGAAAAACTAAATTAAGAAAAATAAATTAATCAAACAAAAATCAAAATGTAAACTTAACGAAAACTGTATACAAAAAAATAAATGAATAAATAAATAAGATAAAAGAACTGTAAACTGTAAACTTGAACCAACCAAAATATAATATTGTAACAAAAAGATATATAAATACCAAAAAGTTTAATAAATAACAAAAAAAAATAAATAACAAAAACAAGTAAATAAATAATGGAAACGAAAAATGTAAAGAAAAATTTTGTAAATAAATAACGAATTTTTCAAAAACTGTACTTAAACTTCCAAAAAAAAACTGTAACTATATCAAAGTAAATTATTAAATAACTCCAAAAAAAAAAACTTGAAGAAAGTTAACAAAGTTAAAAAAACTTGATTTTAACTAACAAAAAAAAAACAAAATGATAAAGAAATAACTCAAATTAAATTATTTACGAAAAATGCTAAGAAATGATTAAGAAAGAATAATAATAATAATAGAACTTGTAACGAAAAACAATAGATAGCCTTTTAACAAATGTAATTCTAAAAAAAACTATTTTAGAAAACTTTGTAAGGTTATCTTTAAATTTTGTTATCTTACCAAAATTAAATCAATTTTCTATAAGGAAAACAAATTAATTCTATGTAGTAAAAAAACTTATCGAAAACAAACTTAACAAACTAAGAAAACAAAAGAAACAAAATTAAGAAAAAAATATAATATTCCAATAATTTTGTAATAAATAACAACCAAAAATTTAACGAAAAATCAAACCAAAAAATATAAGAAAATAACTTTTTGAAAAATATCTTACCAATGTACCAAATAATAAATCAAAGTAAAGTATGTAATAAAAAAAATAATTTAAACCAAAAAGATTTAAGTAAGCAATTTCGTTACTCACAAATGATAAGTTAATTTCAGATTTCTATAAACATACGGGGTGCTTCAGATAGCTTATGAGCGACATGTTACCACCTTACTTATGACATCGCTGCAAAAAAAAAGACATCAGACGGACAGAATAAACTTCCCCTGATGTGACCATAATAGGAAGAAAAACTACTAAAAACACAAACAATTTACATTACAAAGTTTTCCCCCACCGTTCCCGCAATCCTAGACAGTCTCAAGGGACCTTGCTGGAAGACACGAAACGGTAGGATAAAACTTACAAAAATTTTGGAACGATGATGTCGGACTACGTCTCGCACAATCAATCGTCCAAGTAGAAAATGATGAAACTAGGAAAAGAAAATTGAAAAAATTAGAAAAATAGAAAAGAAAAAAAAGTTAGGATGGGAATAGGTAAAAGACAAAACGAAAAATGCACTGACTGACCTTACTGAAGCTTTCGCAAAGGAACGTCGCGATACACCTAGGTTCGCCTGTGGCCTTCCTGGTGCAGACATACGCCCTTTACAAAAACTCCAGTAATTCCAGAAAGAACATTACATTCATTAACCGCAGTCACTGTGAATTTTCAAACACTCGTCGCGATACGACTAGGTACACCTGTGGCCTTCCTGACGCAGACATACGAGGTTTAAAAATCCACAGCAAGTTTGGTTAAGACAATACGACACAAAAAAACTGATACGAGTACAACATAAACTAATTCGCCAAAAAAATGTTCCAACTGGGTTGGAACACCCTTTAATGACGTTGGGCGCCATTTTGTTGCGAGGCAAGAGGAGGTTAGGAGGTGGGTGAAGTGGAAGGGTAGGATAGTGATGAGGTAGGGAGAAGTCATAGGAAGAGTTTGGAAAGGGTAGGTTGGAATGTTAAGCTCCGGGGGACGCGGCCTGCTTGCGGGGCACGGCGTCAGCTCGTCGGACGGGGGGGGATCTTGCCCCCGAAACTTAACCTCGCCTGCAAGCAAAAACATAAATCAGGCCAAGGAAAAGGTTAGAAAACATAAACGGACGGACTATAGGCACATCAGGGAACTGCGGATGTTATTGCAGTGAGGCCATTACCCACCCTAAATTTAGGTGTCCGCGGCCAGTGTTGGACACTCCCAAAATTGCTGGTCGATGATCGGGTTCAGGTCATCTAAGCTCCATGTCTGTCCACTTCTACCCTCGCCACCCCTGAAAGAAAAACCTCAGCACAACATTGCTTCGCTGGTGCGAAACAACAAAAGCAAAACAACTATTTTCGTCCTTTTAGTAGGCGTTTGGAGGAAGTTTATTCACATAATAACACAAATTTAAATTATAATAATAAATTAAGTGGAAAAAAAGAACAAAAATGGTAACAAAAACACACGGTCAGTAGTCGAGCGTATTTCCTACTACTCTACCTTTCCGTAGAGATACTGTTGTGGACGCCTGTCCAGAAACTGCATCCTCAATCCTCTATCCTAAATAATTTTAAAAGAATAACCAAATTAAAATTTATTTCAAGAAAATAATTTTCATACTTACCCAAATGTTGTTTATGTTTTGTAATTCCGAGTTTTGTAGCTGTCATTCGTTGTTGTTCTCAATGGAAATTTTCCATTGGAAAGCAATAGGTCGGTTCCTACAAGTGAGGTCGGTTTTTTGTTCTGTCCCTGAAGTTGGTTGAAGAGTTAAGTTGCCTGTGATATGTGAATGAAACTCTGTTTGAGGTCCGTGTTTAGTTTTTATTATTGACTATTAATAAATGGTATTGCGGTGGTTAGGTGATTTGTATTTATATGTTCTGTTATAATTTTGTAATTATTTGCATAGATTTTTGTAGTGTTCTCGTCTCGGGTGGTTTTGTTGTTCATTTAGTCCACTTGCAATTTTGGAACACATCCTTCATTCTTTTGACACTGATACCCCTATTCTGTTGGAAGTGCACTAATACCTGCGTGGGTTCCCACTATTTCGTCGTGATAATGTGGGTGGAGGTATACACTGTGTGGATAGGTGAATCGGATGATGTTCCTGTTAGAGGTTTAATACATCTTCCGAATACCTTTTTGCCTGTGTTGGTTTGATTGCAATTTTAGCTCACCCTCATTTGGCCGGCAACTATATAGCATAGTGGAAATCGTGGTGTAGTTTATTAATTCAAATTCATTAAATAAATATAAGAATCCGTTGAAAAATCAGATTTCGGAAAGAAAGAGTGAGTATCAAAATAATAAATTATACAAGAAAAAAGAAAGTGGGAAGCGGAATCTGACATAGGAGAAATAAATTTAAAAAAAAAGTAAAGAAATATAAAAGGTGTTGATTTCTCGGCGGCCCGAGTTGATTCGCGGAGAGCGGGGCCGCCGCCTGAAAAATTCGTGAAATTAAAGGAAAACTAAAAACTTGAAATTAAAAGAAAAAATAAAATTAAAATTAAAGGAAACACAGAAAAAATTTTAAATTAAAGGAAAAAATAGAAAAATTGAAATTAAGAGAAATTTAAAAATTTTTGAAATTGAAGAAATCTAAGAAAAAACAAAATTTGAAAAAAAAGGAAATTTAAAAATACCTAACAAAAAGAAAAAGGAAACTTAGTTCAAAAATCTTGGTATTCCCACAAGAAGGTGATTCACCAAAACATAAAAGTAAAGGGTTAAGCCAGATAGCAGAGAAATAAGCGATCGTTAATTGCTACGCTAATGCGTTCATATAGTGTATATGTATATAACTATACCTACCTCTTCGACCTATTTGTGTTTGTGATCGTCCTATATTTAAGTTTTTTTTTGCAATTTTTATCTCAATTGCATAATTCATTAAGTAATTTTAATTTAAGGCGTGGAAGTTTTTTTTTTTTGTTGTTTATTTCCATAATTTTTTTTCTTATATTTTGTTGCTGTGAGGTACCGAAAAATACGGTTGGAAGTTGCGTGTTCGGTCCCCATAAGTTTTGTTGTGTGTAAGGTCCTAACCGTTACCTCCATAGAGCTCTTTAGGGGTAGGGAATTAGGTCTCCGTTGATCGTTATTTCTTTTAAGAAAATAAAATACCGCAAAGGGTAAATAATATAATAAAGTCTAGGCCTACCGTACGTTGTTTTTTGTTACCATTTTTGCTTGTTTCGTTTCTTGATTTATTATTTTAGTTTTTAAAAATCTTTTCTTCATTTTTTTTTGTGTCAAGTTTATCGGAAATGCCTTGGTTATGTGAATAATAAAAAAAACTTCCGACAAAACGCCGTTGAAAAAGAAAAAGCAAGTTTTTTTATGTTTCGCCCAAGCGAAACCATGAGGAGTTAAGTTTCTTATCAGGGGTGTCGAGGGTAGCGGAGCGGACATGTAAATGAGATGACCTGAAGCCGACAATCCACCAGCATTTGGGGGTGTCCAACACTGGCCGCGGACACCTAAAGGTAGGGTGGGTAATGGCCTCACTGCAATAACATCCGCAGTGCCCTGATGTGCCATAGTCAGTCCGTTTATGTTTCCTTCCCTTTCCTCCTTCCTTGGCCTGATTTATGTTTTTGCTTGCAGGCGAGGTTAAGTTTCGGGGGCAAGATCCCCCCCCCCGTCCGACGAGCTGACGCCGTGCACCGCTAGCAGGCCGCGTCCCCCGGAGCTTAACATTCCAACCTACCCTTTCCAAACTCTTCCGATCGCTTCTCCCTACCTCATCCTTATCCTACCCTTCCACTAAACCCACCTCCTTACCTCCTCTTGCCTCGCAACAAAATGGCGTCCAACGTCTTTAAAGTGTGTTTCAACCCAGTTGGAACATTTTTTTTTACGAATTAGTTTATGTTGTACTAGTTTCAGTTTTTTGATGTCGTACTGTCCCAACCAAACTTGCTGAGGATTTTTAAACCTCGTATGTCTGCGTCAGGAAGGCCACAGGCGTACCTAGTCGTATCGCGACGAGTGTTTGAAAATTCACAGTGACTGCGGTTAATGAATGTGATGTTCTTCCTGGAATTACTGAAGTTTTTGAAAAGAGCGTATGTCTGCACCAGGAAGGCCACAGGCGAACCTAGGTGTATCGCGACGTTCCTTTGCGAAAGCTTCAGTGATGTCAGTCAGTACATTTTAGTATTGTCTTTTACCTATTCCCATCCTAACTTTTTTTACTTTTCTATTTTTTCTAATTTTTCACTTTTCTTTTCCTAGTTTCGTGTTTTTCTACTTGGACGATTGATTGTGCGAGACGTGTAGTCCGACATCATCGTTCCAAAATTTTTGTAAGTTTTATCCTACCGTTTCATGTCTTCTAGCAAGGTCCCTAGAGACAGTCTAGAATTGCGGGAACGGTAAGGAAAAACTTTGTAACGTAATTTGTTTGTGTTCTTAGTAGTTTCCTATCCTGTTATGGTCACATCAGGGGAAGTTTATTCTGTCCGTCTGATGTCCTTTTTTTTGCAGCGATGTCGTCAGTAGGGTCATACCATGTCGTTATGAAGCTACCTGAAGCACCCCGTATGTACATAGAAACCTGAAATTAACATTTCTTTTGTGAGTAACAAAATCGTTTACTTAAATCCTTTTGGTTGAAATTATTATTTTTATTATATACTTTTCTTTAATTTATTTTTTTTTGTACATTGGTGAGTTATTTTTTTCAAAAAAAGTTATCTTCTTATATTTTTTTGTATGATTTTTCGTTAATTTTGTTTGTGTTATTCAGTACAAAATTATTGGAATTTTATATTTTTTTCTTAATTTTGTTTCTTTTGTTTTCTTAGTTTGTTAAGTTTGTTTTTTTGATAAGTTTCTTACTATATAGAATTAATTTGTTTTTCTTATAGAAAACTAATTTAATTTTGGTAAGATAACAAAATTTAAAGATACCAATACAAAGTTTTTCTAAAATAGTTTTTTTTTATAATTACATTTGTTAAAAGGCTATCTATTGTTTTTCGTTATTCGTTACAAGTTTCAGTATTATTATTTTTTTTTCTTAATCGTTTCATAGTATCTTTTGTGTATAATTTAATTGGAGTTATTTCTTTTTCAGTTTGTTTTTTTTTGTTAGATAAAATCAAGTTTTTCAAATTTCAAAGTTAATTGTTGGCTTTCTACAAGTTTTGGGAGTTATTTCATAATTTACTTTGACATAGTTACAGTTTTTTTTTGATAAGTTTAAATACAGTTTTTGAGAAATTAGTTATTTATTTACAATATTTTTCTTTACTTTTTTCGTATCCATTATTTATTTACGTATTTTCGTTATTTATTAAACCTTTCTTTTAATATTTATTATTCTTTTGTTATTTATTATTTTTTTTTGGTTATTTATTTAATTTTCTTGTTATTTATATATCTTTTCATTACAATATTATATTTTGTTTGGTTTAAGTTTACAGTTTACAGTTTACAGTTCTTTTATCTTATTTATTTTCTTTATACAGTTTTCGTTAAGTTTACATTTTTGTTTTTTTCATTAATTTATTTTTCTTAATTTAGTTTTTCCAATTTATCTTTTTCATGTTTCTTCTTATTCTAGTTTAGTTAAGTTTACTTTTTTTTTATCGTTACATAATTTATATATTACTATTTGTTCTGGTTTCGTTAGGTTTACTTTTTTTCATAAGAACATTATTTATTTATTTTTTTTACATTTTTTCGTTTTCGTGAGGTGTACATTTTCTGTTACAGATAGGTGTTTTTCTAAAAAGAGGAATTTTTTTGTATTAGCTAAAAAAATATTTTTTTTTTTTTGAAACTCACCGCCTTTTTTAGTTGTTTTCGTTTTTCATTTTCCTGGCTGATTGTTGAACAAATAAACGATGGCTTACTCCAATAAAGAAGAGGAAGATCGCCTTATAAGGAATGCTGAAATAAATCAACCAATATTAACCAGGTCGGCAAGTCAAGGATTAGATCATACCTCTAGACAGCGGATGATGTATTCTCCTCTTATTTCTGATAGGCAGATCCGAGCTGAATCCAACCAACCAGCTAGGGCAAGTATTCCTTTGGCTGGCCCTGATAATTATAGCACGGTTGACTCAGTTTCGCCTCCTCCGTTTAGCCAACTTAGTGGGATGAGAGCAGAGAATGTGCATGGTAGGGAGAGTATCGGCTCGATGAACGATACTGTGCGGCCAGCGACAGGTTTTGTGCCTGATACTAGTAATAGACCAGTATCTGTCCAGGCAGCTGGCTCAGGTAGTTCTAGGGACATCTTAGAGAGCCTAGCTCAAATACCACATCCTTCTGTAACGAAACCGAAAGAGAAAAGATTATTACCAGAAGACATAAAAGCTTACATTAACTTGGCCATGGTGGAAGGTTTGTCTACTACCCGACAAGTTATGCAAAGAGAAATGACCAATACCTTGAAGAGTGAAATCCAGAGTCAGCTTGGTGAATTCTTTAGGAATTTGAATATAGGGCCAAATAATCATTCTTCCACCGATCAGGCACCTAGACCCATACCAGTGACACAGCCACCATTGCAGCAGCATCCTCCAGTTGATCCAGGTGGAAGCGCGTTTGTTCCAGTTAATCAACAGAGACACCGAATACCTGACCCGACTAGAAGACATCAAGATAGGGTTAATCTTCCTGCTGCGTATGATGAAATCCCGTCAGATCCCTATGCCAGCTTTTATCCCATGCGAACTCCAAATCCATACGGCTACCAACCGGAGTACTACGGCCCAACTCACCATCCGAGGCCGCACGGTCCGATAACAATGGATAGATGGGGCTTGAAGTTCGATGGCCAACCAGCGACTATGACCGCTGAAGATTTTGTAATTCGGGTTGAGATCCAGCGTAACAAGCATAGATGTTCATGGGCAGAAGTGTAAATGGATTTTCATCTACTTCTCTCAGGAAATGCTACCGAGTGGTACTGGCAGTTCCAACGGACAAATTACCGCCATGACTGGCCAGCTTTGAGGGATGCCTTGCTGCGCCAGTTCAGAAATACTCGCTCCGACTTAGAGATAATACGAGACATAATGGATCGCAAGCAGCATTCCTGGGAGAGTTGCGAAGATTTCTTTATGGCCGTTAACAAGATGAAATTTCAGTTAAGGGTCCCAATACCAGATGTAGAAATGGTGCGGATTCTGAAAAGAAATTTGAACGAAAGAACAGGGAAATTAGTTTACCCGCAGGCCATCTTCACCTTGGATCAGCTGAGGACCGCCTGTAAGGATGCAGAAGTGGCGTTCCCGAGGAAGGAGTTGCCGAAAACATTTGCCAAACCACCAGGCAAATATCCGGTTAATGAACTGGAATTGGAAGAGGAGTACCGACCGGTTGATGAGCAGCTTGCTGCTTATCAGTTTGGTGCGGCTCGACCAAAAATTCCGGCTCGCAAATACGCGGACACTACAAAGTTAGAGTGTTGGAACTGCAGAGTGCAGGCCCATACTTACTTTCATTGTGAGTCTGATGTGCGAAACGTGTTTTGCTAAAAGTCTGGCCTAGAAGGTGTAATAACTCCACGTTGCTCACGATGCAATCAGGAAAACTGGTCTCGTGACGCGAAGGGGACGGGGGAATCGCGTGCCAATCCGAATCAGAACCCCCAATAGATACAAAAAACTCCACATCCGATAATGTAGCGGTGGAAACCCCCCTCTTGGAAGAGGGTGAGAAGAAAATCAGGATTTTAAAACGAGAAACCCGAACCGAAATGAATGAAAGTGAGAAGCCAAAACCAAGTTTATTTAGAATCAAGCCATTACATGTGAGAATCAAAGAGTACAACCAAGCCAGAGAAAGAATTTTTAATAGCGAGATTTACTTACCTTCAAAAAACGTATTAAAGGCCCGTTCCCGTTTCAAATATAGGAAAGAAACTCGAAAACGAATTTCCTCTACGATACTAAATTTAGCATCAGACCCTAGGCCCTATGCTAAAATTAAGATAGGTGACAAAGAGGTGGTAGGTTTGCTAGACAGCGGGGCGAGCGTTAGCATACTAGGAAAAAATTGTATGTTATTAGTTAACGAACTCCGAGGTAAAGTTTTACCCTATCATTCGGGAGTTAGAACAGCTGACGGTAAAAGTCAATCCATTGTAGGAAAAATAAATTTAAAAGTGCAATATGAAAACAAGGTGCAAAACATAACATTCTTTCTCGTTCCAAATTTGGACCAGGAGATCTATCTTGGGGTAGACTTCTGGAGAGCTTTTCATTTGGCCCCAAGTATAATTAGCAGCATTTCGGTTAACGAAGAATAAGATTTATCGAACACTCACCAGTTGAACTCTGACCAACATAACAGGCGAAACTGGATGCAGTCAAGCAGAGATTTTTGTGTTTTGACCGTGATGGTCTTGGAAAAACAACGCTTATGGAACATGTCATCGATACAGGAGATGCGCTCCCTGTGAAACAGCGTCACTACCCTGTTTCACCAGCGGTACAAGTCATTTTGTATGAAGAGCTAGATCGAATGTTGGATCTCGGCGTTATTGAGGAGAGCGAAAGCCCATGGTGTTCGCCACTGGTTCTCTTGCGAAAACCAGGCAAAAATCGGCTTTGTCTTGATTCTCGTAAGGTGAACTCACTCACGAAGAAAAACGCAAATCCGCTACCCCACATCGAAGGGCTCCTCAGTCGACTACCAGACACTAACTACATAAGTAGTATAGATCTGAAGGAAGCATTCTGGCAAATACCGTTGGAGAAACAGAGTAGGGAAAAGACTGCCTTTGCGGTACCGGGAAGACCCTTGTACCAGTTCACTGTTATGCCTTTTGGGTTATGCAATGCAGCCCAAAGACTATCCCAGTTGATGGACAAGGTTATTCCTGCACGACTTAGGGATCGTGTGTTTGTGTATTTAGACGACCTGCTTGTCATGGCGCCAGATTTTGAGATGCATATGACCCTGTTAAATGAAGTGGCCGACTGTTTACGCAAGGCTACTCTGACCATTAACATGACGAAGTCTAAGTTTTGCTTCAAAGAGCTAAAATACTTGGGATTCATTGTGGGTGGTGGACAGCTTAAAACAGACCCTGCCAAAGTAGAGGCGATTGTGGATTTTCCAATTCCCAAGTCTCCAAGACAGGTTCGGCGGCTGCTTGGTTTAGCAGGGTGGTATCGAAAATTTATAAAGAATTTCTCCAGCCTGACTGCAACCCTAACGGACCTGCTGAAAAAGAGGAACGACAAATTCAAGATGACCGATGAGGCACTGCAAGCGTTCGATGAACTAAAGAAGGTGTTAACCACGGCCCCAGTTCTTTCACATCCGGACTTTAAAAAAAGGTTCTATATTCAGTGTCATGCTTCGGATGTGGGAATCGGAGCGGTACTGTTCCAAAAGAACAATGAAGATGAGGAAGTTCCAATTGCACATTTCTCACAGAAATTCAACAAGAGTCAGCGTAAGTACAGTGTTACCGAGAAGGAGTGCATGGCTGCCGTGATGGCTGTGCAGAAATTCCGGCCGTATGTCGAGAGCATGGATTTCACTGTAATCACCGACCACTCTAGTCTTAAGTGGCTTATGAGTATGAAGGACCTGAGCGGTAAACTAGCCAGGTGGAGTTTGTTGCTGCAGTCGTATGCCTTTGACATACAGCACCGAAAAGGCACGCTGAACGTAGTTCCAGACACTCTTTCTCAGGTACATTTAGAGTCGCTGGACTTAGATGAAGTTGCTCCTCTAATAGATCTCGACTCCGAAGAATTTAGATCAGATGAGTACAAAAGCTTAATAGAAGCTATAAAAACCAACGCAACACAACTTCCTGATTTGAAGGTTGAAGACGTCTGATCTTACCGAAGAAATTATTAAGAAATCGCACAATCCCCCACGTACTGCCCACGGAGGCATAGGGAAAACTTTAAATAGAATCCGTCAACACTTTTATTGGCCTAATATGACTGTCCAAGTTCGTAATTATGTGTCCAACTGTAGTATATGTAAACAAAGTAAAGCGTCTAACCTAGTCTCCCGTCCACCTATTGTTACGTCATATTGTACTAATCGACCGTTTGAGAAATTATATATAGACTTCCTCGGACCTTATCCGAGATCGAAGTCCGGAAACGCATACGTATTTGTAGTATTAGATCACTTGTCAAAATTCGTTGTATTAAAAGCCTTGAGAACAGCGAACACATCGAGTGTTATTCAATTTTTGCGACAAGAAGTATTTAACGTGTTTGGCGTTTCAAATATCATTCACTCGGATAACGGAAAACAATTTATGGCAAAAGATTTTCAAAATCTTTTGTCTAAATACGGCATAAGGCACTTCAAAACTGCCAACTATGCGCCGCAATCGAACGCGTCGGAGAGGGTCAACCGCTCAGTGTTGGCAGCCATCCGTTCATATCTTAAAAACGATCAACGCGAATGGGATGCTCACTTGAGCGATATAGCATGTGCCCTGAGAAGTTCAGTTCATAGTTCGACTGGTGTATCACCATACTATGCCTTATTTGGGACTAATATGATGACGCACGGTAGTAGCTATGAACTGGCCCGAAAACTAAACGCGGTGGACGACAATGAGCTGTTGACTATTCCCAGACGTGACCGATTGCAGTGTATACGGAAGGAAATCCGCGAAAATATTCTCAAAGCAAACGATAAGTCAGCAAAATCGTACAATATCCGTACTAAAAAAGTAAGATTTGTGCCCGGACAGGAAATCTATAGAAAGAATTTCATTTTAAGCGATGCTACGAATTGCTTATCCGCAAAATCATCGCCAAAATTCATAAAATGTAGAATCGTTAAACAAGTTGGAAACAACATGTACGAACTAGAGAATCTTAGCGGCAAAAAGATTGGAATATATCACGCAAAAGATTTAAAACAATAAGTAGACTGCTTCAAAATCACGTTTGTTTGTTTGTTTTAAATACAAATCGTTTTTCATAGTTATCATTGTTGCTATTCGTATCGTATCTGTTTGTTATTAGTTAATTTATTAAATTATCCGTGAGTATCACTTATGTTATTTATTCAACAACAATTCGAAAAAGGAAAAACCGAAACACCCTATGTTAAAACACACA
Organism: Eupeodes latifasciatus; assembly: GCA_920104205.1. NCBI lineage: Eukaryota > Metazoa > Arthropoda > Insecta > Diptera > Syrphidae > Eupeodes > Eupeodes latifasciatus. Next base: position 104,952,918 of record OV049926.1, on the reverse strand, counting down.
AGTACCTGGAAATGTTTAATAAACACGGATATTTTAAGTATATATGTATATATATTTATTATATTTATTGCATGCTTTATGTTTTAAATGTTACTTAATGTTAAATGTTCTTATTTATTTATTTATTTATTAATATCTTAACTTATTTTATTAAGCATCTGTGATAAAATGGTTTAACCATGCCATCTGTGATACTTAATTTACTAATTTTATTAACTTAGACTATCCGCAATGATTAAAAACTACGATCTGTGATATTAACATTAATTACTAATTTTATTAACTTAAGTACTATTCATTTATTTATTTATTAATATCTTAACTTATTTTATTAATCATCTGCGATAAAATGGTTTATCCATTCCATCTGTGATATTTTTACTAAATTTATTAATTTTACTGAGACTGATAGTTTTAATTTTTTTTATCTGTGATATTTATATTTTCTTTTAATTTAGCTTAATTAACTTATCTTTTAAAAATCTGTGATACCTACTTAAATTACTAATTTTATTAACTTAGTTACTTTTTATTTATTTATTTATTAGTTTTATTCCATCCGCAATGATTAAAAACTACGACCTGTGATACTCAAATTACTAACATTATTTTAATTAAGATACTATACATTTATTTATTTATTAACTCGTTTTTGCTTCCGCAATGATTAAAAACTATGATCTGTGATATTTACAAAACTACTAACACTATTACATTATTTATTTATTCATTTATTTGTGTATTTATTTATTTATTTGTTAAATTAATAATTTAAACCTTTTTTTTTTAAATTTCTATCTATAACCTAATTACAATAAAGTTATAAAAAAGATCACTCACCGATGAAATTTGATTGGTGTAGGGGTGCTTTACCGTAGAAATTCGTAGTGGTGGCGGATAGAGATGACGATAATAAAAATTGTTGACTGGTTTCCTGGTAGGATTCCTGAAAAAAAATACAGGAAAATTATTAGGTACTGCAAAGTAAATATAGTTTTTTTGTATGCACTTTATACTTGACATGATATACCAGCTTGGTTGTTGTTCTTCAGTCTCTATCGAGCACCTCCGATCCGCATATCCAAAAGTGTGTACCTCCCAGCCTTGTAAACTTTGGTCCACAGGTCGCTCCAGCAGGTGGGGGTCTCGGCAGTCTCGGAACAAATCCTGAAAAAATTAATGTTGATTGTTAAATGTATAAATAATTAGGTATATATATGTTATTTACCCGTGTCTAGTTGTTTAATTACTATATTTGTAATTAAAATGTGAATCGCTCCTCCTATCACTAACGTTGAGGTAGGTCAGTGATATTATCAGGGTCATTGACCTTCATAATGGATTACTGTAAAGAAAAAATAAGAGTAAAAACAAAATGGAAGCCGACTTAGTTATATGTTAATATACTTACTTTTACTGAATTGTAGGACAAAATTTTGCCCGGCTTAAATCGTGGGTTTTGCCCCACAGTTTTTCACACACTCAAGTAATCTAGAAAAGGAAAAAACAAACAAATAATTTCAAAGAAAACAAATTGCCATTCTCAAAAACTCACCTATCTCAGCGTCCCTTTGTACCTCCCGCTCATTGACGTCATCCATACCCAATTCCCAGGCATCCAGAATGTTTTTTTTGCTATTTATTGAGAGTATATCTCAATAAACAGCAAATTTTGTTGTGGACGCCTGTCCAGAAACTGCATCCTCAATCCTCTATCCTAAATAATTTTAAAAGAATAACCAAATTAAAATTTATTTCAAGAAAATAATTTTCATACTTACTCAAATGTTGTTTATGTTTTGTAATTCCGAGTTTTGTAGCTGTCATTCGTTGTTGTTCTAAATGTAAATTTTCCATTGGAAAGCAATAGGTCGGTTCCTACAAGTGAGGTCGGTTTTGTGTTCTGTCCCTGAAGTTGGTTGAAGAGTTAAGTTGCCTGTGATATGTGAATGAAACTCCGTTTGAGGTCCGTGTTTAGTTTTTATTATTGACTATTAATAAATGGTATTGCGGTGGTTAGGTGATTTGTATTTATATGTTCTGTTATTATTTTTTAATTATTTGCATAGATTTTTGTAGTGTTCTCGTCTCGGGTGGTTTTGTTGTTCATTTAGTCCACTTGCAATTTTGGAACACATCCTTCATTCTTTTGACACTGATACCCCTATTCTGTTGGAAGTGCACTAATACCTGCGTGGGTTCCCACTATTTCGTCGTGATAATGTGGGTGGAGGTATACACTGTGTGGATAGGTGAATCGGATGATGTTCCTGTTAGAGGTTTAATACATCTTCCGAATACCTTTTTGCCTGTGTTGGTTTGATTGCAATTTTAGCTCACCCTCATTTGACCGGCAACTATATATCATAGTGGAAATCGTGGTGTAGTTTATTAATTCAAATTCATTAAATAAATATAAGAATCCGTTGAAAAATCAGATTTCGGAAAGAAAGAGTGACGTATCAAAATAATAAATTATACAAGAAAAAAGAAAGTGGGAAGCGGAATCTGACATAGGAGAAATAAATTTAAAAAAAAAGTAAAGAAATATAAAAGGTGTTGATTTCTCGGCGGCCCGAGTTGATTCGCGGAGAGCGGGGCCGCCGCCTGAAAAATTCGTGAAATTAAAGGAAAACTAAAAATTTGAAATAAAAAAAAAAAAAAATTAAAATTAAAGGAAACACAGAAAAAATTTTAAATTAAAGGAAAAAATAGAAAAATTGAAATTAAGAGAAATTTAAAAATTTTTGAAATTGAAGAAATTTAAGAAAAAACAAAATTTGAAAAAAAAGGAAATTTAAAAATACCTAACAAAAAGAAAAAGGAAACTTAGTTCAAAAATCTTGGTATTCCCACAAGAAGGTGATTCACCAAAACATAAAAGTAAAGGGTTAAGCCAGATAGCAGAGAAATAAGCGATCGTTAATTGCTACGCTAATGCGTTCATATAGTGTATATGTATATAACTATACCTACCTCTTCGACCTATTTGTGTTTGTGATCGTCCTATATTTAAGTTTTTTTTGCAATTTTTATCTCAATTGCATAATTCATTAAGTAATTTTGATTTAAGGCGTGGAAGTTGTTTTTTTTTGTTGTTTATTTCCATAATTTTTTTTCTTATATTTTGTTGCTGTGAGGTACCGAAAAATACGGTTGGAAGTTGCGTGTTTGGTCCCCATAAGTTTTGTTTTGTGTAAGGTCCTAACCGTTACCTCCATAGAGCTCTTTAGGGGTAGGGAATTAGGTCTCCGTTGATCGTTATTTCTTTTAAGAAAATAAAATACCGCAAAGGGTAAATAATATAATAAAGTCTAGGCCTACCGACCGTTGTTTTTTGTTACCATTTTTGCTTGTTTCGTTTCTTGATTTATTATTTTAGTTTTTAAAAATCTTTTCTTCATTTTTTTTTGGGTCAAGTTTATTGGAAATGCCTTGGTTATGTGAATAATAAAAAAAAACTTCCGACAAAATGCCGGTGAAAAAGAAAAAGCAAGTTTTTTTATGTTTCGCCCAAGCGAAACCATGAGGAGTTAAGTTTCTTTTCAGGGGTGTCGAGGGTAGCGGAGCGGACATGTAAATGAGATGACCTGAAGCCGACAATCCACCAGCATTTGGGGGTGTCCAACACTGGCCGCGGACACCTAAAGGTAGGGTGGGTAATGGCCTCACTGCAATAACATCCGCAGTGCCCTGATGTGCCATAGTCCGTCCGTTTATGTTTCCTTCCCTTTCCTCCTTCCTTGGCCTGATTTATGTTTTTGCTTGCAGGCGAGGTTAAGTTTCGGGGGCAAGATCCCCCCTCCGTCCGACGAGCTGACGCCGTGCACCGCTAGCAGGCCGCATCCCCCGGAGCTTAACATTCCAACCTACCCTTTCCAAACTCTTCCTATCGCTTCTCCCTACCTCATCCTTATCCTACCCTTCCACTTCACCCACCTCCTCACCTCCTCTTGCCTCGCAACAATACCCTTTGTGGGTACTGTCGACTGACCGTCGGAGCCCTAATCCCCTACCCCTAGAGAGCTCTATGGAGGTATCTTTTACGACCCTATAAAAAAAATATCTTGAGAAACTGACGCGACGCTTACGCCAACCGTCTTTTCGGTACCTCACAAGCAACAATTATTGAAATACACTAAAGAAACAAACACTTCCACGACTTTCGAATCAAAATCAGTTAATTAATTAACAAATTAAATTACATATTGCAAAAAAAAAACTTAAATATAGGACAATCACAAACACGAAAAAAAATCCACAGGGTATTTGTAGGTATATATTCAATATATAATGTATAGATGTTTTAGCGTATCGAATATGGATCGCTATTTCCGCTATCGCTATTTGCTTTCTATTCACTTTTATGTTTTCTGAACCGCCTTCTTGTTGGAATACCAGGATTGTCGAACTAAGTTTCCTTTTTCTCTTTGTTAGTTATAAGTCTCTTTTTTTTATTTTAAATTTCCTTTTTTTTCAATTTTTTCTTTTTTTTTTTTAGTTTCCTTAAATTTCAATTTTTTTAAGTTTCCTTAAATTAAATTTTTTTTTTTAAATTTCTTTTATTTTCAATTTTTTTTTTCATTTTCTTTAATTTCAAATTTTGAATTTCATTTAATTTCAATTTTTTTTTAGTTTCCTTAAATTTCAAGAATTTTCAGGCGACGGCCCCGCTCTCCGCTAATCAACTCGGGCCGCCGAGAAATATACTGGCATACAAATAAATGAAAACAATAAATAACTTCCTAGACTTAAAAAAAATTTAAGACACTCACCACCTTTTCCTGGTTCTTAGTTTATTTTTTATTGTTGTTGGACTCTACACAGCACTGGATTTTCAAAAGTTTGATATAATTTTAGCAGTCACTTTTTTTTCTATAAAGAATTAATCTAAAATGTTTTCCTCTTTATTTAAAACAATTGACTTCCAGAAAAATAATAATTTTACCCTAGGTCCTATTTTTTAACGTTTTCTTTAATTTTCTTTTCAATTTGAATTTAAAAATTACACCTCGATTTCCACTCTACTATGAGGTAGCCGGCCAAATGAGGGGTGCAGGGAATTAACTTCACGGGAACTACCTTCACATGGGAACTAACTTCACCACTAGTGGGAATTAATTTCACTTTTTTTTTGTGAAGTTATCTCCCACTGAAGGCGGGAGATAATTTCATCAGAAAATTGTGTGAAGTAACTTCCCACCTACGATTGAAATATCTGAAAAAATATCAAGCGTTGAATTGTAAATCAAAACAAAAATATGTAAGTTTTAAGCAATAAAAGCACCTGTGGGTGTCCCGCTTCGCGGGTTCTCAGGATTTTAACTCCCTTTTTCGGGGTCACAACCGCTCACGCAACTCCGTTGCTCCGCTTAGGGTATGTAAAGTCGCCAGGTAGGCGCCTATATCAACAACTTCTTTCAATAAAAGCACCTGTGGGTGGCCCGCTTCGCGGGTTCTCAGGATTTTAACTCCCTTTTTTGGGGTCACACCCGCTCACGCAACTCCGTTGCTACGCTTAGGGTATGTAAAGTCGCCAGGCAGGCGCCTATATCAACAACTTCTTTCAATAAAAGCACCTTTGGGTGGCCCGCTTCGCGGGTTCTCAGGATTTTAACTCCCTTTTTCGGGGGCACACCCGCTCACGCAACTCCGTTGCTCCGCTTAGGGTATGCAAAGTCGCCAGGCAGGCGCCAATATCAACAGCTTTTTTGAATAAAAGCACCTGTGGGTGGCCCGCTTCGCGGGATCTCAGGATTTAAACTCCATAAAACAAAGTCTTGTGGTATTGAAGTGCTCCAAGTTTTGTCATTTGGTGATTCTTATTAAGTGGAACATTAGCCCCAACATTTTTATTTGGGGCTTCGGTCTTACTTGGGTGGGACTTAATACCCAAATTCAATTTCGGTTTTATGTCCCACCGTAGTGAGACATAAGACCCAAAAAAAAAAGTTGGGTGTTATGTCCCTGGCCCCTATGTCCCTGCGCCGCTAGTGGTGAAGTTAGTTCCCATGTGAAGGTAGTTCCCGTGAAGTTAATTCCCTGCACCAAATGAGGGTGAGCTAAAATTGTAATCAAACCAACACGGAAAAAAATATTCGGATGATGTATTGTACCTCTAACAGGAACATCATCCGATCGCCACATCCACATAGTGTATTCCTCAACCCACATTATCAAACCGAAATAGTTGGGAAACCACACAGGTATTAGTGCACTTCCAACAGAATAGGGGTATCAGTGTCAAGAGAACCAAGGGTGTGTTCCAAAATTACAAGTGGACTAAATGAACAACAAAACAACCCGAGACGAGAACACTACAAAAATCTATGCAAATAATTACAAAATAACAACAAAACATATAATTTCAAATTATCTAATCTGGCACGAGTACGATAACTTTGGCGCCAAGATATAATAACGGTTTTTGGTAGAGGGTCTTAATACAAGCATTTTTTACTATGGGAGGGGGTGGGGTCTATCTCCCCCCGTTTAGGCGGGAGGGGCAATTTAAAAAAGTTATTATTTAAAATGGAAAAAAATAATTAAAAAATAACGGTGATACTTACAATTAAGTTGTATACATTTTTTTAAAGCCAACATTGTGTTCTATTAGCCAGTTTTTAAAGCAAGTCAAAACTATGCGTAGTTTTTGAAAAATTTAATTTTAAACTCAAAATTTGAGTAAAAAAAGTTAAAAAAAGGTTTAAAGTGTAACTTTTTCAATACTTCAAGATTATCTACCATTGTTTTTGTTTCAGAACTTATTGCTCTTATTTGTTTTTGATCAAAAACTGAAAACTAGATGATTTTATGTCTTTTAGTTTTTGAGAAAATTGAAAATAAAAATTTAATTTTAAACTCAAAATTTGAGTAAACAAAGTTAAAAAAAGGTTTAAAGTGTAACTTTTTCAATACTTCAAGATTATCTACCATTGTTTTTATTTCAGAACTTATTGCTCTTATTTGTTTTTGATCAAAAACTGAAAACTAGATGATTTTATGTCTTTTAGTTTTTGAGAAAATTGAAAATAAAAATTTAATTTTAAACTCAAAATTTGAGTAAAAAAAGTTAAAAAAAGGTTTAAAGTGTAACTTTTTCAATACTTCAAGATTATCTACCATTGTTTTTATTTCAGAATTTATTGCTCTTATTTGTTTTTGATCAAAAACTGAAAACTAGATGATTTTATATCTTTTAGTTTTTGAGAAAATTGAAAATAACCACAACTACTATTTTAATTTAATTCTTTTTTTTTCGCTTGAGTGGTCTTATTATGATAGTAATAATGGTATTTGCGTATGCGTTATGCGTGTTTGGGTGTATGCAACAGTAAGGTGTGCGCGAGTTTGGGTGTATGCAACAGTGGCATCTGCAACCCCCCTGCTTGGGCACACTATAGGATTTGGGGTGGGTGCAAGTTGGTGTGTGTGCAAGGTGGGGAGGGTGCAATGTGCGGTGGGTGCAAGATGGGGTGCATGCAAAGTTTCTTTTGCATTTAAATAAACTGGATTTAAGAAAAATTAATTTACCCTAGGTATATCTTAATTCATATTCGATTATTACTATCAAAATAAGACTACGTTAATACTTAAGCAAGGAAAAAGTAATTTAATTAAAATATTTTGTTTTGGTAATTTTCAATTTTCTCAAGAACAAGAAGACATCAGGTCATCTAGTTTTCAGTTTTTGATCAAAAACAAATAAGAGCAATGAATTATAAAAAAAATAGTAGATAATCTGAAAGTTTTGAAAATTTACACTTTAAACCTTTTTTAACTTTTTTTTGCACAAATTTTGACTTTAAAACAATTTTCGCATTTAGGAACAGTCCTATTGCTTTCCAATGGAAAATTTCCATTGAGAACATGTAACGAGTTTTTTCTTTGTTGAGGTCATCGCTGGCACACCAATATCCCTCGCTAGCTCTGGAGTGGATTCGTAGACCTCCTCGTTAACAAAAAAAGTATGCCAGTCTTCATCATCTAGATGGTATCGATGCGCGAGATCTTTTTCTTACCCCCCCTACCTGGTTGTTTTCTCGCCGAACAACCCCTTGAAACAACGTTCCTTCTCCTCCGCCCTTCTACCCCGTTTTCCTCATCACCTCATCTCCCCCTTTTTAAATCACAAATCTAGAGATTCATTTTCTTTAAATCAAATTCACAATTTTTATTCTCCATTTATCATAATGATCTGTAGTTCACAAATATCACATTTTAAATTTACTTTATATTGTTAATTAAGATTTGTTTTTTGTTTATTTCGATTTTTAAAAATTGAAATTCTTTGGAATTATAAAATAAATAAGTGAAATTTAAAAGGTTTAATTCAAAAAATAATGGCATATATATGTAGTGTAGCACAATTATATTTCTTTAAAGAAATATTGGGTAATATTTATTGTATTATATGTCTCAAAACGACACGTTAAAAAAAAGAAAAATCACTCACCCCAAAAATCCGATGCAGTGGCCACCCCTTCGATTATTCTTGGCTTGAGGAGGCGATCCTTAGTACGCCTTATAGTTTTATTTAATTGAAGCAATAAACTTTACCACTTCCACTTCACAAAAAAAATATAGTTTGCACTAACCTAGTAGATGTATATATATATATATATACGAATGTGTATATATATATATATACACATATATAAGGCACGACAATATACCACTTTTCTTTTCTTTTCTTTTCTTTGATTTTAAACTTTACTTTAAATTATTACTAAATCGAATAAAGATTTTAAAATTGAACAATAAAAAAAATTGGATTTTGCTTTAATTTTGAGTTTAAAAATGAGAAAAAAAAGCACTTTTATAGCTGTATGTACATATATCTATGTGTATAATTGTTTGATTTGCTTGGTTTTCCGTATGCGTAGCGGTTGGTGGGACGGTTTAGGAATTTCGGGATTTCCTTTCCCGTCAATGTCCTTTTATTTTGTGTCCTTTAAAAAAAATTGAGGCCGCCAAAAAGAATGTTTTTAACGGCCTAAATGCACCAAAAAAAAAAAATGCGTAATTATTTAATATTTCTCTAAATATCCTTAATTGAAGCTTACCTTCAGTAAATTATCAGATAAATATATGTAGATATATATATATATATATATGTATATAGGTGTAACTTTTTTGATCGTGGACGATCTTTCGCTTGAGTTTCCCTATGCGTCGAAACCAGCGCTGATAGATTTATCTACAAAACTATATAATACAAAAAAAGAACTAAACTTTCCCATTTTTTTGAATAAACCGAAACCTACCTACGATTTGAATTTCTCAACTTAGGTTCCTTGGGTGGTCGGTCAGTGGTACCTTCTTCAACTTCTTTGTGGCTTCCTTCTTCAAAGGTGGATAATTTGGAAAAGAAGGTACTTGCCGACGGCTTTTGCTCATGAACCTTAACTATACCTATTACACTAACACTACCCTATCAGGATTTTCCAGCCTTTGTTTTATTTCACACCCACTAACTTACGCATTATTACATTCGCTTTATAAAAAGCCATAAACTTATTTATGTGCGTGTACGCATTAGTGGGTGTGATTTACGCACTTGTTGCAAACGTCTTCGGATGCAAATCGGATTCATACATGTCGCAACATAGGTGAGTTTCTCAACCTTCGCAACATTCTCAAATTATGGCAAACATGACAATCACTCAATCTGTAATTTGAGTGACCGCCATAGCTCTTGCTGACTAAAAAGAGAATGTATCAACTCAGCTGTTAGTTGCCATAACTTGCCAAAAAAAATAAGTGAGTGCAGTGGCAGTTGAGTGTGAGTGGTCGTCGTCGGTCGTGTCGTAGTTGGTGGTGTTTTTGTTTAGTTTGTTTTCCTTTTTATTTTTCGCATTTCACCCTTTTTATATAAAATTAGTTTCCTTTTATTATAGTAATATATAATACCGCCCATTCGGTTACAGGGCTTCGCGTTTTCCAGATGAATCTTATCAGGAATATGCGAACTGAACCCACGTTTCCTTTTCGCGCGGCCGGGTAGTGCATGGTGACAAGTGATGAAAGGTAAAATTTAAAATTGCCGGAATAAGTTCGCCTAGGCGAAGGTGTTTATTTTGGGTGTTTTTTTTTTGTGATAAAAAATCTTTGGCAAGAAAAAAAATCCATCATAAAGTAATTAGTGCGAACAAAATAAAAACAAAAAAAAGTGTTGACAGCAAAAAGAAACGGGAGTTTGGAAAGTGCGTGTCGGTTGTTTTTAATATTGTGCGACAAAGACCAACACACTAATCGCGAGTGAGATGCCCGACAAAAATCCGCTACATTAAATGAAACGTAAACAAATTGCTTCAACCCAAAAAAACAGAGGTCGTTCACCTCAACCATATGTCGGTATTCGTGACGAAAAAAAAATGTTATTATTTGTGATGCGTGTCGTTTTGCCGACGGCGTTTTGAAATTTGATTTTTCTTCGTGATTCTTGATAAAAAAAATGTGTTAGTTTTTTGTAATAAAAAAAATAAATTTTTAAGTCAGTTCGGGTTAGTTTTTAAAAATGTTCGAGCTTTGTTGTGTGCCAGCTGCTGTGTTAGATGTAAGGCGCGAACCCACTTACCGGAACAACAGAGTGACGTCAGATAAGTTAAACAAAATTATTTATTTCTTGAATCGATACTTTGTGTTCTTTTTGTTTTGTTTGTTTCAGTCGTCAGTTCATTGACGAATGTCTTTTGCGTGGAAAATACCAAGAGGTTTGCCAGATCTGGATTCCAGTTCGTACATGCAGTTTCCAACTACTTTTCTCACTCGAGATTTTAGGAATTTTGGGAGCAACTTAGCATTAATTCCTTGAGCGAAATTACTCTGTGCAAAGTTCCTATGGAATACCTCTTGACCTTCACGGTAAGTGACATTTTTGGTTCTTTTATTATAAATGTTTTTCGACTTAACGTATGCCCTGTCCAAATTCTCCGACAACGTCTGTCTCGCGAGTGTCAAATTAAGTGCGCGCGGTTTGACCAACATTTCGGGATCGTGCAATGCGTTTAGTTTTCTTAGTAATGCATAAGTTGAACCGTGGTTTATCATGTTTTGTCCAAACATGGCGAAATATGGTTGACAATTTATCGAGTCATGCATGTCGGATCGCAACGCACATGCTATACTGGATAGGTGAAGGTCCCAGTCATTTTGCTGCTTCGAAATTAAAACTCTCAACTTGCTAAGAAAACTGCGATTAACCCGCTCCGAAATGTTGGCTTGAGGCGAATACACGGCCGTTCGCACATGCTTAACGCCGTAGTTATCCAAAAAGATTTTGAAATCTTTGGATACAAATTGACGGCCGTTGTCGGAGTGGATTTGTTCAGGGGTCCCGAAAGTATGGAAAATCTCAGATTCAAGATATTGAATCACACGGTTTGACGTAGCTTTCGGTAAGGCTTTGAAAAACATGAACTTTGTAAAATGGTCAACCACAATAAAAACGTACATGTGTCCTCGCTTTGTACGCGGGTATGGGCCAAGAAAATCAACGTAAAGTCGTTGCATGGGCCTTTCCGTTTTGGTTTGGTTGACTATTGGTGGGCGAAGAATTTCGTTTGGCGCCTTAACCATTTTACAAATTTCACAGTTTTTCACGTAAGTCTTAATATCTTTAACCATTTTTGGCCAATAATACTTGGATCGTATTCGAATATAGGTCTTGTCAAAGCCGCTATGGCAACTCAGTCTGGTATTATGACACATTTCGATACACTTTTGAGTAAGATTATCGGGAAGCCATAAGCGCCAAAGAGAATCTTCTTCATCTACATCTCCGGTTCTGAATCTCACTCTTCGGTAAATATATTTGTCGGAAACGACAAGGTCTGGGAGATTTGCTTGATTTTGGGCAATGTTCTCTCTCAAGTGGGTATATTGTTGCGAGTCAAATTCAGCCGAATCTAAATCGATATCATCACATGTCGATATTGAAGAACCTCCACAAATTGCGTTATCTACAACAATATCACTAGTCGCGATTTCCTCCATGTTCATCCTCGATAGACAATCGGGCACCACGTTTAAGGATCCTTTTCGATGTTCAATGGAGAAATCGTACCCTTGGAGTTCTAAGCTCCATCTGGCTAGTCTACCTGATAGTTCCTTCATTGACATGAGCCATTTAAGGCTCGAATGGTCGGTAATGATTGCAAATGGCAATCCGTCGACATAGGGCCGAAATTTTCGCACGCTTAACACGGCTGCGAGGCATTCTTGTTCCGTGACGGTATAATTTTTCTGCGATTTGTTGAGTTTCTTCGACATGAATGCAATGGGCTTCTCATTACCGTTCTCATCCACTTGAAAGAGAACACCGCCTACTCCTTCAGACGAAGCATCGCATTGGATGACAAAAGGTTTTGAAAAGTTAGGTTCAGCTAATACTGGAGCTAAGAAAGGGCTGATTTAAGTCTCTCGAAAGCTTCGAGTGCTTCGGGTGTGAATTCGAATTTAGCCTTCTTTTGAAGGCAATTGGTTAAAGGAGCAGCTACGTCAGCATAATTACGAATAAACCTCCTGTACCAACCCGTCATGCCTAGAAACCTTCTTACTTGCCTAACGGTAGTTGGAACAGGAAAATCAACCATTGCTTCAATTTTATCTGGGTTGGTTTTCAGGTTTCTCTGACCTACGATAAAACCTAGAAATTTTATTTGTTTCATACAAAATTTGCTTTTCTCGAGATTGATTGTTAAATTTGCTCGACGAAGGCAAGCTGCCACTTCTTTAAGGATGCGTAGATGTGACTCGAAATCCGAAGTGCAAATCAGTAAGTCATCTAAATAGACAAACACATTATCTCGGAGATGACTAGGAATAACTTGATCCATCACTCTACACAGCGTTTGTCCAGCATTACTCAAACCGAATGGCATTACCTTAAACTGGTAGAGTGGTCTACCAGGTACGGTGAAGGCTGTTTTCTCTCTTGATTTTTCGTGCAAGGGAATTTGCCAATACGCGTCCTTTAGGTCTATCCCCGAGATAAAGTGCGTGTCCTTTATCCGACTTAACAGACCTTCAACATGAGGCAACGGATACGCATCCTTAACCGTGACAGAGTTGACCTTTCGGAAGTCTAAACAAAGACGGACTTTACCAGGTTTTCTCACCAACACTACCGGACAACTCCAAGGAGAGTTACTGACTTCTATCACGCCTAAATCCAACATGCGATCTAACTCTTTGTAAACCTCGCCTTGACGAACCGGCGATAACGGGTAATGCCTAGATTTTATCGGGGCGGCGTTTCCTGTATCGATGATGTGACAACCGAGGTCAGTTTTTCCTAATCCAAGGACAACAAAATTTGGAAACTGTCTTTTAACACTTTCTAATTGAAAAGCCTCTTCAGGTGAAAGTTTCAATAATTCAGTGTCCTCTTTGAAATCTTCTTCCTTGTCAAAGTCTACTTTTAACTCACTTATTTGAGGTAACAATTGGAAGCTGCGCCAAAAATTCATGCCAAGATATACCCTTTGTGTCAAGTTGGGTATGATGTAAAATGTTATTTTTTTCGAAATGCCGTTATATTTTGTTTCTATCTCGCAATGTCCAACTATATCATGAGATTTACCATCTGCCGTACGTACTATATTTTTATAGGGTAGTATTTCAACCCCTAATTTTTGGATTAATTCCCAGCACCCATCACCTAAGACTGAAATAGATGCTCCACTATCAAGCAGCCCAAATACCGATTCATTGTTCAAAAAAACATTGGCATACATACGACCATCCGTATCTAAAGATATTATCGTTTCTACTATCTGTTTTCGAAACTTTTTTCGATTTCGAAAACGACAACGAGCTTTTTGAATTTTTAAATTAATTGGTTTATTGTTGTTTCCGAAAATTCGAGATCTAACCTTTTCGTAATTAATTTTTCGCTCGTGAAGAGACTTAAGGTTGTGTGTTTTTATCGGATGAAACTGATCAACGTCAACGTTGGACTTTTCCCTTTTTAAAATTCGTATCGGGATTGGACTGTTATCAGCTTCATCGAAGGAATTCGTTGGGTTGTTAGTATTTAATTTTGGGAGTGGTTCGTCAGATTCCTTGAGGAACGAACCTCCCCACTCCTCGTTTCGTCCCTCGGAAAGTTTCCCGCTTGATGCTTACCACATTGCACTGTGGTGACACCCTTAGCTCCACAAAGGAAACAAAACAAATTCCTAATTGCCGATGGGCAAAAGTGATAAGCGTGTCCTTTCTGATCACAATTCCAGCATATATAATTTGCAGTTGAAACTGGTTTTCGGGTAGAGTACATGGCTGCCACTTCATGTTTTTCCAATTCTGTATCGGAAGAATCGTTTTCGACCGCGATCTCACTCACGTTTCGATGACCGACGGCTCTTTTATTCAAAAACCGTTCAGCCTCGCGAGCTTTTTGTCGAAGCTGCTCTAAATTCTTCACCTCAGCCGACAACAAAATCTCTCCTAGCTTCTCTTTAGAATTACCCCTAATGATTTCAATTAACTTTTTATCATCAAATGGATCTTTTAAGCGCACGTTCAAGCTTGAAACCGAAACATAAAAATCGTCAAAAGTTTCTTTCGGTCCCTGCTTTCGACACATGAGTCTCATATAAATATCGATTTCTGACCCCAATTTGCCAAATTCCTTTTTCATTGCTTCCTTTATTGACGATAAGTCAGCGTTTGGGTTCTTCTTCACAAAACGCCAAAACCACTTATTTGCCCTACCGTCAAGCAAAATATGGAAATTTGCTGCGATTTGTTCCTCGCTATAAGGAGAACTCGACTGCATTCTTCCTATCTTCAAAAGAAAGTCAGATACATTTTCGGAACCATCATATTTGATGTTCCAACGATCCAATCTACATGGACCCGAAGAACTGAACGTAGTGGAAGCCCCTGAGCTTCCTGGTGGAACAGCTTGAGTCATTGAAGAGCTATGTCTTTCGACTTGAGGAGGGTCGATTGTTTGTTGCGAAGGTAAACGCAAATTCTCTAATTTTCGCAGCACATTTCCCATAAAAATGTCCATCTGCTGGAAAATCCTAACTTGGTTCTGAACCATGCTTCTCTCTATTCTAGTAAGTAACTCTTCATTTCGACCAACATCATTTTCAGCGCGGTCTGTTGGTTCTCTGTCACCGCCCTCAACTATATCGCTTGGGTCATTTTCCACTCCTTGAGGATCTTCTTGATCCGCCATGTTGGATGTCGAATTGGAAATGACCGAATCTAACTCTTCAGAAAAACTAAACGAATGGTTTAAGTTAAACCTATCTACCGTGTTACCAAACCTTTGGAAAAATTCTTCAAATGTTGCTTCGTTGTGAGCGTTTATTACATCTATGTCGTCATAAATTGAAACTCGGCGACTCCTGCTCATACTTGGCTCGAGTGAACCAACCTCTGATTTCTATCACCTATCAGTAAAGCTTCAAAAAAGAAAAATTTCGATAGGAAAACACCCGAAACTATTTGTCAAAAGACGATTGATATTGAAAAATACTTTTGCAATTTGCAATTTATTTTCTGCAACACTAAAAAGGAACGTTGGGATTAGCCAATTTGAGTATCGACCAAAACCACTGATTGAATAATAAAACCAAAAGAAACCAAATCAAATAATATATACAATTTTTAAAACTGTAATTCAAAATTAAGTTAAAATAACTATAAAAAAAAGGAATGTTTTACTAAAACATAAAAAATGTTTATAAAACCAAAATGTTAAAAAAAATATAATTCAATAAAAAAAACTATTATTAAAAAAAAACTAAAAAGCGTATTTAATAGAAACTGTATTTCATAAAATCGTGCTTTTTTCAAAAAAAAATTATCGGAATATTAAATTTTTAGTATCTCAAAGAAAATTTTGTTTGAGTTGTAAGTTATCATAAAAATTAAAAAGGGAAGACGAGGTATGAATCCGAAAACGAGATACAACTGCCGAGGATTGAGAAGGAACGTTATTTGAGTCGACAAAAATATGTGTAAGTATATAAAAAAAAGTAAACTAGTGTTTGCTATTGTTTTTTTTTTGTATGAAGATTAAGCTATCGTTTTCTAAGTTTCCAGGACACTACATGACGAGCATCATCAATGAGGACTCTGGAGATTCTCAAAAAAAACTAAAAATTGAAAATTTTAAGTGTTTAAAGGACCATCCAAGACACCACTAGCATCAAGGGATCTCTTTAAATTGTAGATGTATGTAAAAGGTATATCATATCCACCTGCAATTTGGGTATCTTTTCTTCAGATGCCCAAAGACTAGGCTTTTATGATTCCTTTGTTCAAATAAATACTTTTATGTCGATTTCAACCTCTTTGTTGCAACGCGGTACCGGGTAACCGACCTAAGTAACCGGGACTCACAAAGATGTTGAAACCAAATTCTGAAGTGAAAAAATATAAAAAAATTGAAAACAAATTTAACATGTTTTGACCAAAAAAAATTAATTTCCGACTCATTAATCAAAACAAAATATTGTTAGTCTCACCATCTTCCGATAGTGAAACCGACACGTTGGGCGCCATTTTTGTAACGAGTTTTTTCTTTGTTGAGGTCATCGCTGGCACACCAATATCCCTCGCTAGCTCTGGAGTGGATTCGTAGACCTCCTCGTTAACAAAAAAAGTATGCCAGTCTTCATCATCTAGATGGTATCGATGCGCGAGATCTTTTTCTTACCCCCCCTACCTGGTTGTTTTCTCGCCGAACAACCCCTTGAAACAACGTTCCTTCTCCTCCGCCCTTCTACCCCGTTTTCCTCATCTCCTCATCTCCCCCTTTTTAAATCACAAATCTAGAGATTCATTTTCTTTAAATCAAATTCACAATGTTTATTCTCCATTTATCATAATGATCTGTAGTTCACAAATATCACATTTTAAATTTACTTTATATTGTTAATTAAGATTTCTTTTTTGTTTATTTCGATTTTTAAAAATTGAAATTCTTTGGAATTATAAAATAAATAAGTGAAATTTAAAAGGTTTAATTCAAAAAATAATGGCATACATATGTAGTGTAGCACAATTATGTTTCTTTAAAGAAATATTGGGTAATATTTATTGTATTATATGTCTCAAAACGACACGTTAAAAAAAAGAAAAATCACTCACCCCAAAAATCCGATGCAGTGGCCACCCCTTCGATTATTCTTGGCTTGAGGAGGCGATCCTTAGTACGCCTTATAGTTTTATTTAATTGAAGCAATAAACTTTACCACTTCCACTTCACAAAAAAAATATAGTTTGCACTAACCTAGTAGATGTATATATATAATAAAGGCCTGCATGAATGCATTCATTTGCTTTCTCATAACTTGTGCACTACTTCAGTGTACACTATTCATTGTCATTTATCAACACAGTATACTGTGAATACGAGTACCACACTATAAAAAGCAGGATTTGTATTCTACTCGATCACCTGATTGCAAAATGTGTACACTGTTTTCTTTCTCTCGCTCTCTTGAGTGCTTGATTTGAGCAAAAGGTGTGCAATGTAAACTTATGGAAATACACTGAGTACACTGAGTACACTGGGTACACCGAATGCATTTAATGAAACAATAACAGACAACAAACAGAGCAAAAACACTCTAGTAAAGATATAAATCCTCGGTAGCTATATTGGTTTGCCTACAAAGTAAACCGGAAACGGATCTCATAAAGTAATTCTTAGTGTGGGTGAAAACACGCACACTAAGACACAATTAATGAGGTCCGGTTGTCGTTGTCTTATTGGATCCGACCCAATTTTAGTTAACCAAATTATGTTTTTACATTCTAATATAAATAAAACCGAAATATGTAATGACCTCAATACCTTTGTAATAAATTAATTAAAAATGTGTTATTTGATTTATTTGTTTTATTGATATCTATATTTTACATCATCAATCATGTCTTAATGCTTAATCTGTTGCTTTTCTCAGCAGCCATTTCTCACATACCTATCTGTTGTTTAAGAAAGCTGACTTTGATTTCAAACAGCAGTAAGTTAACCAATATTTCTTGAACCTTCTCAGTGTACTCAGTGTACCCAGTGTACATAGTGTAGTTTACACTTTGTTCATGAGTACCCATTTATGAATACCCATTCTTCATGGGTTCACTGCAGTAAGTGCTTGGTTTGAAATGGGTACAAGACTCATGCAGTAATAACATATACGACGATTCATTCATTTTAGTTTCAAGCAGTGTATATAATATGGAAGTGTACTTGAAATAAAGTGAATGTCTTGAAACTGGTTTCAAGACATTCATTGCAGACCTCTAATATATAAGTTATAACATCAGAAATAACAAAATCCATTTTTTGATTTCACTTTATTTATAAACAAAGGAAATGGAATCAAACTCATATCGAATATACATTTGATACCATTTCCTGTCACTGTCATTGTTATTGTCATCAAAATTCAAAAGATAAAACTAAAATCGCTGACATAGAATCATTAAGAATATTTGTCACGAAAACACACTGTCCATCTGCGATGGTACAGTTCAGTTCTAATTTTACTCGAGAAGAATAAAGATCAAAAATCAAGAGCTCCGCTCTTGATATTCTTTTTAAAAACATTAATTCAATAAGTGAATATATTATTGGCGCAGTCGGTAGGATGCCATTTTTCTAAATGAGCATCCCTTGTAAAAAATAACTTACGAAAGTGTTTTTAACCAACCCATGAAAGGGCACATCAGTATTAAAAATCCTTGTGTAAAAACTTTTTATCGTGAAGATTAATAAATATCTATCAAGTTATTTTAATCAATGATAAAAACCTCAAAGTGTAAAAGCAACACAGTGAAAAATACAAGTCGAACGAAAATCGATTCTTTTCACAAATAAAAAATTAATTAATAACTCATCCCACGGCATATGGTAATGTTATGAACTCCATAGAGGAGAAATTAATTTGACAAACAAAGAAAAAAAAAACAAATACAACTACATCAGTGAACCGAGATCCAACAAACTAATAAAACTACATCAGTGAACCGAGATCCAACAAACTAATAAAACTACATCAGTGAACCGAGATCCAACAAACTAATAAATACATCAGTGAACCGGATTCAACAAACCGATGACAACACACAACTAATGAGTTTCATCAGCCGAAAACAAAAGAAGAAACCAGACCCATATCATAAAGAAGACGAATCATCTGAAGAAGACCAACATAAAATAATAAATAACAGTAAGAATAATCTTAAGAATAAAAGTATTGAAATAGAAAATTATTTATCTAGTATAGAAAATATAAAAATGGCACTAACATTAACTCTCGACCCCCTAAAGTATATAGAGAAACTTCAACCCTTCGATGGGCGAAGAGAAGATTTATATACCTTTTTGACAAATGTAGACGGGATTACTCCCACTTTAAATAAATACGATGACCAAAGCCAACAGATGTGCATAAACATCTTGAAGTCCAAACTAATAGGTAGGGCAAAGAGATGCATTGAGATTCATTCTCACCTACATACATGGAAAGACATTAAAAAATTACTAATTGACAATTTCGGAGGATTTGAATCCCCACTACAATTATATGACAAATTAAGACAGACAAGTTATAAAGGCAATGTTATAGGATTTTATAATGAGATTCAGAAAAACCTATGTGAATTGAATCAAAAAACGGTTCAGGAATCGAAATCCGAGGAGGTCGTTAGTAATAACGAAACTGCTCTAACTATATTTAAAGAAAGACTTCCAGTACACATGCGTACTATCTTGTTCGCATTAAAACCTACAAATCTACAAGCAGATCTGCACGAGCTCACTCAAGCAGGCTTTGTAAATGAAAGAACCGAAGAAACACCCAAAAAGTTATTCGAACCAATAAAAATTCGAAATAACAATTTATTCCTAACAATTTCCAACTTAGAAATCCTATCTATGTAAAACCTCCGTTTAATCATCAAAACCAAAATTACAATAACCCAAATCAATTTGCTCCAAAAAACCCCAACTATGTTAGACCACCATTTAACCATCAAGTTAACCCCAACTATAAAGGAAATAATTATAATCCTAATTATAAACCACCTTCAAGAAATGTTAGACCTATGGATGTAGACCCTACATCTAGCCAACTTAAAAAGGTTCAAGCAAATTACAATGAAAGTAATACGGTTTTTCCGAATATAGCCTCGGAAACCTGTCCACGCAACGAGATAGTAAACTCCCCTTTATTGTCTTAAAGAAAGTAGATCAAACTCTTAGACTGTTAATCGACACCGGAGCAACTAACAGTTTGATTAATAAAGAAAAAGCTCCTATTCAATATATAAAAACAAGAAATTATCCTTTAGAAATAAGTACAGTAGGAAACCCAATATTTATAGAAAAAGAATTAATTATCCCTAAAGAAAAATTCACACTAAAATCTTGCGTAGATTGTGTGTTCCAAATTTACAATTTCAATAAAAATTATGATGGTTTATTAGGAAATAATATATTACTTCCTAATAATGCATCAATTGATTATAAAACAAAAATAATAAAAATAAATGATCAAGAATTACCAATATTTTTCTCCAATGAAGAAGAAGACAATTACACAAAAGAAATTAATTCCTTTGAATCCCTAGATACACAAAAAATCAATCACGTCGAAAATTTGGACGACAAAAGAATTGAACATTTGAATCTAGAAGAAAAAAGAGAATTAAAAAATTTATTAAATAAACATAAAAATACCTTTTTTAAAAAAGGATCAGATTTAAGTTTTACAAGCCATGTAAAACATAAAATTAATACAACCAGTGAAGAACCAATCTTCACAAGAATCTACAGATATCCAGAGATTCATAAAAAAGAGGTAAACAACCAAATAAAGGAACTACTAGATCAAAAGATTATACAGCCAAGCACCTCGCCATATAATGCACCCATTTGGATTGTCCCAAAAAAGGAAGACAAAGACGGCAACAAGGAATGGAGAATAGTGATAGATTACAGGAAATTAAATAACATTACTAAAGAGGATAAATTTCCGATCCCATTGATCGATGATATCTTAGATAAATTGGGAAAAGCTAATTATTTTTCCACGTTAGACTTAACAAAAGGATTCCACCAAATAGAAGTAAATCCTGATGACAGAGAGAAGACCGCCTTCTCTACGTTATCTGGTCACTATGAATGGTTGAGAATGCCTTTCGGTCTAAAAAATGCACCAGCAACTTTCCAACGTATGATGAATGAAGTCCTCAAAGACTTCATCGGAAAAATTTGCTATGTATACCTGGATGACATAATTGTTTTTTCTACATCATTAGAAGAACACATTAATTCTTTAGAAAAAATCTTTACTAAGCTGCAGTTAGTTAATTTGAAAGTGTCCTTAAACAAATGTGACTTCATGAAGAAGGAAAGTGAATTCCTGGGTCACATCATAACCCAAAACGGGATAAAACCCAATCCAAATAAAATAACTGCTATAAAAAACTTCCCTATCCCAAAAACAGTTAAAGAAATCCAATCCTTCCTGGGCCTCACGGGATACTACCGTAAATTCATAGATAACTACGCTAAAATTATAAAACCATTAACTTTATGCTTAAAAAAGAATGCTAAAATAAACGTAAATGACTCTAACTACAAAGAAGCATTCGAAGAATTAAAGTTAATAATGTCGGAAGATCTACTAAATCGACATCCCGATTTCACAAAAGAATTTGTATTAACTACGGATGCAAGTAACTTTGCAATCGGAGCAGTGCTGAGTCAAACACATGGCCCATTATGCTTTGCATCCAGGACGTTAAATAAACATGAGTGCAATTATAGCACTATAGAAAAAGAACTCCTAGCAATCGTTTGGGCAACCAAACAATTCAGACACTACCTTTACGGAAGAAGATTTAGAATACAAACAGACCACAGACCTCTAGCCTGGCTACATAGTTTAAAAGAGCCCAATTCACTACTCCAGCGATGGAAAATCAAACTCGAAGAATTTGATTTCTCAATTGAACACATTGAAGGAAAAACGAATAAAGTAGCGGATGCTTTATCTCGCATAAAATTAGAAGAAATCAATGCAATAGAATTGGTCTATACCAAACATTCAAATGAATCAGATAGCTCTAATTTAATTCCCATTACCGAAAAACCCATAAACATATTCATGAGACAAGTGATTGTAGAAATAAATGAAAAACCTAATATCGAAATTACCTTTCCCTTCCATAAAAGAAGAATTAAAATATCTAAACCTAAATTTGAAAAAGAAGATTTTGAAAAAATCATAGCCGAAATTGATGTAGATCGACAAAATGCAATCTTTATAGAAAATGATGAGTTGTTCCTAAAATTCCAAGATTATTGGAAGAATAACCATAATAATCAAGTATTGGTAAGATCAAAGATCTACCTTACAGACGTTTACGACCAACCAGAAATCGAAAACATAATCCATAAAACCCACTTAGACTTTAACCATATAGGAATAGAAAAACTCTATCTTGAACTTAAAAGAAAATATTACTATCCTAATTTAAAACTTGAAATAAATAAAATAACAAACAATTGCGATATTTGCAATTTAAAAATAGAGAGAAACCCCATTAAACTACCATACGAGAAAACAGAAACACCAAAAGAATCACACACCCATTACCACATAGACATATGGATCCTTTCTAACAATGAAAAATACCTTACTTGCATCGACAAGTTTTCAAAATTTGCAGCTGCAGAAAAGATAAAAACAAAAAATCAAACAGACATCTTAACCGCCTTAGAGAAGATATTCAGTTATATGATCCAGCCAATCAAAATAACATTAGACAACGATCCCACCTTCAAAACTTATACTATCCAAAATTATTTTAAAGAGAAACAAATCTTAACTCATTTTTCTACCCCCTACAGACATAACGGAAATTCCGATGTAGAACGTCTACATAGTACACTCAACGAACACATCAGATTACTGGAAAAATCAGAAAAAACATTTAACTTGGTGATTAAAGCTATAAACATATATAATAAAACTATTCATCTTACCACAAAAGAAAAACCAATAGATACACATTTAGGAAAAATAGACAGTGAAATTATATTTACAAGAATAGAACATACAAAAGAAAAAACTTTAGAAAGATTAAATAAAGGTAGAAAAGATACAAATATAAATCCAAACTTCACAAAAATTAATAATCCCGAAAAATTTAATAAACTTAAAACAAAACACAAGAAGACTAAAGTATTAAAGGTACAAGATAAAAAGGTACTGATTAAACCCCATCTTAGAGAACAGTTGCTTCACAAAGATCAGTTCAGAAAAGAAAAGAAATTCACAAAAACTCAAGATGAAGTCTTCACTGACAGTAATTCTCTCTCTAATAACATTAGTAATGAGTCAGAACATTAGAATAACAAAAATAGAACACGAATTCACATTAGTACAAGAAGAACCTGTACGTTTGATTAAAGAGTACGATATCCTTTTACACCTGATCAACTTGACACAATGCGAGACACTAGTTCAACAACTTAAATCACAATACCTTTTATTAAACAAACAAGACTATATTAAAGAGGAAGAGATTAACACTCTAGAAATAAAAATAGATACAATCATACCACACCACATTATTCACAATCGAGGTTTACTGAATATAATAGGCAAAGGATTAAAAATAGTTTATGGAACTATGGACGATGATGATAGACAAATGATAGAAGAAAGATTGCAGAATTTAGAAGATAGCAACACAGAAATCCTGATAAACAATAATAAACAAGTGATTATTAATAAACAGTTTAACGAACAATTCCTACAACTACAAGACATCTTAAAGACAAGTTCAAAAACATTAAACAGATACAATGAAATCAAATCTGAAATAAACAATTTACGCATAGAATTGGAATTCAATAAAAACTTAATGAAATTACAACGAATAGTAGAAAAAATCAATGACATTATAATGACTAGTAGAACAGGTATACTAACTCAAGACATACTGACTACAAAAGAAATATATGACTTTGACATTAACCTAGAAAAGTTAAAAGAGATTAAATTAACATTAGCTACATACAATGAAAATTTGTTAATCGTATTAAACATCCCTAAGTTTGACAATAAATTATATAATAAAATATATGTACACACATTTCCAATAAATAATAAAATAATCAACTTAGCAACTAATGAATTTATAGAAATAAATAAAACTATCTATCACGTAACAAAAGAAATAAAAAACCTATGTGAAATAAAAGACAATTGCATTGAAAACCTATTTAAAGATAATACTAATCTAAATTGTAAAACAAAAAACTTTGATGATGAAAATGTAATTATAGACGGAGAAAGATATTTAATAATAAAAAATCTACAAAAAGAAAAAGTAATACAAACTTGTAATAACTTAGAATATATCTTAGAAGGAAATTATATCCTAGAATTAGAAAACTGTAAAATTATGATAAGAAATAAAACATACAACAAAAAACTGTATAATAATAATTTCAAAATTATACCTCTATTAAATTTCAATTTTACAACAGATTATTATAAAGAATTGAACTTCAAATCAATAGATAATATAAAAGAATTAGAGTCAAGAGTGCATGTAAAACACGTGACATATAATGTAATAACCATTGTTTCAATTGTAATAATAACAATTTTCGTAATGATTTATTTAAAAATGAAACAAAAAAATAAATCTGTTCAAATAAGTATTCCAACAGTTGCTTTCCAACCGATAGAACACTCTAAGACGGGAGGAGTTATAACATCAGAAATAACAAAATCCATTTTTTGATTTCACTTTATTTATAAACAAAGGAAATGGAATCAAACTCATATCGAATATACATTTGATACCATTTCCTGTCACTGTCATTGTTATTGTCATCAAAATTCAAAAGATAAAACTAAAATCGCTGACATAGAATCATTAAGAATATTTGTCACGAAAACACACTGTCCATCTGCGATGGTACAGTTCAGTTCTAATTTTACTCGAGAAGAATAAAGATCAAAAATCAAGAGCTCCGCTCTTGATATTCTTTTTAAAAACATTAATTCAATAAGTGAATATATTATTTATATATATATATACGAATGTGTATATATATATATATACACATATATAAGGCACGACAATATACCACTTTTCTTTTCTTTTCTTTTCTTTTCTTTTCTTTTCTTTTCTTTTCTTTGATTTTAAACTTTACTTTAAATTATTACTAAATCGAATAAAGATTTTAAAATTGAACAATAAAAAAAATTGGATTTTGCTTTAATTTTGAGTTTAAAAATGAGAAAAAAAGCACTTTTATAGCTGTATGTATGTACATATATCTATGTGTATAATTGTTTGATTTGCTTGGTTTTCCGTATGCGTAGCGGTTGGTGGGACGGTTTAGGAATTTCGGGATTTCCTTTCCCGTCAATGTCCTTTTATTTTGTGTCCTTTAAAAAAAATTGAGGCCGCCAAAAAGAATGTTTTTAACGGCCTAAATGCACCAAAAAAAAAATGCGTTTTAATTATTTAATATTTCTCTAAATATCCTTAATTGAAGCTTACCTTCAGTAAATTATCAGATAAATATATGTAGATATATATATATTAGGGTGATTCATTTCCGCAAAAAAATTTTTTTTTCTCGGTGCTCAAGCAAAATATTAATTTACTTATAGAAAAAAAAATTCTCACCAAGGTAGAGCTCTTAATATCAATTTTAAGTACTTGCAATTTAAAATTGAAGTTTTCCCATATAAAATGCATGTAAAAAAATGCTTTTTTTTCAAAGTTCTAATGCTCACGCACCTTTTACAATATTGTCAACCGGTTTAATGGACCTTATAGGGAATTTTACGCTCTTTAAAATTGCTTTAATGTTTTTTTGTGTAACTCGCACTGGTTCGCCAGTAGGAGTCATCAAAGTGTAATTTTTTGAATGAATAGCTTTTTTTCCAATTTTTTTGAGCAATTCGCAAAAAGTAGGGAGAAAAAAGGGCTGATTCGTAAAAAATAGTCCTTTGACCAGTATTTATTCAATTTACAGCCATTTTTATGCCTCAAAACTTAAGAAATTGATAAATACTAATCAATCATGCTATTTAAATTGAACTTTTTTATTGATTACTTATGTATTTCTCTATAGCAACAACTTTTTTAGAATTATTATGATTTCTGGCTTATGACAAATATAAAAAGAACACATTAATTTAAAAAGAAACAACAAAACTTTAATCAAAACAAACAGAAGGTTACATTATTAGGTAATATATTGCAAAGTTAGTAAACATCTCAATAGTCATAAAAAACAAGTTGATAAATATTAAATAATTACGATTTTTATATAAAGCAGATTAAGATTTTAGAGCTGAGTGGAGCTTTTTGGCACACGTTGGAAATTCTTTTCTGCACTGTTCAACTTCAAAATTGAATAAACTTTATCTATATTCTTCAATGTGTTAATTGATGTGTTATTTTTATATTTATTATAAGTCAGAAATAATAATAATTCTAAAAAAGTTGTTGCTATAGAGAAATACATTAGTAATCAATAAAAAAGTTCAATTTAAATAGCATGATTGATTAGTATTTATCAATTTCTTAAGTTTTGAGGCATAAAAATGGCTGTAAATTGAATAAATACTGGTCAAAGGACTATTTTTTACGAATCAGCCCTTTTTTCTCCCTACTTTTTGCGAATTGCTCAAAAAAATTGGAAAAAAAGCTATTCATTCAAAAAATTACACTTTGATGACTCCTACTGGCGAACCAGTGCGAGTTACACAAAAAAACATTAAAGCAATTTTAAAGAGCGTAAAATTCCCTATAAGGTCCATTAACCGGTTGACAATATTGTAAAAGGTGCATGAGCATTAGAACTTTGAAAAAAAAGCATTTTTTTTACATGCATTTTATATGGGAAAACTTCAATTTTAAATTGCAAGTACTTAAAATTGATATTAAGAGCTCTACCTTGGTGAGAATTTTTTTTTCTATAAGTAAATTAATATTTTGCTTGAGCACCGAGAAAAAAAAAATGTTTGCGGAAATGAATCACCCTAATATATATATATATATATGTATATAGGTGTAACTTTTTTGATCGTGGACGATCTTTCGCTTGAGTTTCCCTATGCGTCGAAACCAGCGCTGATAGATTTTATCTACAAAACTATATAATACAAAAAAAGAACTAAACTTTCCCATTTTTTTGAATAAACCGAAACCTACCTACGATTTGAATTTCTCAACTTAGGTTCCTTGGGTGGTCGGTCAGTGGTACCTTCTTCAACTTCTTTGTGGCTTCCTTCTTCAAAGGTGGATAATTTGGAAAAGAAGGTACTTGCCGACGGCTTTTGCTCATGAACCTTAACTATACCTATTACACTAACACTACCCTATCAGGATTTTCCAGCCTTTGTTTTATTTCACACCCACTAACTTACGCATTATTACATTCGCTTTATAAAAAGCCATAAACTTATTTATGTGCGTGTACGCATTAGTGGGTGTGATTTACGCACTTGTTGCAAACGTCTTCGGATGCAAATCGGATTCATACATGTCGCAACATAGGTGAGTTTCTCAACCTTCGCAACATTCTCAAATTATGGCAAACATGACAATCACTCAATCTGTAATTTGAGTGACCGCCATAGCTCTTGCTGACTAAAAAGAGAATGTATCAACTCAGCTGTTAGTTGCCATAACTTGCCAAAAAAAAATAAGTGAGTGCAGTGGCAGTTGAGTGTGAGTGGTCGTCGTCGGTCGTGTCGTAGTTGGTGGTGTTTTTGTTTAGTTTGTTTTCCTTTTTATTTTTCGCATTTCACCCTTTTTATGTAAAATTAGTTTCCTTTTATTATAGTAATTTATAATACCGCCCATTCGGTTACAAACAACAACAAGGCGAATGACAGCTACGAAACTTGGAATTACAAAACAAAACATAAACAACATTTTTGGGTAAGTATGAAAATTATTTTCTCGAAATAAATTTTAATTTGGTTATTCTTTTATTTACTTATTTAGATAGAGGATTGAGGATGCGGTTCCTGGACAGGCGTCCACAATAAATGTTAATTGTTGTGCAAATTAGATTGAAAATAGATTTGAGATTTTCGTTAAGTAAACACGGGATACCAAAAATAAAGGCGTCCCTAGCGATAATTCGGTTTTCATACACGTTCAAGGAGCTTTTAAGCTTGGCAATTTCGTCAGCGGTGTGGTCAAAGTTATTGTTTACATTATTGATTTGATTAGAGTTTTCAATTAAACAAGATCTAGTGCTCGTACATTCGGTGGTAACTTTAGCTAGTGATATTTTGATATTACTTATTTCGGTGTTTAGAGAGTCGATATCTGATTTAATTTCGGTTTTGGCGGTTTCTAATATCACAACACGATTATTTATTTCCTGGACACTAGTTTTGGTTTTATTAATTTCACGGCCGAGTTCTCCAGTTATTATCTATGTAGGTTAAGTAGGTTTCCCAGCTGCAGCACAGGTTTCGAGGCTTTCCCATCTTTCATTGGTTTTTTGAAGTATCTTGTTATCATCTGTTATGTTCACAGGATGGGGTGTTTATACGTGAGTCTTTTAGAAAAGCCCAATCTGTATTTGTTTATATAAGAAATACAAATTTTCAAGAAATGCTACTAAAATTGGTAAAAATTGGTTTTTGATTAAAGATCTCGTTAGCAAAACTCGATTATGAAATCAAACTATTTCAACACATTGAAATTATTGTTAATTAAATTATTTTATTTATTATTCATGTAATTTTAAGTTAATCTTTAAGAAAAATTCAACTGACAACTTAAAAAAAAAAACACGAAAGCCTTGTACACTTTTTATTCGTTAAAAGCCAGGAGAGGGTATTTAGATTATTTATTATTATTAATTATTAAAATAAAATCAATGCGGCTGCGTAGCGACGACATGGTGATGCCATTTGGACTCAACAATCCACCCAAACCTTCCAAAGATTCATTGATACCATGTTCCGAGACTTAGATTTTGTCTTTGTGTACATTGACTACATATTAATCATATCACACGATGAAATATAACATCAAATACACCTGCAAACTATCTTCGAAATATTAAGGACTTTTTTTTATTGGACTTCAACACCAAAAAGTTTGTACTCGTCAAAAAGAGATCAACTTTCTAAGCTACAAAATCAACGGATATGTCCAATGTACCAAACCAGTCAACGTCATACTGGAACTTAAAAACCTGAAACAATTGCAGAAATAAGACGCTTTCTAGGATTTACAAACTTTTACATGCGTTGTAAATCTAACGCAGAAAAATCTCAACATCCGCTGAACAATTATCTTCAACATTCCTTAAAAATGACAAAACTAAAATAAACTATACCGAACGAGCAACAAAAGCCTTTGATGAGCGCAAAACGAAGATTACAAGTTATTGACACTGCTCTTCTATCCGTCTCCAAATGCCAAGATTTACCTCACCACCGATCTTCATCAACTGCCATTGAAGCTAAGCAAGAACAAAAAATTGATGACATTTAGGATCGACTTGGTTTTTTTCTCACGCGAACGTATCTTCGCGTCAGTATGTTTCCACGTCTGCTAGATTGTCGCAGCTTGGTCATAAGAACCGATCGAAAACCACTAATTTACGCTGTCAATCAGAAACACTATAAAGAAACTGAAAGCAGAATCCGTCAACTAGTTAACATTTCACTATTTACAAAAGTCTATGTGAAGGATGAAGATAACATCGTAGCGCTTTGTCAAGAATCAACACTATCAGTATGCCTATCATATTAAGACCTGAAAAATATATTTCGCTAATGATATGGCGGTAGACACTATACTTGCGATCAATCGTGTCTTGGATAGGGTATCCTAAATAGGTGAATTGTAAGATACCTTATTGAACGAGTTGGACATGTTTATGTATGTGTTATCACACATACATATACCATATAAAAATACTATCAAATATAGTTAATTCTCAAATCCGGTCTTAATTTTCCTTTGTTTCCAAATATCGAAAAAGCTATTACTTTTATGGATATCGTTGATCTCCAAGTTTCTATATAAATAATATGAAATCATTTTTCCCTTAACGAATCCAGGTATTTTTACTCTTTATCGGTGTGTACCATTGCCAATACCGTAAAGAAAATACTCACCATTGCCTATATACAATCAAATTTTAATAATGCTAATGTTTATTATTCCACCATTATGAACGCTAACTGTGAAGTTGCGTTGTTGCCTGAAAGAACAAAAATTATCTTAAAAAATTGCGAAAAAAAATCTTTAACGAATTTTTAGAAATTATACTTGAACTGCAAGATATTAAATGGATATATCCGAGAACAAACATTTAACTATAATTTTGTGAAAATGAAGATCGCATTAACAATCTTTCAATATTTCTTTTTCAAAAAGCCTTAGCACGGAAATAAACATAGCTACAATTTATCTTCTCTGAAGACTTGTAGCAACCATATAATTCGCAGTTGCTTTATGTAGCTCGGATTATATGGTATCTCGATTAATTCGGGAAAATATGCATCAAGACAAGGTGTAATGGTCATCTTCTGATGAGCTCAACCATTACACCGGGGCGAAACGTATATATGAACATTTGCTGGTTTATATTTATTTCATGATTTTAAATCATTTTATTTCAATCTTAGGTTTATCCATACTTTCCCTTAAAGGAAATTGTTAAGCATAATTTGACTCAAATCTTCTTAAAAGCGAAAACACTATAACAAAACAACACGAATCCGTAATTCCTAAATTTGATGTAATCAAAGATGATTGCTGCGATAAAACTCCATATAACATTTCACATGAATAAATTAAACTATATCCTATAACCTTTCAAATTCTAACTTTAAAAACATAAAATTTATCTCGCACACTCTTGACAATATGAAAGAACAACAATACTATCAAATATAGCAAATTCTAAGAAGATATAAAAATGTATCACTTTGTAAATATAAAATAAAAAATAATAAATATCTAAGAAAGATATACATAAACATTTAAATCAATATAAAGATGATGAATTTTTCTCCTTAGTCGAAGTTAGAGAGTCAACAGAATAAGTTTGTTTTATTTATCAAAAGAAGATCATTACAGATATGTACCTGGGTTGACAAAGCTGGCAAAGAATAAAAACAAATTTCATTTGTTCACAATAACAGACAAACATTTGGATTTTAAGGTCCAACATTATTGTAAAAAGTTTGTAATGTAATGGATAATTTTAATATTACACTGAATTTTTACCAAAAAACCTAATAACAAAAATTGAATTCAATTTGTAGGCTCCTTTAAATTAAATAATGTGTTGAATCAGCTGCTCTGTCAGATACTCACATGTTCCAGAAATTCTCGGATAACTTCCTTTTTGAGATCCCATTTCTTGCACTTAAAATACTAAAAAAAAAGCTGACGGCTAAGCCAAAGCTTTAAAAAACTCATTATTTATATTTATACACAGTAATCGAATGATATGAAAATAAAATGAACTACTTACTTTACTTACTTTACTTACTTACTTACTAAAAAAAAAGTATCCATCTATCACTATCACGTCGGACCAAGGGACGCTGCCAGTCAGAGCTGATATGCACAAAATAAACGTTGGTGTACCCCAGAGCTGGTTTGTCTCCGAGACACTTCCTTATTTTTATAAACTATGGGCAGGTTCAGACAACATAAGGGACTTCATTTACAGTCAACTTCATTCTTTGAACGTAAATTTTGACCAAGGCAACTAGTTAGTTTTTCAAGTGTCATGAATTTAAAATTCAGAACTTTACTTCACAAACCTCTACTTCAAGTTCATAGTACAAAAATTACCAAAATCATTATTTTCTACAAAACACTCCTCAGGCAAGCTACAAGTCCATCATGATTTGTATTTTGTATTTTAAAGAAATATTACTTATTTCTTTTCCAAATTTACAAGGAACCTTTTTACAGAAAGCATTAAATTAAGTTGTGCAGAAAATAAATAAATCATTGAGTAATAAAGTTCAGCTTTAAGTTGAATTAAAAAATATGATCAATTGTCATTTTGACATAAGTTTACTTGACTTTTTTTTCTTGCCTAACTTTCCAGTCAACTTTCCAATAAAGTTGCCTTAATTGGAAGGCAATTTTTTGGCAGCTGGCCAATCAGATGCAAGCAACTTGCCTTACTTTCAAGTCCCTTATGTCGGCTGAACCTGCCCTATCTTTTGTCTGTAACTTTTAACCCAATGAGTTGTTTCGCTAATGAAAGAACCTTCAGCTTTTCAAATTCGTTTTTAGATTCTCATCTTTGTAATTCATTCGAATGTGGACTACCAACGGTAGCGTATGCTAAGCTCATTGAATTCTGATCTTGACAGCATGAGGAATTAAAGGATTATTCACATGAGAGCAAACAACGACCGGCGAATAAAAAAACAAATGGGATTTAAAACATTTAATAAGTCTAAATCCTTCACAAAAACTAGACAAAATCGTAGAAAACTTAATTAAATTCATGTTAAGATACTAAAATTTGCATTTTAATTGCTAAAATAAGTTAAATGAAAAAATGAATTGGTCGTCACGAATTGCAATCAGCAAATCCATCGTAACAAATCCGTCATTGTACAACAAGGCCGATCATTCCTACGGCAAAATATTGATTTTATTTTAAATACCGACGGTAATATAAATATATTTGCAATTGAAAATTTAGAATGAAACAACAACAACTTGTGTGTGCTACCACCAAGTTCATAGGCTGGAGTTATAGCTATTTCACGGGGACCAACCCGATCATCAGACTCCTTTTAGTGGTGCTTAATCGGTTTTATGTTCAATTTAATTTTTTGAAGAACTTTTTGCCCGAGCTGGGTTTGAACAAGCGACCTAGCGTGTGAGGAGCTAGTTCCATTTTTTTTTTTTTTTTTTGTAAATTCATTTTTTATTAATTCAATCTTAAACCTATCTTAAAGCTAGACAAAAATTCATAAAACTAGCCTAATTAACCATAACTTACAACTAACTTACTGGTCCCCTAATTACACTCTAAGTTAAACTATAACACTTACTACTAATGCCTTTCGGCCATAAGATCTATTTTAACTTCAATTCAATTTTATTTATTTTTATATTCATTAGAAAATTTAAAAAAAACTAATATCAATATCCTTTTTTATTTTCACTTAAAAACTACTTAAAATTAGGTCCTTAAATAAAACTTAAAACTAACTTAAACTACCTATTCTACCTATAAACTACTTAAAACTAGAACAACCACAGCAGCAGATCTAACTATCTAACATTTTTTTGTTTTTCATATTTTGGTCATTTTTTTTTTCCATGTATTTTTTTTTTAATTTATTTATTTATTTATTATTTTTTTTATTTTTTTTTGTATTTTTTTGTATTTTTTTGTATTTTGTATTTTTTTTGTGCCACCATGCCTATTCTACTTAAAACTAAACCCTAAAACTATAAAACAAGTATGTAAGCCGGCCAAGGCTTTAAACCCCATCCCGACTACCCACTATCAAGTGCCGATTGAAGCCACCAAAACTGGTTCTCCTGCTTCATCCTATCAGTTCGGTCCCGTTGGGACACAGCCCTACTGAACCGAAGGAGCTCTGCTCCGCCTTGTGCCATGACGTCCCGATTGTACAGGAGTCGCCTATCCACGGTTCGTCGTCTGACGTGGTAGATTAACGGAACTGCCAATCTATCCTGTATCAGACCGCATCTGTCTAAAAAGAGGAATGCCTCTGGTGGAATGAAGCCGCTCAAGCGTGCACTCTCAAAATACTCGTCGTTCGGATAGAACGCCCCGAAAATTAAATTGTTGGTCGAAGACATAGCTCTTGCAATGCGACCTCGAACGAGTTTTATCACGAAATTGTCAATTCTGTTGATTCGAGCCCCGTTGTATAGGACCTCGTTGAAATAGTAGTGCACGTAAGAAGATTCGGCTGTTCGATATAAGCCGGTACAGCGTCGTAAACACTGCCGCTCGAACACCCGAAACTTCTCCATCTGGGAAGGGGCAACGTTGAACCACACAGTACAACCATAAACTATCATCGGCCGTATGAGGGCCATGTAGCAAATTACCTTCACTCTGGGGTCAAGCCGACTGCTAAAAAACAGCCGTTTCGTCAGAGCGAAGGCTCCTCTGGCCCTGGTCAGAGCAGCATTTATATGTCTGTCGAAATATAAATACTGATCTAACCAGATACCGAGGTACTTCACTACACTTTTGCTCGCTAATGGCTGCCCGTGAAGATCAACGATAACCATCTTGCGCCAATTCTTGCACGTATCCTTCGTGGCCCTAGCCAACGGAGTCCGGAACAGAATTGTCTCCGACTTCTGGACATTTATTTTCAGTTTCCAGTCGTCGCAATATCGCTGAATCTTGTCGAAATCACGCTGCAAGAGAATTCTAATAACCTCAACCTTTCGGGCCGTCCTGTACGCAATTAGATCGTCGGCGTACGCAATTGCCTTTGTAAGACTACCTATCAGATTGCTGGTGTAAATGCTGAAGAGAATCGGCGAATTCACCGCTCCCTGTTGAAGACCATTTTTAATTAAGAATGTTGTGGTAGAAGTTACGTTGCCACTTTTGACAACAAACTTTCTACCGTTAAGCATATCATAAAGTATATACAACAATGGCTTGCTTATGCCAAGCCTGCTCAGTTTTAGGTAAAGACCCTCTAACCATACGGTGTCAAAGGCCTTTTCCAAATCAACCAGAACAGCACCTGTGCATTGTTGTTTTGATTTGTTCCATTGGATATCAGAAACGAGTTTAGACGCAGCATGAATTGTGTCATGACCCGCCTTGAACCCGAACTGTTTATCCGGAATTATTTTGTTGTCCGCAGCCCACTTAGTCAGAGCCCTATTGATTATTTTTTCGAAAACTTTGCTGATGCTCGGAAGAAGACTTATCGACCGAAGATTTGACGGGTTGGAGTTGTGCTTTCCCTTTGTCGGGAGAGGATGAACCACAGCGGTCTTCCAATGCACTGGATAATATGCATTATTCAGTGCATTATTGAAGAGTGTGGTGTAAATGTCAATTGCCTCCATCGGTAAATGTCTTAGTACAACGTTGGATATACCATCGACACCTGCTGACTTTTTGTTTTTTATTGAGTTGCAGGTGAGCTGAAGCTCAACCTTCGTTACTAACAAGGGACTTGGTCCCGTTTGCTCGGCGATTATGGCATTTGCCAAGGAATCGTCATTGAACCGCATAAAACCACGGTTCTCAGATCGCCATTGTGTTATATCATTTCGAAGGTAAAAGTGATTAAGTAGGGCTCTGTTTTCCAGGTCGTGGTTGGGGCGAATGCTAACATTCACCTTGTACACTTGCTGGAAAGCAGCTCCCACCGCCTCCACTTTTTCCTTCGGATCTTCAATTATATAAAAGTCATCGTCAAAGATGGCTTCTTCTGGATCTATTTGCGCTGTCATGAATACGTCTCTGTTCTCTTCAGTTCTTTGGAGTTTCAAACACGGAAGGTCATTGTCGTTCTTTTTCCTAAATATCTTGTTGATTTTAGTGAACATACTAGGGTCACTGGAATTAACTGACCGGATCTTGCGGTCCCAATACTTGTTAATTGATAGCCTGTAGTTCTCCTTAATCAACATATTGACATTTTTTATTGACGACTTCAGTGTCCTAACCTCCAAGTAGTGTGGGTATGTGAGTCGTCTGTACAAGTTTTTGAGTCTTGTCAGTAAGCCACTCTT
Source organism: Eupeodes latifasciatus (assembly GCA_920104205.1). Lineage (NCBI taxonomy): Eukaryota > Metazoa > Arthropoda > Insecta > Diptera > Syrphidae > Eupeodes > Eupeodes latifasciatus. Next base: position 104,917,134 of record OV049926.1, on the reverse strand, counting down.
GTGCTTACGCAGTGCGTCAATAGTCGCGTTTCTGTAAGCGTCCATTTGGTCCCGTTCTTTGTATTTTGGTATTGTCCGTTCCATCGTTCGTTTTATTATTTCGTCCATCTGTTGTAAATGTTGGTCGATTTCTGTATTTGTCAGGTTTCTGTTGTTTGGTGGGGCTATGTCACTCGAACGAAGTTCTCTCGCTAGGGCGTTGGTGAAACGAGGCCAGCGCATCTTACTGTAATTGTAAGAATGCGTTGCAACGTATTCCTCCAACTCCACGCGTTCGTTCGGAATCTACATTACAGCAGCCAGTCCGCAGTGATCACTGTCGTACTCGACTGTCTGTAAGCAGTTTCGAGGGTGATTACCCACTTTGTCTGTAACTGTCAGTCTTGTGTCGTACAGCAAAAGATCCAGAAAGGAGTCGCTTCTTGGCTTTTCAGTAGCCAGCAGGTCGACGCCATATTCAACGCTGTAAAGATTCATCAAATTAAAAAGATGGTTACCTCTGGGATTACTATGTTGATTTCCCCAATCTTCATGTTTTGCGTTCAAATCACCGGCCAAGATGAAATAGTTTTCTTCCAAGCTCAGTTTAAGTTCCCTAAAAAGAATCTCGAGTTCTGAAGCAAAGTAAGTAACCTGCGGAGCTCCAGCCTCATAAGCCGCAATCATATACATCCGCTTCCCTTGAGTGAGAGAGATGCATACAACGCAAACTTCTAGCGTCTTGAGCTTTCGCAATTCATTGTTGTATATGACTTTATAATTAATGCCTTTTCGTATAAAGAGAGCGACACCGCCCCCTTGAGTGGAGTCGGGCCGTCTCTTCTTACGATATTGTAATTTTTATGAGTCAATTTGTGTTTGTGGTTTAGCTTAGTTTCGCTAGCCATAAACACATCGGGACTGTAGTCTTTCAACAATTCGAACATATTGGCTCTTCGTTCAATCCTAATCAGTGAATTTACATTCACAGCTAGGACTTTTAGGCGCGTCTCCGGCAGCGCACCCATTATGGTCTAAATTGCGCCAGGCCAGGCAACAAAGAGTAGAGATGATCTACCCTTTTGCCTTGCTCCTTTATCTGACTTTGCAGCCCTGTTAGTTGACCTTGAATGCTCAACAACAAGGCTACAATGCCAGGTTGCATCTCTGGTGTCTTAGGCACAGGGGCCTTTGGGGCAACCGTTGGTGGAACATGTCTCGTGTTCCCATTCCCTGACACCATTTGGGCGTAAGAGAATTTGGGATCCACGAATTTTTGTGTTGGAGCCTGTCGAACTGTTCGACTTCCTTCGGCTTTTTGACTGGCCTGTTTTTGTTTCATTTGCTGGACCTTAGGGCAACCCCTATAGTTAGCCGGGTGCCCTTGGTTTCCACAAAAGACACACTTGAGCTGGGTTAAATCCTCAACCCGCTCATTCCCCAGCTTGCATTCTCCCTCTTTGTGGGTTTCGGAGCACCTGACGCAGCGCAACTGCATATTGCAGTTGGCTCCGGAATGGCCGAACCTCTGGCACTTCGTACATTGTAAAATGTCGTCGTGCCTTTTTAATGTCTCCCAGTGTATGGCTTGATAGTCGAGGCATTTGATTTCCCTCAGACTCTCAAAACTACTTTGGGGCGATAATGTTACGAGGAACATTGGCAGCCTGTAACCCCCTCGCCTGGACTTCACCGTAGTGAAAGGTTTGACCCCGATAAAATCGAGATCATCATTGGCATTTTCACGAAGCTCAGCTAAGAGCGCCTCCGGTTCCGTGCAGGAACTTATGCCCTTTAGAAGGACCGTCTTAAATTTTTCGGTTTTAGGCGTGTAGCTGAAGAACTCAGGTGTGGCCTCTTTTAGTAACCCTCTTACTAACTTGTAATCGGCTAGTGAGAAACACTGGACCGAATAATTCTTTTCTTTTTCGTTTACAATTTTTATGAGAAATTTGCCCTTAGTGGCCGACTTACATACCTGTTTTATGTCGTCCAGGTCAACTCTGTGTGTCCTTATTGGTGGCACCTTCTCCTTCTTGGGATGTGGTTGTTTCTGGTGTTGCTGCTGCTTCTCCTGCTGCTGCTTCTGCTGCTGTTTCTGCTGTTTCTGCTGCTCCTGCTGCCTTGGCTGTAGCTGTTGTTGTTGCTGCTGCTTGGCCTTAGTCGAATTGGATGGGCCCTCAGACATTGGGCCTGTCACTGCTGGTGCAGCCTTCATTTTTTGTTCCGCTCCAATGCTTTTGATAGCGGCCTTTGGCTGTGGTTGTTGCTGCTGTGGTTGTGGTTGTTGCCTTGTTTCCTTCTTTTTTTGTTTTGCCTGTTGCTGCTGTTGTTGTTGTTGCAGCCGTTGTGCTATTTTTCCCATCTTTTCAGCTGCCTCCTTTTGTTGGCGCGCTTCAATTTTGGTTTTAAGAGTACTGAGGAGGGGCTCCATCCCCTCCTTCAGTTTTTTTAGTTGCGTCTCATAGGCGTCTATCTGTAGCTTTTTAACTTGCAGCACTTGTGCAAGCTCCACCTCATCAATTTCGTTATCGTTGGGGCCATCAGGCACCTCCATCTCCCTTTCCTTAGGCTGCTCTGGCGGCGCTAGGCTTGAGAACCTATTTTTATTTTTAGGTGACCTGAAGTGCCCCTCTTAACCTTCGGAGACGTAGTCAACTTCTCCGTCTGACGACTCACTTTGTGACGTCATCTCTGGTGTCTTTGTTGGCTGCACTTTCTCCCGCATTGCTCCGCGCTTGGCAGCGTTATTTCTATCTACCAGATTGGGCGTATGCCTTCTCCTTTTGGCAGTTGTTGTTGTTGGTAAAGACCCATCAGACTGGTGGCCTGATGATGTTGCGGTGAATTGGGGTACCGCTGGTAGTACCACATTAGCATCACCTGATGAATTTGCAGAGGTATCTTTCGATACCCCTGCTCTTTTCTCCTTCTCCATTAGCCTATTTTCCCAGTTAATAAAATCGGCAATTCCTCGGTTATGAAAAAAAGCCTCTAAAACTTTTGTGTTCTCCTTCTGGGACTCGAACCCACGACCCTTGGATCACCTCCACTGGGCTACCGATTACTTATTTTTTTCTGTGGCTTACTGCCTTGTTAATTGTAAAGCCGTACAAATGCACTTTTAATTTAAAATTATCTACTATCCACTTATAACACTTGTTTTCACTTTGAAAGTCAAAGAACGACTGGAGCTAGTGCACTACGCGCTACGCCACCGCACCCACATGAAAGTTGTAAGCCAATTACAGGTTTTTTCGTTCTATCGAACTATACTGAACCGATTAGCATTTTTCTAAGTACACACAAGTAATTGTTGTTGTTTTATTCAGGTTCTTTCTATTATCTCCTCTCTTTTTTTTCATAAGCCAACAATTTGATTGGATTCGTATGAGGAGGGAGATGAGGCGAAAGAGTTTGACGCTGGTCAAGATTTTAATTTTACCAATTCTAAGGGGTTTTGTATGAAATTTTTATACTTGCAGTTTAAGGCAGCTGCTTGCCGAATTTACAATTGAAAATTTAGAATGAAACAACAACAACTTGTGTGTGCTACCACCAAGTTCATAGGCTGGAGTTATAGCTATTTCACGGGGACCAACCCGATCATCAGACTCCTTTTAGTGGTGCTTAATCGCTTTTATGTTCAATTTAATTTTTTGAAGAACTTTTTGCCCGAGCTGTGTAGGAAATAGTCCTGGACTCCTACTTTAAACCTCATAGCTTTGGTACCTCCAGAAAAGAAAATGAAAAAACAAACCAAACAAAAAAATCCTTCCAAACAAACATTTAATTCACATTAATAACAATAACAATTCACAGTAACAATTCACTTATTCCGAGTACATCAATGATAACAATATTCCTCGACCAAAAATATTCCCTGCGTAAAAGCTAACCCCTACAGGCATTAGCGATATGCATGCGCATTAAGCTTAAAGCCATTGTGATAAGAGCCAAAAAAATTCTTGGGAGGTGCGTTTGGAAAATACAACAACGTTCTAATTCGTCCCGTACCGATTTAGCCATCATATCCGTTTTGGTGATCCCATTTCATTAGTTCCACATACATAAATTGTAGTCGACCGCCCTCGTGGTGGTTAAAGCTTTGGGATAGATTCCTTTTCATCTGCGGTCGTCGGCCAAGTTGGTACTCGGAGCCATAACACCAGGGGGGTACTGTTAATATTTCTAAGAATATATTCAAGAGATTTCATAGTTCACAATTGGGTAAGTTTAGTGCTGCACTTTTATAATGAGGTAGGATTAACCTAAATTTTCACACTTTAGAGATTCCCCCATAAGAAAAGCAGCCACAGAGCTCATAGGAGTCGTAATACCACCGAGAGGATCCGGGGCAACAAGCAACGTCGTCGGCTCAAGATCGATCCAAAAAAAAAAAAAATTTAAAGTTCACCGGTACCTATGTACATACAAAAAAACAAAATGAAAGGTTAAAAGTAAAGAAAGGAAAATAGTTACCTACCCAAATGAAAGCAAAGAAGAAAGAAACAATTTAAAGTCATTAAAAAAACTCACCTATGTACTCACTTGCCCTACGTACATATATGTATAAGAAAAAAGTAAAAACGTTGGTAAATGAAAAGAAAATTTAACTTAAGTTTTTTTTTAAGAATACGGAAATTTACCTACAAAATTATCTATGTACATACATACATATGTATGTACCACACAGAAGGAAAAATTTTTATTTTTATTTTTGATTTGTGATTTTTAAAAGAATAAGCTTGTTGAGGAAAATTTGATTTAAAGAAAAATACAAAAAAATGAATTTGACTAAAGGATATCTAAAAATCAATGCTGATATGAAAAAATTCAAAGTAATTGTAGTAAAAGTAAAAAAGTAAATTTATCGACAAGTGAATACATAGTGAGAACTTAACAAGAAAAATCTGAAATTGAAAAGACAGTAGAATTAAGTTTTGATTGAAAGTAAATAATAGAAGTTAAAGTATAGTTGGTAGGAAGAGATAAAATGTAACATCCCATCCATCGCGATCGTGTTTTGTCGAAAAATAGAAAAATTGATCATTAAACAAAATTAATTGCTCGAGCTTTAAAAATCTTTCCGTCCTTACTCCAACATACTTCAGTGTTTTCCGTAGTTAATATTAATCTAGCAACATCATCGATCTCATCAGAAGGCTGTGCACACCAACTGGGAGTTTCGGTAAGTCGTTTATATTTCTATGTACATATTTTATTTTTTTTTGAAAGTAAATTTCTTTTTGGTATGGATTATTAAGAGTAAGGACAAAAGAACAAAATTAGTTTATTAAGTCCCGAAAAGATTGTTCCGTTTATGGCTGGACAATCTCAAAAGAAAAAAAAAAAGGATTAAATGAACAATTTAAACTGTTAAAGAAAAGTATATTTGAGCTAAGGTCTACGAAACATACTTACATACGTAGAAAATATTTGATGGGAACAAAATAATTATTTGAACCAGATTTGGTTGTTGTAGTTGAGGGAGGAACCCTTTTTTGTTAATTTTAGTATGTGTATACTTACCGTGATAGATGAAGATACCTTTACGATGTATGGTGATGTTTTTTTTTTTTAGTTTTTAAACTTTTTATAAAATTAATTGTAAGATAAAATGGATTACGGTTTGCACTTGAACTGAATAAATTGAATAATTGAAACAAAACAACATAAAAAAGTTGAAATTTCCGATTTACATATATATTTTTTTTAGCTTTCTGTTTCATATAGTAGATTGGAATAGCTATGTTCGACGTGGAGAGCAAAGATTTTCGTTATTTTTTTGGACGTTTCTTAGGAAGGAATATTTTCTTATAAATAGTTGTAGTCATACCTCTATATATATTTTTTTTGTTGATATAAATAACATATGATGGAGTGTTAGAAAGTGAAAGTTGGGAAGTGGAGGCGGGAGGAAGGGGGATGAATGTTAATTGTTAAATAAGTTTTAAAGGGAAGTAAAAAAAAAAAACTTCTCCTTTCTGAATAAGGGCTGTTGCATACATTTTTTTTTGAGCAATAGAAGCAATGGCGTTGGAGTATACCCAGATTTTGTTTTTGGTATGCTATAAAGGGTGGGTGAAGAATGCTCAGAGGATACGACCAGCTATGTCCTCGCATCAGTTATGTAGGTAAAAGAAAAAAAGAAAGAGAAAGGGCAATTTTTTTTAAGGTAAATGGTAATTAATTTCGGGTCCCGTCATAAGATGGAAATGCATTTAGTCGATTATCACCGGAGACTTAGGCCTGGAAAAAAGTAACACCGTCCGTGTCGCTAGTAACAACGACCCCCCCATCGACGAGCTAAGCATGGCAAATTATCAGGCCTTCAGTTGCTGATGCGAACGGACACCTCTTTGGACTCCTGCCGGGAAAGGCCGGTGAGGCGTAACTTTGAGAAAGAAGGGAATGTTAAAAATTATATTTGGGGTCTTTTCTGATCCTACCTCGGAGTTAAATTCGGGCATGTGGGCTTTGAGTTTCAGGGTTCTCTCCTTTTTCAAAGAAGGGACAAAAAATTAAGTTGAGTATATCCTTGGAAGTACTTATTTTTTTTTTGTCTCACGGAGTTGGTGTAATAGCAGAGTAGTAGTGACATAAACTATGCTATAATTCTCAGTTACCATGAATAAAATGTTACAGATGGCGCCCAACGTGGGGCCCGAATTTTAGTTACCAATATTTTCCTTGTCAAGTTTTAATGGAAACAAGTTAAATTAAAAATTTTAAATTATTTTATGAATTTCTTTTTGGAGTTGGAAATTTAGTTCCAAGTGTAAATGCCATCCTCGCATTACTAGTAGTTACAGTTGTCCCAGGGGTTGAAATTTCCTTTTCTTTTGACTCCGGTTTGCTGCAACGTAGTTGACTAGTATGTTCGACACAGATAATCTTGTCTTCAACAGCGTCCGTACTTGGATTTCTTTTTTTTTGAGTAGCTGATAGCGCTGAAAGCTAGATTTCAAGGAATTCAAATTTTTTGGTTTTTATTTTCCTTTTTGACCGGAAGATCAGGGTTTTTGTCCGGTAGATTAAAGATACATTATTTGATCTACGACCGTTGCGGAAACCTAAAACTTCATGGCAGATAAAGGATACTACCTCACCAATCCAACGTAATTCATAATAATTCATGAAGAACTTACGACTGATAATTCCATCTAAAGAACGTGGAATGACCCTTTATGTTATCCGGTAAGTTAGGTATAGTTCCTGACTTTTACTAGCTGTTCCATTAGGGGTATTTTGTGGTTTCTAGTTTAGTTAAAGCATATAATTCTTTTTTCTTTTTGACGACATAAGAGATGATATTTGATATTCGAAAACTTATTACAATTTTTTTTTTGATTCTCATATTTCTTGTGAGAGAGATAATCTTGAAGAACAATACGTTATGTCAACTTCCCTTTTGTTTACCGAATTCACTTCCCAAGTTTGTAGATGTATAAAGTTATTTGAAAGATATTTGAGTATAGTTATTAGTTTGAGAACACAAAAATAAGACAACCATTTTTTTTTTGTTTTTAACGCTTAGGTACACGCAAAGAAGATTTTTATTTTTTTGTATACATTTTTTTTTTTTTTGAACATTGTTTCTAGGTTTCTAAGAGACATTTTTATTTTGGGATCAGAATATTGAATTGAAATTAAGAGTTAACATATATAGGTAGTTTTGTTTAGTGAACCTAGATAAATAATACGCCATGTCTTGCAGGGGGCGGAGTAAAAATGCAAGAGAAAAAGCCGCAGGTACAAGTAGGCGACGATCTACTTCAGATAATGATGGTGGGGAAAATCCATCGCAGGTAGAAGGGGACTCGGTACCTATAGTAACACACCCTAACGACACAAGTGGTCATAACGACGGTAAGGAACAACATAACGTTGATGATAGAAGATCTTTTAGTCCTAGTAACGGCAATACTTCTAAAGACCAAGAACATTTCGAAAGATACATACAGGAGGTAGTGACAGCAACGGTAGGCCTCAAAAGAACTGATGATCAACGGTTTATACGGGATGAGCTCGAACGTAGTCATCTTGACTTGTTGGCACAAGTAAGGACAATAGTCAGGGAGACCCTCGCTAGTGTCACTCCAGCTCCGGTTCCTCCTTTAAACTCCCGAGATAACCGAGAGTTGGCTAATGCGACAACTCCGGTGGTACAAACTACGGAATATCGGTCGCAACAAAGGAATGCTATAAACCCTTCATCTAACGCTTTCTTAACGGAAGGCGTTCATCCCGTCGACATGGCACGTGGTTCAAACGTCGACAACTTTCTTGCTCAATTGAGCAACATGAATTTAAATGTTTCCCCTGATCAAACTAACCATGTTCAAGTTCCTGCTCCATCTCCGTCAGGTTCAATATCGCGTTTCCCACATTATCACAAATGGGGAATCAAATTTGATCATAAGAATATGTCCATTGATGAATTCCTCTTTCGCCTTGAACGAGTCAAGGACAGTTATAATGTAACTTGGGTTGAAATCGTTCAAAACTTTCACCACTTTATCAGTGGTCGTGTGGAAACGTGGTACTGGATGTACTTAAAGAACAATCCTCATGCTTCATGGTCAACCTTACGTTTGGCTCTTATCGAACAATACAGAAGTCTGGAGACAGACAGCGAGTTGTCTCGGAAAATGATTGATCGAAAGCAATCGCCTAACGAGAGTTTTGACGATTTTTATGACGATCTTATAAAATTTAACTCTAGATTGAGGGTACCGAAACCTGTGAAAGAAATAATAGAACTGATCAAGCAGAACGTTCGACGTAGGATGGGAGAGCTACTGGTGACCTTCAGTACGCACAGCTTGTCAGAGATGGTTTACGTATGTCGTACAATCGAAAAGTTCCTAAACAGTAACGAACCGCTCAAAACCAAATTTCCACTGAACCAAGTATCCACGCAACCATCCCGACGTCAGGTCAATGAATTAGATAATTCACTGAAAGACTCTGACTTAACAATTCCTGCGATAGTTGAGGCCTACCAAAGGGAAGCCAATATACTTAAATGTTGGAATTGTAAAGCAGAGGGACATTTGTTCAGAAATTGTGACAGTCCTAAACGGAATCTTTTTTGCTTCAGGTGTGGTCGGGACAATGTGATTACACCTAATTGTGATAGATGTTCGGGAAACCGATTATCGAGCAATCCATCAACCGGGGGGAATCGCTCGAGGTCGGAGGACCCGGACAATTAGAGAAAACCGAACTGAAATTACCCATAGTTACCTTGCTACGACATACTCCCGAAGAATTGAAACAACGAGAGGAAGCTCAGAGCAAGCTTCGGAGAGCAAATGAAATGAAATTCAACCTTCCTAGAAAATCAATCCATCAACGAATCAAAGAATACTACGAGGCTCGTAAAAGAATAGTTACGTTTCCATCAACATCAGAAAAAGTTAAAAAATTACGTGAGCGGATGAAGAAAAAGAAAGAAATGTATAAGTCTGTAGCAGCAGCAACCTTGAATGTCTCCACAGACGATCCGCGCCCGTATGTTACAGTTGAAATTGTTGGTAGAAAGCTTTTCGGGTTGCTTGATACAGGGGCGAGTGTAAGCTGCTTCGGAAGTGGTGCTCTTGAATTTCTCAAGGAAAACCAAATCCCTTTTAAAAAATTCTCGTCTTCTATTTCCACCGCTGATGGTCAAAAGCAATCAATTGTCGGCATGGTAACGACGGAAATTCATTACCGAGGCAAAGCCAACGTCATGGATTTGTTTGTCGTCCCATCGCTGACTCAACAATTGTACTTAGGGGTGGATTTCTGGAGGATTTTTCAACTAGCTCCTCACATAATATCGGAATTAACCATTAAAAATGATACTGTAAGTAAAGTTATAAATGCAATTGAGTGCGATCTTAACGATCAACAGCGTGATTCACTTCGCGAAATAATCGGTCAATTTCCGTCTTTTACGACAAAAGGTTTAGGAAAGACCCATTTGGTAGAACATGTGATTGACACGGGAGATGCAAAACCCATAAAGCAACGTCATTATCCCATCTCTCCAGCGATACAAGCCCTGGTGTATGAGGAATTGGATCGCATGCTTGCTTTGGGGGTCATCGAAGAAAGTTCCAGCGCATGGTCTTCTCCAGTCGTACTCGTACGAAAACCTGGAAAAAATCGACTGTGCTTGGACTTTCGGAAGGTGAACCAAGTAACAAAGAGGAATGCGAGCCCAATTGCTCTTATTGAGGGACTGTTAGCACGACTTTCAGAGACATACTTCATATCGAGCGTGGACTTGAAAGATGCGTACTGGCAGATACCGCTGGAGCAAAGCTCACGGGAGAAGACGGCCTTTACCGTTCCTGGTAGACCACTCTACCAGTTTAAAGTGATGCCTTTTGGTCTTTCCAACGCCGCACAAAGCCTTACTTACTTAATGAACTTAGTCGTACCTACAGAATTGAGAGAACAAGTCTTCGTCTATCTTGACGATTTATTAGTAATATCGAGAAACTTCGAGGAACATTTAAGGATTCTGGGCATAATAGGGAAAAGGTTGTTTGAAGCAGGCTTGACGATAAACGTCGAGAAGTCGAAGTTCTGCTTCAAGGAACTCCAGTACTTGGGCTATGTAGTTGGGCAAGGTTGTTTGAAGCCAGATCCGGCGAAAGTCGCTGCGATCCTTGACTTTCCAGAACCGAAAACGCCTAAGCAAGTCCGCAGATTTCTCGGTATGGCTGGGTGGTACCGTAGGTTCGTGGGTAATTTTTCAACTCTGGCAGCGCCAATGACCGAAACTTTAAAAAAGGGAAAAAGGTTTGAATTCAGCAAAGAAGCGGTGAAGGCGTTCGAAACAATTAAGTCAGCCTTGACATCAGACTTAGTCCTTACAAACCCTGACTTTAATAAAGAATTTATAATTCTCTGTGACGCATCGGCATCGGGTATTGGGTGTGTGTTATGTCAAAAGGACGAAAATGGCGCTGAACGACCCATTTACTATTATTCACAGAAATTGAATTCTGCTCAGCGAAACTACTCTGTCACCGAGCGCGAATGCTTAGCTGCCGTCAGAGGAATACAAAAATTTCGACCTTACGTCGAAGGTTACAGATTCACTGTAGTTACAGACCACTCTAGCTTGAAGTGGTTAATGAGTCTGCGGGATCCAACGGGGAGGTTAGCGCGCTGGAGTCTCAAACTGCAGGGATTCGATTTTGGGATCGAACACCGGAAGGGTACCTTGAATGTAGTGCCAGACGCTCTATCACGAGTTTATGAGGTAGAAGCACTGCATTCAAAGGTAATTCCACCGGAATCGATGTCAACGAATCCCACAGATGTTCTCCATGTCGATTTGGAGGATCCGAGCTTCAAATCGGAAGAATATCTTCAAATCATTGAGCATATCAGACAAAATAAAGAGCAACTTCCTGACCTTCAAGTTTCGGACGGTTTCGTGTACAAGAAGGTCAGGCATTGCACAGGAAATCCGCTCCAAGACGATTTAGTCTGGAAATTGTGGATTCCAGCCGCGCTGACAAACCGTTTGATCTCGTTAGCTCATTGCCCGCCAAGAGCTTCACATGGAGGTATCACAAAAACCCTCTACAAACTACGTCAACAGTATTTTTGGCCGAATATGGTGTCTCATGTTAAGCAATATCTTGAAAAATGCGAAATATGCAAAACAACTAAAGCACCGAATAGCAGTCTGAGAACCGAAATGGGTAAATCCTTCTCAGTAGATAGACCATTTTAGCACCTTTATATTGATTTCTTGGGCCCCTACCCACGGTCAACAAATGGGAATACACAAATATTTATTGCACTAGATCAGTTGACGAAATTCGTCCTAGTCAAACCATTAAGAAAAGCCAATGTACAATCAGTCGTAAAATTTTTGCAAGAAGAAATATTTCTTATCTTTGGGGTTCCCGAAAGTATACTCTCGGACAATGGCAGTCAATTTATAGGCCATGAATTTTCCAAACTGATAAAAACTTTTGGCATAACGCATTATCGAACCGCTATTTATTCACCTCAAGCTAACGCGAGTGAGCGAGTAAATCGTTCGATTCTCGCAGCCATCCGCGCCTACATTGACCCTGGGCAATCTAACTGGGATGTAAACTTGCCTTCGATTGGGAGCGCCCTACGTTCTACTGTACATTCTGCTATCGGTATATCCCCGTACGAAGCTCTATTCGGGCACCGCATTATAGAACATGGAGCAGACTATAAACTTTTGCGTGGTCTTGGTGGACTGAACCACTCTGAAATAGATTGGCTCCCTAAAGTCGCAAGAATGAATGTGTTACACACGTATTTAAAGTCAGCATTAGAGCAAACTCATGAGTCATATGAAAAAAAGTATAATTTGCGAAGTCGAGTAGTATCTTACCAAGTAGGTGATGTGCTATATAAGCGTAATTTCATTTTGAGTGATACGGCGAAACACCTCAATGCGAAACTGTGTCGGAAATTCATTAAGGTTACGGTGTGCAAGATAGTCGGAAATAATTTATACGAAGTTGTAGATGAAAAAGGGTATAAAACTGTATGTCACACAAAAGATCTAAAAAAATAAAAAAAAAATAATAATAAAAAAACCTCACATTGACCAAACATTTTTAATTAATTAAAGTACCCGGCTTTCTCAGCTGTGCATGAGACTCTTGGAAACAAGGAAATTCAAGTGAGTAGGTACCCAGGTAATGTAGTTTCTTTTCATATCCTTTTAATAACAGGAAGCCTGTGACTAAAAGGATATGTTTTGTAGGAAATAGTCCTGGACTCCTACTTTAAACCTCATAGCTTTGGTACCTCCAGAAAAGAAAATGAAAAAACAAACCAAACAAAAAAATCCTTCCAAACAAACATTTAATTCACATTAATAACAATAACAATTCACAGTAACAATTCACTTATTCCGAGTACATCAATGATAACAATATTCCTCGACCAAAAATATTCCCTGCGTAAAAGCTAACCCCTACAGGCATTAGCGATATGCATGCGCATTAAGCTTAAAGCCATTGTGATAAGAGCCAAAAAAATTCTTGGGAGGTGCGTTTGGAAAATACAACAACGTTCTAATTCGTCCCGTACCGATTTAGCCATCATATCCGTTTTGGTGATCCCATTTCATTAGTTCCACATACATAAATTGTAGTCGACCGCCCTCGTGGTGGTTAAAGCTTTGGGATAGATTCCTTTTCATCTGCGGTCGTCGGCCAAGTTGGTACTCGGAGCCATAACACCAGGGGGGTACTGTTAATATTTCTAAGAATATATTCAAGAGATTTCATAGTTCACAATTGGGTAAGTTTAGTGCTGCACTTTTATAATGAGGTAGGATTAACCTAAATTTTCACACTTTAGAGATTCCCCCATAAGAAAAGCAGCCACAGAGCTCATAGGAGTCGTAATACCACCGAGAGGATCCGGGGCAACAAGCAACGTCGTCGGCTCAAGATCGATCCAAAAAAAAAAAAAATTTAAAGTTCACCGGTACCTATGTACATACAAAAAAACAAAATGAAAGGTTAAAAGTAAAGAAAGGAAAATAGTTACCTACCCAAATGAAAGCAAAGAAGAAAGAAACAATTTAAAGTCATTAAAAAAACTCACCTATGTACTCACTTGCCCTACGTACATATATGTATAAGAAAAAAGTAAAAACGTTGGTAAATGAAAAGAAAATTTAACTTAAGTTTTTTTTTAAGAATACGGAAATTTACCTACAAAATTATCTATGTACATACATACATATGTATGTATGTACCACACAGAAGGAAAAATTTTTATTTTTATTTTTGATTTGTGATTTTTAAAAGAATAAGCTTGTTGAGGAAAATTTGATTTAAAGAAAAATACAAAAAAATGAATTTGACTAAAGGATATCTAAAAATCAATGCTGATATGAAAAAATTCAAAGTAATTGTAGTAAAAGTAAAAAAGTAAATTTATCGACAAGTGAATACATAGTGAGAACTAAACAAGAAAAATCTGAAATTGAAAAGACAGTAGAATTAAGTTTTGATTGAAAGTAAATAATAGAAGTTAAAGTATAGTTGGTAGGAAGAGATAAAATGTAACATCCCATCCATCGCGATCGTGTTTTGTCGAAAAATAGAAAAATTGATCATTAAACAAAATTAATTGCTCGAGCTTTAAAAATCTTTCCGTCCTTACTCCAACATACTTCAGTGTTTTCCGTAGTTAATATTAATCTAGCAACATCATCGATCTCATCAGAAGGCTGTGCACACCAACTGGGAGTTTCGGTAAGTCGTTTATATTTCTATGTACATATTTTATTTTTTTTGAAAGTAAATTTCTTTTTGGTATGGATTATTAAGAGTAAGGACAAAAGAACAAAATTAGTTTATTAAGTCCCGAAAAGATTGTTCCGTTTATGGCTGGACAATCTCAAAAGAAAAAAAAAAGGATTAAATGAACAATTTAAACTGTTAAAGAAAAGTATATTTGAGCTAAGGTCTACGAAACATACTTACATACGTAGAAAATATTTGATGGGAACAAAATAATTATTTGAACCAGATTTGGTTGTTGTAGTTGAGGGAGGAACCCTTTTTTGTTAATTTTAGTATGTGTATACTTACCGTGATAGATGAAGATACCTTTACGATGTATGGTGATGTTTTTTTTTTTTAGTTTTTAAACTTTTTATAAAATTAATTGTAAGATAAAATGGATTACGGTTTGCACTTGAACTGAATAAATTGAATAATTGAAACAAAACAACATAAAAAAGTTGAAATTTCCGATTTACATATATATTTTTTTTAGCTTTCTGTTTCATATAGTAGATTGGAATAGCTATGTTCGACGTGGAGAGCAAAGATTTTCGTTATTTTTTTGGACGTTTCTTAGGAAGGAATATTTTCTTATAAATAGTTGTAGTCATACCTCTATATATATTTTTTTTGTTGATATAAATAACATATGATGGAGTGTTAGAAAGTGAAAGTTGGGAAGTGGAGGAGGGAGGAAGGGGGATGAATGTTAATTGTTAAATAAGTTTTAAAGGGAAGTAAAAAAAAAAACTTCTCCTTTCTGAATAAGGGCTGTTGCATACATTTTTTTTTGAGCAATAGAAGCAATGGCGTTGGAGTATACCCAGATTTTGTTTTTGGTATGCTATAAAGGGTGGGTGAAGAATGCTCAGAGGATACGACCAGCTATGTCCTCGCATCAGTTATGTAGGTAAAAGAAAAAAAGAAAGAGAAAGGGCAATTTTTTTTAAGGTAAATGGTAATTAATTTCGGGTCCCGTCATAAGATGGAAATGCATTTAGTCGATTATCACCGGAGACTTAGGCCTGGAAAAAAGTAACACCGTCCGTGTCGCTAGTAACAACGACCCCCCCATCGACGAGCTAAGCATGGCAAATTATCAGGCCTTCAGTTGCTGATGCGAACGGACACCTCTTTGGACTCCTGCCGGGAAAGGCCGGTGAGGCGTAACTTTGAGAAAGAAGGGAATGTTAAAAATTATATTTGGGGTCTTTTCTGATCCTACCTCGGAGTTAAATTCGGGCATGTGGGCTTTGAGTTTCAGGGTTCTCTCCTTTTTCAAAGAAGGGACAAAAAATTAAGTTGAGTATATCCTTGGAAGTACTTATTTTTTTTTTGTCTCACGGAGTTGGTGTAATAGCAGAGTAGTAGTGACATAAACTATGCTATAATTCTCAGTTACCATGAATAAAATGTTACAGCTGGGCTTGAACAAGCGACCTAGCGTGTGAGGAGCTAGTGCACTTTTTTTTTTTTGTAAATTCATTTTTTATTAATTCAATCTTAAACCTATCTTAAAGCTAGACAAAAATTCATAAAACTAGCCTAATTAACCATAACTTACAACTAACTTACTGGTCCCCTAAGGACACTCTAAGTTAAACTATAACACTTACTACTAATGCCTTTCGGCCATAAGATCTATTTTAACTTCAATTCAATTTTATTTATTTTTATATTCATTAGAAAATTTAAAAAAAACTAATATCAATATCCTTTTTTATTTTCACTTAAAAACTACTTAAAATTAGGTCCTTAAATAAAACTTAAAACTAACTAGAACAACCACAGCAGCAGATCTAACTATCTAACATTTTTTTGTTTTTCATATTTTGGTCATTTTTTTCCCTATTCCATGTATTTTTTTTTTTTTAATTTATTTATTTATTTTTTTTGTATTTTTTTTTGTATTTTTTTGTATTTTGTATTTTTTTTTGTGCCACCATGCCTATTCTACTTAAAACTAAACCCTAAAACTATAAAACAAGTATGTAAGCCGGCCAAGGCTTTAAACCCCATCCCGACTACCCACTACCAAGTGCCGATTGAAGCCACCAAAACTGGTTCTCCTGCTTCATCCTATCAGTTCGGTCCCGTTGGGACACAGCCCTACTGAACCGAAGGAGCTCTGCTCCGCCTTGTGCCATGACGTCCCGATTGTACAGGAGTCGCCTATCCACGGTTCGTCGTCTGACGTGGTAGATTAACGGAACTGCCAATCTATCCTGTATCAGACCGCATCTGTCTAAAAAGAGGAATGCCTCTGGTGGAATGAAGCCGCTCAAGCGTGCACTCTCAAAATACTCGTCGTTCGGATAGAACGCCCCGAAAATTAAATTGTTGGTCGAAGACATAGCTCTTGCAATGTGACCTCGAACGAGTTTTATCACGAAATTGTCAATTCTGTTGATTCGAGCCAAGTCGTATAGGACCTCGTTGGAATAGCAGTGCACGTAAGAAGATTCGGCTGTTCGATATAAGGCGGTACAGCGTCGTAAACACTGCCGCTCGAACACCCGAAACTTCTCCATCTGGGAAGGGGCAACGTTGAACCACACAGGACAACCATAAACTATCATCGGCCGTATGAGGGCCATGTAGCAAATTACCTTCACTCTGGGGTCAAGCCGACTGCTAAAAAACAGCCGTTTCGTCAGAGCGAAGGCTCCTCTGGCCCTGGTCAGAGCAGCATTTATATGTCTGTCGAAATATAAATACTGATCTAACCAGATACCGAGGTACTTCACTACACTTTTGCTCGCTAATGGCTGCCCGTGAAGATCAACGATGACCATCTTGCGCCAATTCTTGCACGTATTCCTCGTGGCCCTAGCCAACGGAGTCCGGAACAGAATTGTCTCCGACTTCTGGACATTTATTTTCAGTTTCCAGTCGTCGCAATATCGCTGAATCTTGTCGAAATCACGCTGCAAGAGAATTCTAATAACCTCAACCTTTTGGGCCGTTCTGTACGCAATTAGATCGTCGGCGTACGCAATTGCCTTTGTAAGACTACCTATCAGATCGCTGGTGTAAATGCTGAAGAGAATCGGCGAATTCACCGCTCCCTGTTGAAGACCATTTTTAATTAAGAATGTTGTGGTAGAAGTTACGTTGCCACTTTTGACAACAAACTTTCTACCGTTAAGCATATCATAAAGTATATACAACAATGGCTTGCTTATGCCAAGCCTGCTCAGTTTTAGGTAAAGACCCTCTAACCATACGGTGTCAAAGGCCTTTTCCAAATCAACCAGAACAGCACCTGTGCATTGTTGTTTTGATTTATTCCATTGGATATCAGAAACGAGTTTAGACGCAGCATGAATTGTGTCATGACCCGCCTTGAACCCGAACTGTTTATCCGGAATTATTTTGTTGTCCGCAGCCCACTTAGTCAGAGCCCTATTGATTATTTTTTCGAAAACTTTGCTGATGCTCGGAAGAAGACTTATCGACCGAAGATTTGACGGGTTGGAGTTGTGATTTCCCTTTTTCGGGAGAGGATGAACCACAGCAGTCTTCCAATGCACTGGATAATATGCATTATTCAGTGGATTATTGAAGAGTGTGGTGTAAATGTCAATTGCCTCCATCGGTAAATGTCTTAGTACAACGTTGGATATACCATCGACACCTGCTGACTTTTTGTTTTTTATTGAGTTGAAGATGAGCTGAAGCTCAACCTTCGTTACTAACAAGGGACTTGGTCCCGTTTGCTCGGCGATTATGGCATTTGCCAAGGAATCGTCATTGAACCGCATAAAACCACGGTTCTCATATCGCCATTGTGTTATATCATTTCGAAGGTAAAAGTGATTAAGTAGGGCTCTGTTTTCCAGGTCGTGGTTGGGGCGAATGCTTACATTCACCTCCACTTTTTCCTTCGGATCTTCAATTATATAAAAGTCATCGTCAAAGATGGCTTCTTCTGGATCTATTTGCGCTGTCATGAATACGTCTCTGTTCTCTTCAGTTCTTTGGAGTTTCAAACACGGAAGGTCATTGTCGTTCTTTTTCCTAAATATCTTGTTGATTTTAGGGAACATACTAGGGTCACTGGAATTAACTGACCGGATCTTGCGGTCCCAATACTTGTTAATTGATAGCCTGTAGTTCTCCTTAATCAACAGATTGACATTTTTTATTGACGACTTCAGTGTCCTAACCTCCAAGTCGTGTGGGTCTGTGAGTCGTCTGTACAAGTTTTTGAGTCTTGTCAGTAAGCCACTCTTGTGCCTACGTAGTGCGTCAATAGTCGCGTTTCTGTAAGCGTCCATTTGGTCCCGTTCTTTGTACTTTGGTATTGTCCGTTCCATCGTTCGTTTTATTGTTTCGTCCATCTGTTGTAAATGTTGGTCAATTTCTGTATTTGTCAGGTTTCTGTTGTTTGGTGGGGCTATGTCACTCGAACGAAGTTCTCTCGCTAGGGCGTTGGTGAAACGAGGCCAGCGCATCTTACTGTAATTGTAAGAATGCGTTGCAACGTATTCCTCCAACTCCACGCGTTCGTTTGGAATCTGCATTACAGCAGCCAGTCCGCAGTGATCACTGTCGTAATCGATTGTCTGTAAGCAGTTTCGAGGGTGATTACCCACTTTGTCTGTAACTGTCAGTCTTGTGTCGTACAGCAAAAGATCCAGAAAGGAGTTGCTTCTTGGATACGATGGCTTTTCAGTAGCCAGCAGGTCGACGCCATATTCAACGCTGTAAAGATTCATCAAATTAAAAAGATGGTTACCTCTGGGATTACTATGTTGATTTCCCCAATCTTCATGTTTTGCGTTCAAATCACCGGCCAAGATGAAATAGTTTTCTTCCAAGCTCATTTTAAGTTCCGTAAAAAGAATCTCGAGTTCTGAAGTAAAGTAAGTAACCTGCGGAGCTCCAGCCGCATAAGCCGCAATCATATACATCCGCTTCCCTTGAGTGAGAGAGATGCATACAACGCAAACTTCTAGCGTCTTGAGCTTTCGCAATCATTGTTGTGTATGACTTTATAATTAATGCCTTTTCGTATAAAGAGAGCGACACCGCCCCCTTGAGTGGAGTCGGGCCGTCTCTTCTTACGATATTGTAATTTTTATGAGTCAATTTGTGTTTGTGGTTTAGCTTAGTTTCGCTAGCCATAAACACATCGGGACTGTAGTCTTTCAACAATTCGAACATATTGGCTCTTCGTTCAATCCTAATCAGTGAATTTACATTCACAGGACTTTTAGGCGCGTCTCCGGCAGCGCACCCATTATGGTCTAAATTGCGCCAGGCCAGGCAACAAAGAGTAGAGATGATCTACCCTTTTGCCTTGCTCCTTTATCTGACTTTGCAGCCCTGTTAGTTGACCTTGAATGCTCAACAACAAGGCTACAATGCCATCTGCATCTCTGGTGTCTTAGGCACAGGGGCCTTTGGGGCAACCGTTGGTGGAACCTGTCTCGTGTTCCCATTCCCTGACACCATTTGGGCGTAAGAGAATTTGGGATCCACGAATTTTTGTGTTGGAGCCTGTCGAACTGTTCGACTTCCTTCGGCTTTTTGACTGGCCTGTTTTTGTTTCATTTGCTGGACCTTAGGGCAACCCCTATAGTTAGCCGGGTGCCCTTGGTTTCCACAAAGGACACACTTGAGCTGGGTTAAATCCTCAACCCGCTCATTCCCCACCTTGCATTCTCCCTCTTTGTGGGTTTCGGAGCACCTGACGCAGCGCAACTGCATATTGCAGTTGGCTCCGGCATGGCCGAACCTCTGGCACTTCGTACATTGTAAAATGTCGTCGTGCCTTTTTAATGTCTCCCAGTGTATGGCTTGATAGTCGAGGCATTTGATTTCCCTCAGACTCTCAAAACTACTTTGGGGCGATAATGTTACGAGGAACATTGGCAGCCTGTAACCCCCTCGCCTGGACTTCACCGTAGTGAAAGGTTTGACCCCGATAAAATCGAGATCATCATTGGCATTTTCACGAAGCTCAGCTAAGAGCGCCTCCGGTTCCGTGCAGGAACTTATGCCCTTTAGAAGGACCGTCTTAAATTTTTCGGTTTTAGGCGTGTAGCTGAAGAACTCAGGTGTGGCCTCTTTTAGTAACCCTTTTACTAACTTGTAATCGGCTAGTGAGAAACACTGGACCGAATAATTCTTTTCTTTTTCGTTTACAATTTTTATGAGAAATTTGCCCTTAGTGGCCGACTTACATACCTGTTTTATGTCGTCCAGGTCAACTCTGTGTGTCCTTATTGGTGGCACCTTCTTCTTCTTGGGATGTGGTTGTTTCTGGTGTTGCTGCTGCTTCTCCTGCTGCTGCTTCTCCTGCTGCTGTTTCTGCTGCTGCTTCTGCTGTTTCTGCTGCTCCTGCTGCCTTGGTTGTAGCTTGTTGCGAGTCAAGGGTATCACGGGGATATGTCTTTAGGAGTTGGAAAAGGGCTGTGGCATGCTTGCTCTAGCACGGCTAAGCTCGTCGGATTGGGGCGGTTCTTGCCCTCTTCCAAAACTCCTCCCACTCAGCAAACAAAATAAAACATGCCGGAGTTAAAGGATGAGGGTAGGAATAGTGGAAAAGGTGTGGAAATATGGTGCAAAAAAAAATATGAAGGAATCGCACAAACCTAGTTACCTGTGCCACTACATTGGTGTAAGGGTGAAGCTTAAGTAATATTCTTTGATGGACCAAAAAAAATATTTATTTGCTTAACCTAAGACCCCCGATCTAAAAACTAAACCCTTAAAATCTAATATTTATATCTATGGGATATAATTCCTTAATACTATATCTAACTAAACCTAAAAAAAATATTTTTAATTTTTGTCCACCAGTAATAAACATCGGCCCCACTGTCGCACCAACACAGTGGTTCGCCAAGTCATCAAAGGCCTTGCCTGGTGTTGTTGGCAAAAGTTGGCCTGCCCACCCTTGTATCGAGGATACAACCATCGCTATTTCCTTGGCCAGTATTTTGGAGATAGCCCCTAGCGTTAACTTCCAGTCACAAATTCCACTATTGTCTAGGTCAAGTCATGTCAAGGTAAGTATCGTAGCAGTAGAGTAGGTAGAGTCGATAAGGTAAGTAGTTTGTAAGTGTAAATAGGTATCATCGGTAAAGGTAAGTGTAATCAGTAAAAGTAATAGTAAGTACGTATTAAGTCAGTACAAGGTAAGTATAAAGTCAGCGTAAGGTAAGTATAGTCAGTTTTGTAGGCGTTACGTTTGTCAAGTCGTTGTCTAACCGTACTTCGTTTTCCCTCCCTTCATCGTCGGTTCAGCCGAACCTTCACACACCTCTTTGTAGGTTTAGAACACCATCGTAAATTCAATTCTTCACCTCAAACAAAAAAAAAGGTATTCCAATAAATTTGGATTTTTTTTTTTTAAATTTTTTTTTATATATATAAAGCTAATTTATAAAAAAAATCATTAAAAGTTATTCTAAAAAAAAAAATTACTTTAAATTTAAAAGAAGAAAGCAAGAAGAAAATTCAATAAAAGAATCCAAACTATTTCCTTTCAATGCAATCTATCTTTTAAATAAAACAAATGGCTATTTTTAACTGTCCCGGAGTGTAAAAAGAAATTTAGAACTCCACTTGGTACAGAAAAAAAAGAGCGGTAAAAAAAATGAAATTCAAAAACAAAAAGATAATTGGATGGATATAATCCGGAGTACCGGAGTGTAAATATTTCCTTCCTTTAATCACTTTGTGTGTACTTTATAGATATACATATATATTAAATTTATATTTTAAAAGAAAACAAAATTCAATTGACACAACTTACTCTTTTTCACGACGTCCCTCGGTGTCCTGCCGGCAGTACTTTCCAGGATGCGTATTGGAAAAATAACTAGATGGCCCACTTTTAATCGCCAAATATTAACACTTAAGGATTGTCGTATATATATATATATATTTTAAAGTCCGGAAATTCAAAACACTCAACACTTCACACTTTTTTTCTTGAACCTACTTATTCTTGCCTGTCTTTTAATAATTCTTTTTTTCTTTTCTTTCTTACTTTACCTCACTTCACTTTCTTCATTAATTTTTCTTCTTCTTTTCTTTAACAAAAAAAACAGAATTTAAACCAAAAAAAGACGGCCCAGAAGGGACCGTTAAAAAAAAATATTAAAAAAAATTAGTTTCTCCCTCGTCAGCACACTATCTTTTTTTTCCTATCTACTTTTGATCCTCGAATTCACTTTAAGCTCTGGAATGAACTTCTCCTGTCTGTCAATCCGATTGCCTGTACGGTCGAAGAAGGTAGAATCCACCAAGGAACAACCAAAAAAAATACAGAGGCTCAAATCAAATCCTGGTCTATAGGTCGGTATATATATTTATATATAGGTAAGCCTTCGAAAAGTGTCTATACACTATAGACTATAGCGTAATGATATGAACCTGGGAATAAGGTGAGATATCCATAAAACTGATATTAACTCTTTTTTTTTAAACTTATGACTTTTTACCTCTGCCTATTAAGAACGCGTACCAATGTCTCCTTCAGGAGTTTTTTCTCTTTTTTTTTTTCCAGACAGTGCAACCGAGTGTCACCTTTCTATGACCTTTTTGTCTTTCTCCTTGGTTTTTCTATATATAAAAAGAGTTGACCATTTTGTACATGAAATTTTCATTTATTCGTTGAATAATTTTACCTTTATTATTGAGTTTCCGAATTTAAGAATATTTTAATTTTCTTTAAATAAAAAGAAAATTTTGTACGAAACAAAAAAAACTATATACTCTTTTTTTTTTTGTATGGATTTGAATTTTGTTTAAATTTTTAATTTCCGATTACACTGTGATCGCTACAGCTGATGGTAATTGCTTTCAAATAAAACAATCATGTCAGATTCAAATTATCTAACACCTATATGGTCGTTGCTCTATGGCCTATATTTGAGAGAATCTATGTCATAATATAAGTTTGCAGACTGGAATAAGGGGTTTAGTTTCCCCAGTCAGCAATATCTATCCCCATCAAATAATATACCTACTCAGCTTCTTTACATAATTAAGTTTCTCTGTAAACATACATATGTGTGTTTATATAACAAATACTTATAACTAATATTGCACTACCCAAATAAAAATGTATTTAATAAAGCAAAAAGAAATAAATTATGACATGAAATATGAACTAAATATAATTTTTTACCATAAATAATAAACCTACCTAATACTATATTATTGCACTCAATCTATCACAGCATTTAACTCAACTCATAACCTACATTGCAATTCAGCAAAAATTCGAGCGTACTACACTTTTTCATGAGTGTGACATTTCCTGTTTAACATAACCAGTGTCAGCAGTCAGCAGCAACTGAATTGTCAAATATATTGAGTTTGCCTGTTTACATATTTCATCTCGTGTAGGTTTCGTAAAAAGTAAAAATAAAATAAGTAAAACTAAATATTATACATAAATAACCATACATTTTAATAAATAAAACAATAAACGAAAACAAACAAACATGCCTGCACAGGATTATCAAAAAAAAACTCAGGCAATACCTATTTTATAACATCATGGATTGCCATTGCTGGGTAAGAATTTCGCCTTGATGCTTCTACATTTATTTTATTTCATTTATTTACCTTATTTTCTTTCTTTTATTTTCAGGGTTGTCATAACTAACATCGTTGTCACCCACTCATCTACCTATTAGATGCAACGACTTTAAACTTTGTCATTTCTACTGTCTACGAAAGATAAGTACCTATTTTGTTTTTTTTTTTTTTTGATAAGTTATAGATATTATTCTTTCTTTCTTTTCAGGTATTTTTTTTTTTTAGGATAAATATCGGGATGGCTATACAGTGTAGAAAGCATATAACCGGAGGACAACAACAAAATCAACCCCAACTTTAAACAAAACAAAACAACACAGAGTTACACCGCGCATCGAATGCTTGCGCTCAGTTTTGTTATATTATTTTGTGTAATAAAAGTGGAATAAAGTGTTTAATTAAATCGTATTTAAAGGATATGGTACATCAATAACATGTATTGAAGCTATGGTGCCTCTAATTGGGCAGTGGGGTGGGAAAGATTTTTCTAGGGTAGTGTGAATCGGTCACGTAACAGGCTCGAAACATTTTGCGAGTGGTCGTGAGAAAAATGTTTTCGTAAAAAGAAAGTCGGCCGAAAATTAAACATAAAATTGATTTGAAGTAATAATTTTTGCCGTTCTCAACGTGTGGCACGTCCCACTCCCTGAGCTAGTTATCGATTTCTTGTCTGGCCATAACTTTAGTAGTTATTTCAAACAATAACTTATTGAAAGTATAATACGTTAGAACTTTTTTCTTGTGTATTACTAAACAGTCTTCACCTCTCAATGTTGTAATTTATAACACAGTCAGGTACAAAAGATTTAGGCTCAAAAGGAAAATTAACGTATTATCACAGAATTAATAAATAAATAAGTAAAAATCTATGAAAAAAAATGAAACTATAAATTAAAAATCTGTATAAATAAATAAAATCTCTATAAATAAATAAATAAACTAAAAATAAATAAATAAACTCTATAAATAAATAAATAAACTCTATAAATAAATAAATAAACTCTATAAATAAATAAACACCACATCACAAAAATATCACAGTTCGCTAATGAAACAACATCAGCTGAGTGCGTCATTAAGAGTGGATATCTTTTGCATGGTAAACTCCTACCACTTCGCCTCTCAGATTCCCTAATTCATAAAGGGAATTACCTACTGTTCTCAAAACTATTGACTTGAAATATTTTTGACCTAGTTTCGCGTTGTATTTGTCTATTTTATTACTTTGTTTAAAATTTTTCCTGTAAACTATTTGTCCAACCTTGTATGATATATCTCTACTTCTTGTATTGTACGTTTTTGTCGATCTTTGGTGAGCTAGATTGAGATTTTCAAAAATTTTCTTTCGAAGTATAGCTTGTTTATCACTTTTCTCTAAAATTTCGGTTTCACTATCCTTGATCAAATCAAGTTTTCGAAGCAGCTCATATGTCTCACCGTTTTGGACCATTTGAGATCCAAAAACGGCATAATATGGCTCGAACTTTATAGCATCATGTAACACACTTCGCAAAGAAAAGGCTGTATTACTTACATGAAGGTCCCAATTTCGTTGGTCACTACCGATGTAGGACCGAATTTTGGTCAGGACGGACCGATTAACTCGTTCAGAGGCATTAGCCTGAGGCGAGTAAAAGAGGCGGTACGAACGTGTTTAACACCGTACTTTTTTAGAAAGCTGCAAAACAATTCTGAAACGAATTGTTTCCCGTTGTCAGAGTGGATATATTCGGGTACACCAAACATGTGGAACACTTCTACCTCAAGATATTTTACTACCTCAGCTGCTGTTGCTCGTTTCAAGGGTTTAAGAAAAACGTACTTGCTAAAGTGGTCAAGTGCAATAAAGATATGAGTGTTTCCTGTCTTCGTCCGTGGGTATGGTCCTAAAAAGTCTATGTACAAACGTTGGAAAGGTCTTTCGGTAATTGTCTGTTGTCCCATGGGCGGCCTTGAAATTGTATTGACGGGCTTATTGCACTTACAAATATCACAGTTACTAATGTACTCTTTAACTTCGTTGGTCATATTTGGCCAGAAATACCTTTGCCGAAGTTTGGCCAAAGTTTTATGTATTCCGCCATGACCGGCAGTGAAGGAATCATGCGCTGATGCCAAAAGGCCCCTACACAACTTTTTTTTTTTTTTTTTTTTTTTTTTTTTTTTTAATTTCTTTATTTCATTTGAAAAATACTTAAAACTTTATAAACTTCAATCCATAGTTACATAAAAATACATTAACTTTAAGATTAATTTCAAGAATGAAATAGTTAAGTACAATCTGTTGGCCGAAGACAAGAAGCGAAAGTACTATACTATATAAAAGATAATTACAATTAATTTATCGATGGGGATGCGATAAAGATATAAGAATTTAAATTAAATTAAAATTTGGAAAAACAAATCTTAAATAAATGAATTTAATATGAAGAAGAAAAAAAAATAAGAGCAATAATTTCAAAAATTTAAACTAAGGGAATTATCAAGTTTTCAACAACATCAAAATTTGATAAAAAAAGCCAATGTTTAATATTTTTCAGATATACTGATTTAACTCGCTCACTTCTAAGACTAGTAGGTAATTTATTAAAAAGACGAGGCGCAGTAATATTGTAAAAGAGTGAAAAATGTGCTTTCTTGATTGTGGGTACTTTGACAAGGTAACTGGAGTTAACGCGTAAATTACAGTTTTCGTAGATCCTCGAAGCATTGTAACCGGAATTTTCAAAAAAAACTTTTAAAACTTTGTAGAAATACAAATGCCTTAATGGTAGCAGTTCCAGATTTTTAAAAAACCCAAAGCTAGGAGTTAGACGATTAACCTTACACAGAATGCGAATTGCATGTTTTTGTTTTATAAGTAAAGGTTCTAATTTATTAAAATGTGTTCCACCCCAACAAGTTATCCCGTACTGCAACTTAGATTTAAAAAGACCGTTGTAAACTAATTTTAGAACTAACAAACCACAGTATTGGCTGAGTAGAAAAATCTGTCTAATAACATTAGTTAAAAAATTCTTTACAGATAGTGTATGGTCTTTCCAACTAAACCTATAGTCTAAAGTTACACCCAAATACTTAAAACTGTCGACTCGCTCAATTGAAAAACAATCCGTGGCGCAACACATATTAGAATTAAAAGTTAGAAAATTATGATCAAAAAAACAGAAATGCATCAAACGGAATCTTTCGCAATTAGGAGAATGATATTTTAAAGGCCAATCACTACAGATTTTACCCATAATATTATAGATCATGAACTTCGTTTTTTCACTAATGACCAGTTTATGAAGATTAAACCAATTACGCAACAGTTCTAAATCGTGGTTAACGTCCGAATAAAGGTTGAAGTAACATTTACTGTTGTACGTCAAAGCAGTGTCATCGGCAAACGCTGTTATTGTGCCCTTCAAAGGTTGCAAGAAAAGTGAATTAACAAAAATTAAAAACAAAACTGGTCCTAATACAGAGCCTTGTGGTACACCAACGTTAATGAAGTTTTTAGCACTTAAGATATTTTTAATTTTAACTCTTTGACTACGATTATGCAGATACGATACAAACCATTCATGTATATAACCTCTAAATCCAGCATTATGTAATTTCATAAGCAAAATATCATGGTCAACCATGTCAAAAGCTTTGGTAATGTCTATAAATAGTGTAGCTGGTATAACAGATTCATTAAGACTTTTATAAATTTCACTGCATAACTTTAACAAAGCGTCTTCAGTAGATCTACCACTTCTAAAGCCAAACTGTGAGTCACTGAAAAAATTCGTTTTGTCTAGAAAAGACAGCATCCTAGACTTTATCCCCTTTTCGAAAACTTTAGAAAAGACTGATAAAAGAGATATAGGTCGATAATTATTTAAATTCGTAGCATCGCCTTTTTTATGTAAAGGGATAACGACTGCAGTTTTCAAAAAATCAGGAAAGATACCTTTTTGTATGCTTAGATTGAAAATGTGAGTTAAAACATCTGCAACTAGAAAAGATATTCTTTTCAGAATATTGCTAGAAATATTATCGCACGACTTAGAATTTGAATTTTTTAGCGACTGTATAATTTTATTTATTTCAAAAGCAGAAAAAAATTCCATAAAAAAAGTTTGACTCTGAATGGGTTCAAAAGCATTGACATTGCCACATTGACAAGCAAAAGAATTATTCATTGCTGTGGTACGAATAGTACTCGTAATATTTGAAAAATAATCATTAAATACAGTGGCAACTTCAAAAGGCTCAGAAAAGGACAAATTATTTTTACTAACTACGATATCAGAATTAATCACGTTTTTGTTCAGAATCTCATTAACGACCTGCCATTCTTTTTTAGAATTACCCATATTATGGATAAACTTGTTCCTATAATAAGTATCTCTTTGAAAAGGTATATCATTTTTAAGTTCTTCACACAATTTTTCGTAACACTTTTTCAGTCAAGAGTTGTTGGGATGTTTTTTAGAGCACTTAAAAAAGTAATTTTTCTTTTGAATTTTTTTTAAAAGAGCGTCTGACATCCACTGTCTTAGATGTTTGTTTTGTTGACGTTTTTTAATCCTCTTGCTAGATGACTCTATGTGAAATTGAAGTCTGTCAAGAAAAAACATAAAGGCAGTAGATGGATCATGTGCACCATAAACATCATCCCAAGACTCAAAAACTAAGGCCGATTTTAGTGCAATGTAGTCAATTTTAGTTAATTCATTAGTAATAGGCGGCTTTTCTCTGAACACACTGTGATCAAGCTGAATTGTTGTTAAAAAGTGATCATTTATATTAAGATCAAAGGTAGTCGTTTTATAATTAGTAGAATTACTTCTATGTAATCTTATAAATATATGATCGAGACAAGTACTTGAATCTTGAACTACACGCGTTGGCACATTAAGCACACTTACCAAACCAAAAGAAGACATAAGTGATAGATAACTATCACTTTCAGATGAGGTGGTGAGAAGGTCAATGTTCAAATCACCGATTTATTAATCTTTATTTGGCAAATATTGCACTTCATTTTATAAAATGATTAATTAACTTTAAAAGATAAGTTATATAGAAGTATTAAATTAACGTTCCAACTAATTAATATCAAAAACCAGCTCACATCGCATGTGTCCCCATCAACAAATGCTGAGCAACGAGGCGCACACGGATGGCGCACACGGATGGCTATTTCCTGTTTTGTACCCAGAGTTTCCAGGCCCTGTCCTCTTGAATAGGGTCTCCAGTTCGTCTGTCGGTCCGTTTATATACGAAGCCGTCCGAAATACAAATGTCCGGTAGTCTGTTCTTGTTTTCGTTGATTGTCTTCTTCAATTCAACGTATTCTTCTGACGCAAAATATGGTGAGTTAAAGTCAACTTCTGGCATTTCGGTTACTATCTCATCCATATGTACTCTGGAGAGAGTGTCCGGGACCACATTGAGAATTCCCTTTCTGTGCTCTATCGTGAAGTCAAAGCCTTGCAACTTTAAACTCCACCGAGCTAGCCGACCGCTCAAGTCCTTCTGTGTCATCAGCAACTTAAGGCTTGCGTGGTCAGTTATTATGGTAAAAGGTAATCCTTCAATGTAAGCTCGGAACTTCTTTACGGACAAAACGGCTGCATAGCATTCAAGTTCCGTAACGCTGTAATTTCGCTGAGCGGAATTAAGCTTCTGGGACATGAACGCTATGGGTCGTTCGTTATTCTCTTCGTCCATCTGGAAAAGAACGCTCCCTACGCCAGAAGTTGAAGCGTCGCATTGTATGTGAAAATGTCGTCAAAAGTCTGGGTTGATCAGTATTGGTGCGGTCACTAGTGTCCTTTTCAAGTCCTCAAAAGCAGTCAAGGCTTCGCTCGTCATAACAAAGTCCTTCCCTTTCTTCAGACAGTCTGTCATTGGGGCTGATATAGACGCAAAATTTGGAATAAAGCGTCTATACCATCCCGTCATCCCTAGGAAACGACGAAGTTGTTTAGGGGTTTTTGGCACAGGAAAATCCCTCACTGCAGAAACTTTCTCTGGATCCGTTCTTAGACATCCATCACCGACGAAATAGCCTAAGTACTTGATCTCTTTATAACAGAATTTGCTTTTCTCTACATTGATTGTCAACCCCGCCTCACGCAAACATCTCGCCACCTCTTTGAGAACGGCCATGTGTGTTTCAAAGTCTGGAGAGCAAATCAAAAGGTCATCGAGATAGACAAAGACACTCTCTCTCAAACGAGCGGGAATGACCTTGTCCATCAACTTACACATTCTCTGGGCGGCGTTGCACAATCCAAACGGCATAACCGTGAATTGATACAACGGTCGTCCAGGGACTGTGAAAGCCGTCTTCTCTCTTGATTTGAGCTCCAGAGGAATCTGCCAAAAGGCGTCCATCAAATCGATGCTCGATATGTAGTGCGTGTTGTGAAGTCGACTTAGGATTCCTTCAATGTGCGGCAGAGGATAGGCAAATTTCTTCGTGGCCGCGTTAACTTTCCTCAAGTCCAGACAAAGTCTGTTTTTGCCTGGCTTACGCACCAACACAACTGGAGAACTGTAAGCGCTGTTGCTCTCTTCGATCACACCCAATTCCAGCATGCGATCGAGCTCAGCATACATCAACTTCTGCACGACAGGTGAGATTGGATAATGTCGCTGTTTGATGGGAATGGTGTCGTCTTCCATCTCAATGACATGTTCCTCAACATGGGTTTTACCCAATCCCATTGTCGCAAAGGAAGGGAATGTAAGCTTGACGCGCTCGAGTTCTTCAGTTTGTGATGCAGTAAGCTGACGCATAGGATCAGACTCTTGCCCTCCCGTCGGCGATGGAATGTCTAACGCGCTGATGACGTTTGGAGCGACCTTGAACGTCCTCCAGAAATCTACCCCCAGGTAGAGCTGTTGTGTCAAACTGGGAACGACATACAGCTCCATCTCTTGGGTGATGCCGCCCCATGTGACTTTGGTCGTAAATCGTCCATGCATGTGTTGGTTTTGTCCGTCCGCTGTTTTGATGTCAACTGTAATTCGAGTCATACGTATGTTGTGTTTCTGTACGAACTCTATAGCCCCTCTTCCCATGCAACTCACTGATGCTCCACTGTCAAGTAGCCCGGTCATCTCTTCGCCGTTGATTTTGACATTGGCATAAGGCCTGTTGTCATTAGAGTCCGTTAAGACCGTCGCTTCAATTTTCGATTTCGTTCTTCTGAACATAGCACATTTTTCCCTAAGCCTAGAGATTTTTCTAAAATTTCTACTACTAGTTTCGTCAAATGAGATTTCTGAATTGAAAATCCGCTTTCTTGCTTCGTCGTATTCTAACACGCGTTCATGTAAAGTTTTATATTGCACAGTTTTTTCATTTTTATTGTTTACTTGTTTTTTTTTTCGCGTTTTAAAATTTTTACTTTTCCGGGTTCAATTTCTCCGTTTGGGATACATTTGTCGGGGGAGTGAACCCGGGTGCACTTCCGACCTTCATGTTTCCCTGACATGAGGCACACTTAAAAGAAAGATTTCCTTGACCACAGCTAAAGCACGTGAGTGCATGGAAAGTCGAGGCGCAAGAGTTTGGGTTCTTGTCTTTCGTATTGTCAGTCTTTCTGTCTCTGTCATTGCTTTTGAAGGTCAAATTTCGTTTGTCCGTCTTTGCGTTCGTAGTAAGTCTGTCCGTACGGTTGTACTGTACTGCAGAAATATGTGTTTCTTGTTCGTCTTCAGAGTCAGTCACGTAATGTCCAGTCCGTACTACGTCCTGGTCTTCTATTGCACTTATCTTCTTTGCTTTAAAATCTCTAGTCGTCAGATGTTTTTCTGCCCGTCGGCACTCTTCTCTTAGATCTCGGATATCCTTAATAGGACATCCGAAGATCAGTGTCGCTACCTTGTCCTTGAGATTTTGTCTGACCATCGAAACTAAATCTTTCTCTTTTGGACGATTTCTCATTTGTAAGGTCAGTCCCCTAACGTCTTCGTAAAATTCGTCAAATGTTTCGTTCGGTTGCTGTCGCCTGTCCATTATTTCCCTAAGTATCTCCTCATCTCTTTTACTATTTCGGAATTGTCTTAGCAATTCCGATTTCAAGTCATAGAAGTTAAGAAACTCATCTCCTTGTATCTCTTCCAGGAACTGCCAATACCATCTTTCGGCAGTTCCAGTCACCAAATGGTGGAAATTGGCGAAGACCTGATCATTGGTGACCCCATTCTTACTTTGCAGAGTCTCAATCCTAAAAATGAAACTCTCCACCGTCATATTTTTGGAGGTTCCATCGAACTTTATCCCCCACTTATGGATATCCACCTTCTTTCCCTGGTTATTGTGGTTATTACAAGGCGGATCCTTATGGCAAATTCTATTTGTCGACAATGTTGAAGGGACCCTTGCCTGACTGACATCCGGATCAGTCACTTGACTTTTTCTTTGTTGTTCTTGTATGGCATGTAGAGTTAAGGTAGATTTTTCCACCACATTTAACCTTTCACTCATGGTTGCCATGCTACCCGTGACAGCCTGTACCATGCCTTGCAACAATTTCAGACTTCTGGCCTGCTCTGTGAGCAACGCCATGGTCTTGCTATGTGTCTCATAAATTGAGCGAGAAACAGCATAATCTATGGCATCTTTCAAGCATTCCCCTCTCGTACTTCCCACACTAGTCATTTCGTTCTCTTCCTTGTCATGTAAGTCTAGGTCTTTTTGTGTTAGTAGTAAGCGTTCTCGTTCCAGTTCTTGTGTCATTCTGTCTATACTTTCCCTAGTCTCTTGTTGTTCTCCTTCATGTTCATCTCCATTGTCTTCTGGAGCAGTTTCCTGACCTAATCCTCTAGATATTCCTACTACCCCTTCACCCAATTCCTCTTCTGATTCATTCCCCCTATCTTCGACCATTCCATTAAACGGATTAGACAAGGATCGGTTAACTTCAGAACCAGAAGGATCACCTAATCGGACCTGAGGGCTTTGAGCTGACATGGCACGGGTTGTCGCTGGCCTATCGCTCTCTTCCTGCTCTTGTAGTGCTGAAGTACTCTTTTTAACTGTACCAGTTTTTTTCTTCATGTTGTCTTTTTTTTCAAAAATCAACAACAAAAAAAAAAATATAACAGAAAAAAAAACTTCTAATCGAAATCAAAAATTAAAATTTCAAAATTCAAAAAAAAAAAATATATAATATGGTTGAAAGAAACAAAAAAAAAAATAAATAAAAAAAATAAAAATGAATTCAACACCAAAAAAATTTCAAAAAAAAAGGTCGAAAGTAGTAAAAGTATGATCACTTTTGAATAAAGAATAAAAAAATATTTCAAAAATTTAAATCCAAAAAAAAAATTTTTAAATATCAAAATTCAAAAATGTTAACTAAAACTAATAAAAGCAATATAGTAAAAATAAAATGGTTTAAAAAAATTAAAAAAACTAAAAGAAAAGCAAAAATTCAAAAATAAAACAAATCGGTAAAAAAAATTAATAATAATAAAAACAATGATAAAAAAGTTGTAAAAAAAACTAAAAAAAGGATTAAAAAACTTATTTAAATTTTCGGTTCTTTCAATATTCATGTTGAGGTGTGTGAAGTCCCAACTGAGTATCCAAAACGAATGTGAAAAGGGGGTTATACGAGAGGTCAAAGCAGTCTGTCACTAGTCCTTCGTAACGTTCTGTTAAGTTAAGTTGCGTATAGTCTTCGTAAGTTCTGAGTATTTGTCAAATGTCAAAAGTCAGTTTTCTTTGTGACTGGGGCCTCTGAGACTTGACGAGTGTTTCAGGCTGTCACTAGTTTTCCTGCCACATCGAGCTTTCTGATGATAAACCTGAAAGGTGGCTGGCTAGGAAACAGGGACAACCCTCCACACGAGCAGAATTTCAAAACACCCCACTCACGCCACTCTATACGCCTGGCCGTGCCTAACTGTATGGATAGCGGTGAGTGAGTTGCCTTTCCACCCTACTCCGCTCTCTGCCTTGCGAAAGACTTTTTTCTACCTCACAAAAATCTACTGGTTCTAGACCTGCTAGATTGGACAGCCGAACTCCATCTATCGCTAAGCAAAGAGCCTATGCAGTCTCCAAGCTTGTGCTAAAAGGATGGGAAAGGTAAACTAAAAAAATTGCGAAAAAAGTTTAAAAGGAAGATTGTTGTGAGTCCAAGGGAATGATCTTAGAAGAAAAATCATTTCCTTGGAGTCCCAATCAATCTGAAAGCCGTTCGTTCCGTTGGGCGCCATTGTTGCGAGTCAAGGGTATCACGGGGATATGTCTTTAGGAGTTGGAAAAGGGCTGTGGCATGCTTGCTCTAGCACGGCTAAGCTCGTCGGATTGGGGCGGTTCTTGCCCTCTTCCAAAACTCCTCCCACTCAGCAAACAAAATAAAACATGCCGGAGTTAAAGGATGAGGGTAGGAATAGTGGAAAAGGTGTGGAAATATGGTGCAAAAAAAAAAATATGAAGGAATCGCACAAACCTAGTTACCTGTGCCACTACATTGGTGTAAGGGTGAAGCTTAAGTAATATTCTTTGATGGACCAAAAAAAATATTTATTTGCTTAACCTAAGACCCCCGATCTAAAAACTAAACCCTTAAAATCTAATATTTATATCTATGGGATATAATTCCTTAATACTATATCTAACTAAACCTAAAAAAAATATTTTTAATTTTTGTCCACCAGTAATAAACATCGGCCCCACTGTCGCACCAACACAGTGGTTCGCCAAGTCATCAAAGGCCTTGCCTGGTGTTGTTGGCAAAAGTTGGCCTGCCCACCCTTGTATCGAGGATACAACCATCGCTATTTCCTTGGCCAGTATTTTGGAGATAGCCCCTAGCGTTAACTTCCAGTCACAAATTCCACTATTGTCTAGGTCAAGTCATGTCAAGGTAAGTATCGTAGCAGTAGAGTAGGTAGAGTCGATAAGGTAAGTAGTTTGTAAGTGTAAATAGGTATCATCGGTAAAGGTAAGTGTAATCAGTAAAAGTAATAGTAAGTACGTATTAAGTCAGTACAAGGTAAGTATAAAGTCAGCGTAAGGTAAGTATAGTCAGTTTTGTAGGCGTTACGTTTGTCAAGTCGTTGTCTAACCGTACTTCGTTTTCCCTCCCTTCATCGTCGGTTCAGCCGAACCTTCACACACCTCTTTGTAGGTTTAGAACACCATCGTAAATTCAATTCTTCACCTCAAACAAAAAAAAAGGTATTCCAATAAATTTGGATTTTTTTTTTTTAATTTTTTTTTATATATATAAAGCTAATTTATAAAAAAATTCATTAAAAGTTATTCTAAAAAAAAAATTACTTTAAATTTAAAAGAAGAAAGCAAGAAGAAAATTCAATAAAAGAATCCAAACTATTTCCTTTCAATGCAATCTATCTTTTAAATAAAACAAATGGCTATTTTTAACTGTCCCGGAGTGTAAAAAGAAATTTAGAACTCCACTTGGTACAGAAAAAAAAGAGCGGTAAAAAAAATGAAATTCAAAAACAAAAAGATAATTGGATGGATATAATCCGGAGTACCGGAGTGTAAATATTTCCTTCCTTTAATCACTTTGTGTGTACTTACTTTATAGATATACATATATATTAAATTTATATTTTAAAAGAAAACAAAATTCAATTGACACAACTTACTCTTTTTCACGACGTCCCTCGGTGTCCTGCCGGCAGTACTTTCCAGGATGCGTATTGGAAAAATAACTAGATGGCCCACTTTTAATCGCCAAATATTAACACTTAAGGATTGTCGTATATATATATATATCTATTTTAAAGTCCGGAAATTCAAAACACTCAACACTTCACACTTTTTTTCTTGAACCTACTTATTCTTGCCTGTCTTTTAATAATTCTTTTTTTCTTTTCTTTCTTACTTTACCTCACTTCACTTTCTTCATTAATTTTTCTTCTTCTTTTCTTTAACAAAAAAAACAGAATTTAAACCAAAAAAAGACGGCCCAGAAGGGACCGTTAAAAAAAAATATTAAAAAAAATTAGTTTCTCCCTCGTCAGCACACTATCTTTTTTTTTCCTATCTACTTTTGATCCTCGAATTCACTTTAAGCTCTGGAATGAACTTCTCCTGTCTGTCAATCCGATTGCCTGTACGGTCGAAGAAGGTAGAATCCACCAAGGAACAACCAAAAAAAATACAGAGGCTCAAATCAAATCCTGGTCTATAGGTCGGTATATATATTTATATATAGGTAAGCCTTCGAAAAGTGTCTATACACTATAGACTATAGCGTAATGATATGAACCTGGGAATAAGGTGAGATATCCATAAAACTGATATTAACTCTTTTTTTTTTAAACTTATGACTTTTTACCTCTGCCTATTAAGAACGCGTACCAATGTCTCCTTCAGGAGTTTTTTCTCTTTTTTTTTTTCCAGACAGTGCAACCGAGTGTCACCTTTCTATGACCTTTTTGTCTTTCTCCTTGGTTTTTCTATATATAAAAAGAGTTGACCATTTTGTACATGAAATTTTCATTTATTCGTTGAATAATTTTACCTTTATTATTGAGTTTCCGAATTTAAGAATATTTTAATTTTCTTTAAATAAAAAGAAAATTTTGTACGAAACAAAAAAAACTATATACTCTTTTTTTTGTATGGATTTGAATCTTGTTTAAATTTTTAATTTCCGATTACACTGTGATCGCTACAGCTGATGGTAATTGCTTTCAAATAAAACAATCATGTCAGATTCAAATTATCTAACACCTATATGGTCGTTGCTCTATGGCCTATATTTGAGAGAATCTATGTCATAATATAAGTTTGCAGACTGGAATAAGGGGTTTAGTTTCCCCAGTCAGCAATATCTATCCCCATCAAATAATATACCTACTCAGCTTCTTTACATAATTAAGTTTCTCTGTAAACATACATATGTGTGTTTATATAACAAATACTTATAACTAATATTGCACTACCCAAATAAAAATGTATTTAATAAAGCAAAAAGAAATAAATTATGACATGAAATATGAACTAAATATAATTTTTTACCATAAATAATAAACCTACCTAATACTATATTATTGCACTCAATCTATCACAGCATTTAACTCAACTCATAACCTACATTGCAATTCAGCAAAAATTCGAGCGTACTACACTTTTTCATGAGTGTGACATTTCCTGTTTAACATAACCAGTGTCAGCAGTCAGCAGCCACTGAATTGTCAAATATATTGAGTTTGCCTGTTTACATATTTCATCTCGTGTAGGTTTCGTAAAAAGTAAAAATAAAATAAGTAAAACTAAATATTATACATAAATAACCATACATTTTAATAAATAAAACAATAAACGAAAACAAACAAACATGCCTGCACAGGATTATCAAAAAAAAACTCAGGCAATACCTATTTTATAACATCATGGATTGCCATTGCTGGGTAAGAATTTCGCCTTGATGCTTCTACATTTATTTTATTTCATTTATTTACCTTATTTTCTTTCTTTTATTTTCAGGGTTGTCATAACTAACATCGTTGTCACCCACTCATCTACCTATTAGATGCAACGACTTTAAACTTTGTCATTTCTACTGCCTACGAAAGATAAGTACCTATTTTTTTTTTTTTTTTTTTTTGATAAGTTATAGATATTATTCTTTCTTTCTTTTCAGGTATTTTTTTTTTCTTTAGGATAAATATCGGGATGGCTATACAGTGTAGAAAGCATATAACCGGAGGACAACAACAAAATCAACCCCAACTTTAAACAAAACAAAACAACACAGAGTTACACCGCGCATCGAATGCTTGCGCTCAGTTTTGTTATATAATTTTGTGTAATAAAAGTGGAATAAAGTGTTTAATTAAATCGTATTTAAAGGATATGGTACATCAATAACATGTATTCAAGCTATGGTGCCTCTAATTGGGCAGTGGGGTGGGAAAGATTTTTCTAGGGTAGTGTGAATCGGTCACGTAACAAGCTGTTGTTGTTGCTGCTGCTTGGCCTTAGTCGAAGTGGATGGGCCCTCAGACATTGGGCCTGTCACTGCTGCTTTTGATAGCGGCCTTTGGCTGTGGTTGTTGCTGCTGTGGTTGTGGTTGTTGCCTTGTTTCCTTCTTTTTTTGTTTTGCCTGTTGCTGCTGTTGTTGTTGTTGCAGCCGTTGGGCTATTTTTTCCATCTTTTCAGCGGCGCGCTTCAATTTTGGTTTTAAGAGTACTGAGGAGGGGCTCCATCTCCTCCTTCAGTTTTTTAGTTGCGCCTCATAGGCGTCTATCTGTTGCTATTTAACTTGCAGCACTTGTGCAAGCTCCACCTCATCAATTTCGTTATCGTTGGGGGCATCAGGCACCTCCATCTCCCTTTCCTTAGGCTGCTCTGGCGGCGCTAGGCTTGAGAACCTACTTTTATTTTTAGGTGACCTGAAGTGCCCCTCTTCAACTTCGGAGACGTAGTCAACTTCTCCGTCTGACGACTCACTTTGTGACCTCATCTCTGGTGTCTTTGTTGGCTGCACTTTCTCCCGCATTGCTCCGCGCTTGGCAGCATTATTTCTATCTACCAGATTGGGCATATGCCTTCTCCTTTTGGCAGTTGTTGTTGTTGGTAAAGACCCATCAGACTGGTGGCCTGATGATGTTGCGGTGAATTGGGGTACCGCTGGTGGCACCACATTAGCATCACCTGATGAATTTGCAGAGGTATCTTTCGATACCCCTGCTCTTTTCTCCTTCTCCATTAGCCTATTTTCCCAGTTAATAAAATCGGCAATTCCTCGGTTATGAAAAAAAGCCTCTAAAACTTTTGTGTTCTCCTTCTGGGACTCGAACCCACGACCCTTGGATCACCTCCACTGGGCTACCGATTACTTATTTTTTTCTGTGGCTTACTGCCTTGTTAATTGTAAAGCCGTACAAATGCACTTTTAATTTAAAATTATCTACTATCCACTTATAACACTTGTTTTCACTTTGAAAGTCAAAGGACGACTGAGGAGCTAGTGCACTACGCACTACGCCACCGCACCCACATGAAAGTTGTAAGCCAATT
Source organism: Eupeodes latifasciatus (assembly GCA_920104205.1). Taxonomy (NCBI): domain Eukaryota; kingdom Metazoa; phylum Arthropoda; class Insecta; order Diptera; family Syrphidae; genus Eupeodes; species Eupeodes latifasciatus. The sequence goes on along the minus strand of OV049926.1, from coordinate 104,878,280 downwards.
ACAGGTTTTTTCGTTCTATCGAACTATACTGAACCGATTAGCATTTTTCTAAGTACACACAAGTAATTGTTGTTGTTTTATTCAGGTTCTTTCTATTATCTCCTCTCTTTTTTTTTCATAAGCCAACAATTCGATTGGATTCGTATGAGGAGGGAGATGAGGCGAAAGAGTTTGACGCTGGTCAAGCTTTTTAATTTTAACAATTCTAAGGGGTTTTGTATGAAATTTTTATACTTGCAGTTTAAGGCAGCTGCTTGCCGAATTTATAATTGAAAATTTAGAATGAAACAACAACAACTTGTGTGTGCTACCACCAAGTTCATAGGCTGAAGTTATAGCTATTTCACGGGGACCAACCCGATCATCAGACTCCTTTTAGTGGTGCTTAATCGCTTTTATGTTCAATTTAATTTTTTGAAGAACTTTTTGCCCGAGCTGGGCTTGAACAAGCGACCTAGCGTGTGAGGAGCTAGTGCACTACGCACTACGCTACCGCACCCACATGAAAGTTGTAAGCCAATTACAGGTTTTTCGTTCTATCGAACTATACTGAACCGATTAGCATTTTTCTAAGTACACACAAGTAATTGTTGTTGTTTTATTCAGGTTCTTTCTATTATCTTAGATCATCTCTACTCTTTTTTGCCTGGCCTGGCGCAGTTTAGACCATAATGGGCGCGCTGCCGGAGACGCGCCTAAAAGTCCTAGCTATGAATGTAAATTCACTGATTAGGATTGAACGAAGAGCCAATATGTTCGAATTGTTGAAAGACTACAGTCCCGATGTGTTTATGGCTAGCGAAACTAAGTCAAACCACAAACACAAATTGACTCATAAAAATTACAATTTCGTAAGAAGAGACCGGACCGACTCCACTCAAGGGGGCGGTGTCGCTCTCTTTATACGAAAAGGCATTAATTATAAAGTCATATACAACAATGAATTGCGAAAGCTCAAGACGCTAGAAGTTTGCTTTGTATGCATCTCTCTCACTCAAGGGAAGCGGATGTATATGATTGCGGCTTATGCGGCTGGAGCTCCGCAGGTTACTTACTTTGCTTCAGAACTTGAGATTCTTTTTAGGGAACTTAAACTGAGCTTGGAAGAAAACTATTTCATCTTGGCAGGTGATTTGAACGCAAAATATGAAGATTGGGAAAATCAAAATAGTAATCCCAGAGGTAACCATCTTTTTAATTTGATGAATCTTTACAGCGTTGAATATGGCGTCGACCTGCTGGCTACTGAAAAGCCATCGTATCCGGCTCCTTTCTGGATCTTTTGCTGTACGACACTAGACTGACAGTTACAGACAAAGTGGGTTATCACCCTCGAAACTGCTTACAGACAGTCGAGTACGACAGTGATCACTGCGGACTGGCTGCTGTAATGCAGATTCCAAACGAACGCGTGGAGTTGGAGGAGTACGTTGCAACGCATTCTTACAATTACAGTAAGATGCGTTGGACTCGTTTCACAAACGCCTTAGCGAGAGAACTTCGTTCGAGTGACATAGGCCCACCAAACAACAGAAACCTGACAAATACAGAAATTGACCAACATTTACAACAGATGGACGAAACAATAAAACGAACAATGGAACGGACAATACCAAAGTACAAAGAACGGGACCAAATGGACGCTTACAGAAACGCGACTATTGACGCACTTCGTAGGCACAAGAGTGGCTTACTGACAAGACTCAAAAACTTGTACAGACGACTCACAGACCCACACGACTTGGAGGTTAGGACACTGAAGTCGTCAATAAAAAATGTCAATCTGTTGATTAAGGAGAACTACAGGTTATCAATTAACAAGTACTGGGACCGTAAGATCCGGTCAGTTAATTCCAGTGACCCTAGTATGTTCCCTAAAATCAACAAGATATTCAGGAAAAAGAACGACAATGACCTTCCGTGTCTGAAACTCCAAAGAACTGAAGAGAACACAAACGTACTCAGGACAGCGCAAATAGATCCAGAAGAAGCCATCTTTGACGATGACCTTTTTATAATTGAAGATCCGAAGGAAAAAGTGGAGGCGGTGGGAGCTGCTTTCCAGCAAGTGTACAAGGTGAATGCTAGCATTCGCCCCAACCACGACCTGGAAAACAGAGCCCTACTTAATCACTTTTACCTTCGAAATGATATAACACAATGGCGATATGAGAACCGCGGTTTCATGCGGTTCAATGACGATTCCTTGGCAAATGCCATAATCGCCGAGCAAACGGGACCAAGTCCACTGTTAGTAACAAAGGTTGAGCTTCAGCTCATCTTCAACTCAATAAAAAATAAAAAGTCAGCAGGTGTCGATGGTATATCCAACGTTGTACTAAGACATTTACCGATGGAGGCAATTGACATTTACACCACACTCTTCAATAATGCACTGAATAATGCATATTATCTAGTGCATTGGAAGACCGCTGTGGTTCATCCTCTCCCGAAAAAGGGAAAGGACAACTCCAACCCGTCAAATCTTCGGTCGATAAGTCTTCTTCCGAGCATCAGCAAAGTTTTCGAAAAAATCATTAATAGGGCTCTGACTAAGTGGGCTGCGGACAACAAAATAATTCCGGATAAACAGTTCGGGTTCAAGGCGGGTCATGACACAATTCATGCTGCGTCTAAACTCGTTTCTGATATCCAATGGAACAAATCAAAACAACAATGCACAGGTGCTGTTCTGGTTGATTTGGAAAAGGCCTTTGACACCGTATGGTTAGAGGGTCTTTACCTAAAACTGAGCAGGCTTGGCATAAGCAAGCCATTGTTGTATATACTGTATGATATGCTTAACGGTAGAAAGTTTGTTGTCAAAAGTGGCAATGTAATTTCTACCACAACATTCTTAATTAAAAATGGTCTTCAACAGGGAGCGGTGAATTCGCCGATTCTCTTCAGCATTTACACCAGCGATCTGATAGGTAGTCTTACAAAGGCAATTGCGTACGCCGACGATCTAATTGCGTACAGAACGGCCCGAAAGGTTGAGGTTATTAGAATTCTCTTGCAGCGTGATTTCGACAAGATTCAGCGATATTGCGACGACTGGAAACTGAAAATAAATGTCAAGAAGTCGGAGACAATTCTGTTCCGGACTCCGTTGGCTAGGGCCACGAGGGATACGTGCAAAAATTGGCGCAAGATGGTCATCGTTGATCTTCACGGGCAGCCATTAGCGAGCAAAAGTGTAGTGACGTACCTCGGTATCTGGTTAGATCAGTATTTATATTTCGACAGACATATAAGTGCTGCTCTGACCAGGGCCAGAGAAGCCTTCGCTCTGACGAAACAGCTGTTTTTTAGCAGTTGACTTGACTCCACAGTGAAGGTAATTTGCTACATGGCCCTCATACGGCCGATGATCGTTTATGGTTGTCCTGTGTGGTTCAACGTTGCCCCTTCCTAGATGGAGAGGTTTCGGGTGTTCGAGCGGCAGTGTTTACGACGCTGTACCGGCTTATATCGAACAGCCGAATCTTCTTACGTGCATTACTATTCCAACGAAGTCCTATACAACGGGGCTCGAATCAACAGAATTGACAATTTCGTGATAAAACTCGTTCGAGGTCACATTGCAAGAGCTATGTCTTCGCCCAACAATTTAATTTTCGGGGCGTTTTATCCGAACGACGAGTATTTTGAAAGTGCACGCTTGAGCGGCTTCATTCCACCAGAGGCATTCCTCTTTTTAGATAGATGCGGTCTGATACAGGATAGATTGGCAGTTCCGCTAATCTACCACGTCAGACGACGAACCGTGGATAGGCGACTCCTGTACAATCGGGACGTCATGGCACAAGGCGGAGCAGAGCTCCTTCGGTTCAGTAGGGCTGTGTCCGAACGGGACCGAACTGATAGGGTGAAGCAGGAGAACCAGTTTTGGTGGCTTCAATCGGCACTTGATAGTGGGTAGTCCGGATGGGGTTTAAAGCCTTGGCCGGCTTACATACTTGTTTTATAGTTTTAGGGTTTATTTTTAAGTAGAATAGGCATGGTGGCACAAAAAAAAAATACAAAAAAAAAACAAAAAAGGAAAATACAAAACATACAAAAAAAAAATTAAAAAAAAAAAAAAACAAGGAATTAAAAAAAAAAAAGACAACAAAATATGAAAAACAAAAAACGTTGGATAGTTAGATTTGCTGCTGTGGTTGTTCTAGTTTTAAGTAGTTTATAGGTAGAATAGGTTGTTTTAGTTAGCTTTAAGTTTTATATTAAGGACCTTATTTTAAGTAGTTTTAAGTAAAAATAAAAAAGGATATTGATATTAGTTTTTTTGAAATTTTCTAATGAATAATAAATAGATCTTAGGGCCGAAAGGCATTAGCATTAAGTATTATTGTTTAACTTAGAGTGTCCGTATGGGACCAGTAAGTTAGTTGTAAGTTATGGTTAATTAGGCTAGTTTTATGAATTTTTGTCAAGCTTTAAGATAGATTTAAGATTGAATTAATAAAAATAAATTTGAAAAAAAAAAAAAAAAAAGTGGCATCCGGAGACAAAGCGAAGGGTCGTGGGTTCGAGTCCCAGGCAGAGTCAACGAAAAATTTAATTGCTTTTTTTCACAACAGAGAATTTGTTGATTTTATCTGTTGGGAAAAAAAGCAAATGGAGAAGGAGAGAAAAGAAGGGGTATCGAAAGATACCTCTGCCAACACATCAGGTGATGGCACGGTGGTGCCAGCAGCGGTACCGGAAATAACAGCAACAACATCTGGTCAGGCATCTGACCAGTGGACAGCAGCAACAACTAACAAGAAGAGGAAGCTGAAGAAGCACAGTCCAAATAAAGTTGAGAGAGCCAACGCCGCTAAGCGGCGTGATATGCGGAAAGACATGGAGAAGGGTAGAGCAGGAATTACCACTGAAAGTGAATTCTCAGACCCCGAGTCTAAGAAAACGGAATACATTTCCGAAGGTGGAGAGGGGCTCTTCAGGCCTCTGAATAGGGATTTAATCCTATCGGAGCCAGAGCCAGTCCCGCCGACAAGGAAGGCTCAGGAGGTAGAGGCGGACCTCCAAGAAACAGAACTGGTGCAGGCCCTGCAAGCCAAACAGGCAGCCATCAGCCAGTTCGAGGAAGATCTCAGAAAGCTCAAGGAGGAAATGGAGGCTTTTCTCAGTCAGCTAAAGATTAAACAAGAGGCGCGCCGACAACATGAGGCAGCTCAACGGCAACAAAAACAACAGCAGCAAAAACAACAGCAAAAACAACCACAACCCAAGCCCGCTACCAAAAACACAGGAGCGGAGCAAAATAAAAAGACGCCAGCAGCAGTGACAGGCCCAACTTCTGAGGACCCATCGACCTCAGCTAAATCAATGCAGCAGCAACAACAGCAGCAGAAACAGCAGCAGCAGAAACAGCAGCAGCAGAAACAACAGCAGCAGAAACAGCAGAAGCAGCAACACCAAAAACAACCACAGCCCAAGAAGGAGAAAGTGCCACCAATTAGGACCTACCGGGTTGACCTGCAAGACTTAAAACAGGTATGTACGTCGGCCACTAAGGGCAAGTTTCTTATTAACATTTTAAATGAAAAAGAAAAGCGGTATTCGGTGCAGTGCTTCTCACTGGCCGAATACAACATAGTTAAAGAAGTGCTTAAGGAGGCCACAGCTGAGTTCTTCAGCTTCACGCCTAAAAGCGAAAAATTTAAAACGGTCCTACTGAAGGGCATAAGTTCCTGCACGGAACCGGAGGCACTCTTAGCTGAGCTCCGCCAAAAAGCCATCGACGATCTCGATTTCATCGGGGTCAAGCCTTTCACTACGGTGAAGTCCAGGCGAGGGGGTTACAGGCTGCCAATGTTCCTCGTAACATTATCGCCCCAAAGTAGTTTTGAGAGTCTGAGGGAAATCAAATGCCTCGACTATCAAGCCATACACTGGGAGACATTAAAAAGGCACGACGACATTTTACAATGTACGAAGTGCCAGAGGTTTGGCCATGCCGGAGCCAACTGCAATACGCAGTTGCGCTGCGTCAGGTGCTCCGAAACCCACATTAAGGGAGATTGCAAGCTGGGGAATGAGCGGGTTGAGGATTTTACCCAGCTCAAGTGTGTCCTTTGTGGAAACCAAGGGCACCCGGCTAAATATAGGGGTTGCCCTAAGGTCCAACAAATGAAACAAAAACAGGCCAGTCAAAAAGCCGAAGGAAGTCGAACAGTTCGACAGGCTCCAACACAAAAATTCGTGGATCCCAAATTCTCTTACGCCCAAATGGTGTCAGGGAATGGGAACACGAGACAGGCTCCACCAACGGTTGCCCCAAAGGCCCCTGTGCCTAAGGCACCAGAGGTGTAGCCTGACATTGTAGCCTTCTTGTTGAGCATTCAAGGTCAACTAACAGGGCTGCAAAGTCAGATAAAGGAGCAAGGCAAAAGGGTAGATCATCTCTACTCTTTGTTGCCTGGCCTGGCGCAATTTAGACCATAATGGGCGCGCTGCCGGAGACGCGCCTAAAAGTCCTAGCTGTGAATGTAAATTCACTGATTAGGATTGAACGAAGAGCCAATATGTTCCAATTGTTGAAAGACTACAGTCCCGATGTGTTTATGGCTAGCGAAACTAAGCTAAACCACAAACACAAATTGACTCATAAAAATTACAATATCGTAAGAAGATGCTCTCTTTATACGAAAAGGCATTGTTAAGTAACACAAAAACACCCGACCATAATATCACACCTACATTTTAAATAAATGCTGACACGATGGGAAATTATGCCTTTATCATTTCCCATACACTATTTTTAATTCTATTTTTGTTATCCAAATTTTTACCTTTCCCACAACCCATATTCCACCCAACTCCCTCAGCAGCGTGAGGCCAGACGAAATATGATCTTCAATAAAAGTTCAATGTTTTGCCTCACGCGCTGATATTTGATATTTAATATTTATGTAGACTGACCACTTTTTAGTTTGCCTTTTGCAAACCTTTGGTCAGTCTAATCACTCATCATTGTTATTCCCAAGTGAACACTTGTGTATTTAATTTATTTAATAAAAATTATTACCTATTTGTTACCATAATTATTTTGTGTTTTAAAGACTTTATTTGTGTTAACAATTGGCGACCGTGACAGGACATACTAAAAGAAGTTTAGTGGCCTGTAGTAAATTAAACAAATAATTGTGCTAATAAAAAGTGAAGTGCGTCGATAAAAGTGAAAAATAAAAACAATTTCATTTTAATTTGAATAAACGCAGCTAAAAATAAATAAAAGTTTAAAATGTCTTCCATCAACGAATTAACCAACAATCAAGAGTTGGTAGGAACGGAGATTTGCAATCTCGCCCGCAATTACAGAAAAGATGGCCCGGGTAGAAAGACGATGCAGTATTTAAATGCACGTTGGGCTAAACTAAATGAATTGTGGGAATCTTTTGATGGAGTGGACAGCGAGATAAGAGATAATTATCCGCAAGCAACAGAGCATGAATACTTCACCAAAGGATATTATGACGAGGTGAAAAAGGTTTATGAGACAACAAGAGATGACATAATAAAGAGGTTTAGTGATGCGGAGTCTAAAAAATCTGATGAGGCTGAAGAAGAGACCACAGCAGTCAACCCTCAGCCCAAGCAGACAAAAGGGGATCTAGAGACCACAGCAGTCAATCCTCAGCCCAAGCAGCTAAAAGGGGATCTAGGACCAACAGCAGTCAATCCTCAGCCCAAGCAGCTAAAAGAGGACCTAGGACCAACCGCAGTCAGGCCCCTTGCAGGGCCTTCAAAGCAACACTTCACCGTATCACCAGATTCAAATATCCCAACAGGGCTAAAAGTAAACCCTACCTCCGAATCTAACAGGATGACAATGGAGAGAAAATTCCGACTGCTTGGTAAAATCTTCCAAGCATCATTAAACAAATGCCCAGTGAATTTAAAAGAAACTTCACCGCAGCAGTTTCATCAAAAAATTAAAACACTCATATTAAACTGGGAGGACATAACCTCGGCATATAAAAGACTTGGAGACGATGCAGCTGTAGCCGACATAGAGCTTTATTTTGAGCTTCAGGACGAATTGGACTTGAGGATTAGCTGTTTACCCAACAACAGCTTGATTAACGAAACCACCAACCAACCGCCTCAAGTGAAGTCAACCGCAATAAAGCTACCCAAAATTGAGATTCCGAAGTTCGACGGTAGTTATCTCAATTGGCCTCAGTTCTTCGACTTGTATCAGCAAATGGTACACAATCAACCAATCGCGCCGGCACAAAAACTGTATTTCCTGAAAACCAACGTCACTGGCGATGCCCATAATCTGATTCAACATTTCCATGCAACGGATAGTAATTATGAGCTAGCATGGAATACACTAGTTGACAGATTCAACAACAAGAGATTGCTGTTAAGTGCACAGTTAAATCGATTGTTTCAACACAACATCATCGCCGACAACGTGAAAAGCCTTAAAAGACTTCATGATACAACTAAAGAAGTCATACAAGCCATAAACAACCTTGGGTTCGACACCAGTGGATGGGATCCAGTAGTTGTTCACCTCTTGCTGGACAGGATGGACAAGGATACCCGAATGCTATTCGAAGAATCATTCCAATCACCGAGAAGCAGTCCAACGCTAACGCAGCTACTTCATTTTGTGGAGTGCAGATTCCAAGCCCTGGAAGCGGTGAAGCCAGAAGAAAGGAAGAAAGTTGTAACCACAGCTTCCGACAATTCTAGGGAAGTTTCTTGCCAATTTTGTAAATCGAATAGTCATAAAATCTTTAGTTGTAAAAAATTCATCTCTCTTTCAGTTGAAGATCGCAATCAGAAGGTGCGGAAACTTCAATTATGCACCAACTGTTTGCAAGGGCATCATTCTTCATCGTGTCAGCAGCAAAGCAGGTGCAAAAAGTGCAACGGGAGACACAACACCTTACTGCATTATCCGGCCAAGAAGGAAATAAAAAACTCAGCTTCCGGTAAGTGTGATAATCATATTGGTCGGGTGGGTGAGGCTCCTTCAGGGTCATTTGTTAATACATCGTTAGGAGTCGTATTGAAAGGTCGTGAGGTTTATCTGGCCACTGCAATAGTTAACATTCTATGTTCAAACGGTACGCGTATCCCTTGTCGTGCTATGTTGGACTCAGGTTCACAACTAAATTTCATTACTACCTCTTTAGCTCAGCAATTAGGTTACCCAAAACGAAGAAAGGACATTCCAATTAGCGGAATCGGAGGCAAAGAAAGTCAGGCTAATTATGTTATGAATATTTCATTTGAATCCAGAACCTCTTCATTCAAAAGGACAATCGAGGCCAGTATAATGCCAAAAATAAGTGACTATCTGGCAGCTGCACCTATGGACATTCAAACTTGGAATTTGCCATCCAACATTCTCCTAGCTGATCCTAATTCCATTAATTCTCGCCGAATAGACCTTTTAATCGGAGCAGAAATATTTTTCGAGCTTCTTTTACCAGGAGAATTTAAAGTTTCAAGCAACCTTCCATTATTAAGAAATACAAGGTTAGGTTGGGTTTTAGCAGGAAGCAGCATAGATTCTAATCACAATTCTTTCTGTCATTCGGTCTCAAAACCTAGTCTGAGCTCTCTAGATAAATTAGTTCGATCTTTTTGGGAAATTGAAAATGTCGAAGGTGAATCAAAAGTGTACAGTGAGGAAGAATTTAAGTGTGAAGAACACTTTAATAAGCACGTGGAAAGAACACGTCGTGGCCAGTACATAGTACGACTCCCCTTTAAAAGGGTACCAAATGAAAAATTGGGAAGTTCGATAGAAATGGCAAAAAAGCGTTTTTATTCATTGGAAAGGAAGCTTGGGAAGAACTTAGAGTTGAAAGAAAGCTATACAAGTTTCATGGAGGAATATGAACGTCTAGGTCATATGACTCCGCTTCCCGAGAAGTGCATACCAAAATCGAACTATGTCCTTCCACATCATTGCGTTTTTAAACCTGAGAGTTCATCAACGAAGCTCCGGGTAGTTTTCGATGCGTCTGCAAAGACGACATCTGGGTATTCACTTAATGATACCCTCATGGTTGGTCCAACCGTCCAAGCAGACTTATTTTCAATAATTGCTAACTTTAGACTTTACAAATATGTTTTCACTGGCGATATAAGCAAAATGTATCGTCAAATACTAATTCATCCCAAGGATAGAGCGTATCAGCTTATTCTATGGAGGTCAGATCCCATGAGCACGTTAAGAACATACCAGCTGAACACAGTTACGTATGGAACGGCTTCTGCTTCCTATTTATCGACTAGATGCTTAGTGAAATTAGCAAACGACTTTCAGCATATATACCCTAATGCATCAAAAATCATAACAAAAAACATATATGTGGATGACTGCCTTACCGGGGCAGATAATCTTGATGAAGCCAAGTCTCTTCTTGATGAAACCATAAAATTGCTAAGAGAAGGAAACTTTGATTTAACAAAATTCTGCTCAAATGATCCACGTGTTCTTGAAAATATTCCTATTGAAAATCGAGAGAGAATGTTGACTATATATCAATCTGAGGTGATTAAAACACTTGGTTTAGTTTGGGACCCAACCCAAGACACGTTTAAATTTTGCTACGATTATATAGCACCCAGTAATGTACAGGTAACAAAGCGAAGCGTTCTTGCTGACTTGGCAAAATTCTTTGATCCTTTGGGGCTTATAGGGCCAGTAACATTATTGGGAAAAATATTTCTCCAAGAACTTTGGAAAACCAAAATTGCTTGGGATGAAAACCTGCCTCCGCAGCAGGCTTCTACGTGGCTAAACTATTTGTCGGAATTTTCTTCTTTGCAGGAAATTAATATACCCCGCTTTGTTTTAATAAATTCAGCAACGAAATTAGAATTGCATGCATTTTCCGATAGTAGTGAAAATGCCTATGGCGCATGCATTTACTTAAAATCTATTGACAATGAAGGAAAGGTTTTTGTTCAATTGTTGTGTTCAAAATCTCGTGTCGTTCCCTTAAAGGCGACAACCATAGCTCGACTAGAACTTCAGGCGGCTGTTTTATTGGTGGATTTGGTACAAAAAATACTCCCAATAATATGTCGAACAATTTCATCCGTTAGTTATTATACAGATTCTACAACTGTTTTGGCATGGATAAGGCACCGTCCTATACATGGGAGACATACATTGCAAATCGTGTAGCTAAAATTCAATCGAATTCTGATTTGAATCATTGGAATTATGTTAGAGGAGAATTAAATCCTGCGGACCTTATATCGCGTGGATTAGGAATGCGAGATCTAATCAGATCGAGCATTTGGTTTGATGGTCCTGATTTTTTAAGACAAACTGACACGTCAAGCAATAAAATGGAGTATTTAATACCAGAACAAATTCCTGGGCGTCGAAAGCAAAAGACGGTGCTGACTGTGTCGGTCCAAGATGATTTACTTTCCTCAGTTAATCATAAAAATTCATTTTTTACGCTACAAAAAATCTTTGCATATTGTTGTAGATTCATAATGAGTTTTAAATTTCGTTGCGAAGAAAACAAAAGAACTGGTCCCTTAACTTTGGAAGACATCCAGAAGGGAACAATTCTTTTGTGGAGGAGCGTACAGATAAGTGGTTTTCCCGAAGAATATAAAGCACTTCAGGCAGGAAAACCTCTCCACAATAATTCCAAAATATTATCACTAAGCCCATACTTTGATAAATCAACAATAATGATACATGTAGGCGGAAGGCTTAAGAATGCTGAAATTCCTTCCCAATCAAAGAACCAAATATTGCTCCCAAAAAATAACATTGTAACAACACTACTTTTAGAGCATTTACACGAAAAACATCTACACGTTTCCCATAGAACACTTATATCTATCTCGAGGCAACAGTTTTGGATTTTAAGTGTAGGAAGAGAAACACGCAAGGTACTTTCTAAATGTATGCAATGTTTCCGTGCCAAACCCAGTTCCATCGATCAGTTAATGGGAAACCTACCTAAAGAAAGAATCGTTCCTTCTCGACCATTCCATTATTCAGGAGTAGATTTTTGTGGACCAATACGGACACATTATAAAGTCCGAGGAAAAACTCCAATCAAATCATATCTTGCAGTATTTGTATGCTTTTCTACCAAAGCTGTGCATATTGAAGTGGTTAGCAACCTTACCACTGAAGCCTTTATAAACTGCTTGAAGCGGTTTGTAGGAAGACGGGGTGTATGCCATACCATATTCTGTGACAATGCCACAAATTTTGTTGGGGCAAGAAATCAATTGAAAGATTTCCAAGAGTTTCTTGATTCACCCGAAACTCAAACATCAATCAATTCAAATTGTCTGAAAATGGGAATCAATTGGAAACATATTCCACCACGCTCTCCTCACTTTGGAGGACTTTGGGAGGCCGCTGTTAAATCCGCAAAAATATTATTATTAAAATATTTAGGAGAAGCTTCTTTAACTTATGAAGAGCTTTCAACAGTTGTGGTTCAAATCGAAGCCATATTAAATTCACGCCCACTCACACCCAACTCCTCCGATCCTAATGACTTACAGGCATTAACTCCAGGTCATTTTCTAATTGGCGCTCCATTAACTTCTCTTCCAGAGCCTAACATTTCTATTCAAAAAATCTCAAGATTAGACAAATTTCGTCAGGTTCAGCACATTCAACAGCATTTTTGGCAAAGATGGTCAAACGAATATCTCCATCTTCTCCAACAGAAGTTGAAATGGAAAGCGCAGTCCCAAAATTTAGAACCTGGAACAATGGTTGTTTTAAAAGATTCACAACAGCCTCCAATGAAATGGAAGCTTGGACGTGTAATCGAAGTCGTGAAGGGAACGGATGGTTTAGTGCGTGTAGCGCATGTTAAAACAGATACAGGAACATACCAAAGAGCCATCCATAACCTTTGTCCTTTACCTATTGATTATAAAGGGCAGCAAGAGGAGGCTTTAAAAGCACCAACAAAAACCCAACCCTCAATGAGATTAAGAAGTGGAAGATTCATCGGCAATTCTTTGGTAACGTTATTATGTTTTATGTTGCTATTGTTTCCATTAACAATCGCCGCAGATACTGAACCCATAAAGATGACTAAATTCGACAATCCAACAGGCATATATTTTGAGGATATTGGTACTGCTAGCACAGTTAATAGTTTTTGGAATATTTATATATTTTACAATTTGTCATCATATTGGGCAGAGCTAGGAGAAGTAAAAACGTATTTAGACAGAATGGATAAAATCTGCTTGGATGAATTAAAAACTAATCCCTACTGTTTGCCCACAATAACCGCATTGAAACATAGGGTAGTCATAATTGAATCAAACAATGACCTTGTCCATAACTATCATACCCCTTATAACAAACAGGTTAGGATTGCTAGATCTCCTTTCGACTTTGTCGGAAATGTTGCACACAGTCTATTCGGGGTATTGGATCAGGATGATGCTAAGGACATACAGCAGCAAATCTCTTTGGTCCAACAAGATGAACAGCACCTAGTACATCTCTTAAAAAGGCAGAGCTCGATCGCAGATTCAACGGTGAATTTGCTTAAACGAAACAATTTGCAGCTCACAGAGAAATATAAAGGCCTTAAGACTATGTTCGAATTATCATTAAACAACATTGAAAGGCATCAAGAAATAATTGATGTCAGCCAGAGTTTTTCAGCGTTAACATCATATTTGATTTTATCAATTACGAACCTCGAGAGGGTGCAAGACACATTACTTGACGTTCTCCTAAGTCTTAATAATGTAAAAATGAATCCTCATTTCATTTCGCCATCACAATTTGTCAAACAACTCCAAATTATTCGGAACAATATTCCGCCTTATCTTAACATCCCTACAGCATCTGTATTAGATATTTTTAAGCCGTCATCCATTAAAGGACGAAGTCTTAATGACTCAATAGTATTTGAAATGATGATTCCTTTAGTTGATAACCAAGAATTTCAGCTCTTTAATTTGGTTCCGTTTCCACTATTTAAAAATGATTCAAGTTTCATTATAGAATTATCATCCCCGTATTTAGCAGTTACTCCAACGAGAGATAGGTATTTTGAGTTAACAGAAAATCAATTACTGTCCTGCCATTTTCTTTCAACCAAAAATTATATTTGTAACCAACAATTACCAACAATGATCCATCGAGACAGTGATAAAAGTTGTGCAGTTTCATTACTGAACCATATGAGCAGTGCTATAAGTCACTGTTTTTTAACAAAATCCATTCTTCACGATCAATGGATAAGTCTTAGAGGTTCCAATAGTTGGATATTCGCTCTTGAAGATGTTGCAACTGGTTTACTTGTATGTGAAGGAACTACGAAGAGCTTAGCCTTAAGTGGAAGTGGTTTGATAGAATTTTTAAGACCATGTACATTGAAACTCCCACATATAATTATAAATGGCCGAGTTCTAAGCAATACCACTATACAAAATTCATTTGTTCCTTCAATAAGAATTTCCGAGGCAATTAAAACAACGGCATCCACTAAAGATAATAGTGTTATTTCATCTTCGGGTAATGAGACAAATTATATGGAAATACAAATTTTAAAGGACAAAATAAATGAAGTAGCTAAAGATTTAGATAAGGATACCTGGGCAAATGATATAAACACTCATGATTACCATCACTATGGTATAAGCTTCATATTATTTATTGCAATGGTCGGATTCATCATATTTTACTACGTAAAAAATAGAAAACCCAAACCCCTTCCTAGAAGAAGCGCTCCTCGCTTCGAAATAGATACAGAATTTTAGAGTTTTGAGTGATTAGATCCCTCAAAGGGGGGGAGTATGTTAAGTAACACAAAAACACCCGACCATAATATCACACCTACATTTTAAATAAATGCTGACACGATGGGAAATTATGCCTTTATCATTTCCCATACACTATTTTTAATTCTATTTTTGTTATCCAAATTTTTACCTTTCCCACAACCCATATTCCACCCAACTCCCTCAGCAGCGTGAGGCCAGACGAAATATGATCTTCAATAAAAGTTCAATGTTTTGCCTCACGCGCTGATATTTGATATTTAATATTTATGTAGACTGACCACTTTTTAGTTTGCCTTTTGCAAACCTTTGGTCAGTCTAATCACTCATCATTGTTATTCCCAAGTGAACACTTGTGTATTTAATTTATTTAATAAAAATTATTACCTATTTGTTACCATAATTATTTTGTGTTTTAAAGACTTTATTTGTGTTAACAGGCATTAATTATAAAGTCATATACAACAATGAATTGCGAAAGCTCAAGACGCTAGAAGTTTGCCTTGTATGCATCTCTCTCACTCAAGGGAAGCGGATGTATATGATTGCGGCTTATGCGGCTGGAGCTCCGCAGGTTACTTACTTTGCTTCAGAACTCGAGATTCTTTTTAGGGAACTTAAACTGAGCTTGGAAGAAAACTATTTCATCTTGGCCGGTGATTTGAACGCAAAACATGAAGATTGGGGAAATCAACATAGTAATCCCAGAGGTAACCATCTTTTTAATTTGATGAATCTTTACAGCGTTGAATATGGCGTCGACCTGCTGGCTACTGAAAAGCCATCGTATCCAAGAACCGGCTCCTTTCTGGATCTTTTGCTGTACGGCACTAGACTGACAGTTACAGACAAAGTGGGTTATCACCCTCGAAACTGCTTACAGACAGTCGAGTACGACAGTGATCACTGCGGACTGGCTGCTGTAATGCAGATTCCAAACGAACGCGTGGAGTTGGAGGAGTACGTTGCAACGCATTCTCACAATTACAGTAAGATGCGTTGGACTCGTTTCACAAACGCCTTAGCGAGAGAACTTCGTTTGAGTGACATAGGCCCACCAAACAACAGAAACCTGACAAATACAGAAATTGACCAACATTTACAACAGATGGACGAAACAATAAAACGAACAATGGAACGGACAATACCAAAGTACAAAGAACGGGACCAAATGGACGCTTACAGAAACGCGACTATTGACGCACTTCGTAGGCACAAGAGTGGCTTACTGACAAGACTCAAAAACTTGTACAGACGACTCACAGACCCACACGACTTGGAGGTTAGGACACTGAAGTCGTCAATAAAAAATGTCAATCTGTTGATTAAGGAGAACTACAGGTTATCAATTAACAAGTACTGGGACCGTAAGATCCGGTCAGTTAATTCCAGTGACCCTAGTATGTTCCCTAAAATCAACAAGATATTCAGGAAAAAGAACGAAAATGACCTTCCGTGTTTGAAACTCCAAAGAACTGAAGAGAACACAAACGTACTCAGGACAGCGCAAATAGATCCAGAAGAAGCCATCTTTAACGATGACCTTTTTATAATTGCAGATCCGAAGGAAAAAGTGGAGGCGGTGGGAGCTGCTTTCCAGCAAGTGTACAAGGTGAATGCTAGCATTCGCCCCAACCACGACCTGGAAAACAGAGCCCTACTTAATCACTTTTACCTTCGAAATGATATAACACAATGGCGATATGAGAACCGCGGTTTCATGCGGTTCAATTACGATTCCTTGGCAAATGCCATAATCGCCGAGCAAACGGGACCAAGTCCACTGTTAGTAACAAAGGTTGAGCTTCAGCTCATCTTCAACTCAATAAAAAATAAAAAGTCAGCAGGTGTCGATGGTATATCCAACGTTGTACTAAGACATTTACCGATAGAGGCAATTGACATTTACACCACACTTTTTAATAATGCACTGAATAATGCATATTATCCAGTGCATTGGAAGACCGCTGTGGTTCATCCTCTCCCGAAAAAGGGAAAGAACAACTCCAACCCGTCAAATCTTCGGTCGATAAGTCTTCTTCCGAGCATCAGCAAAGTTTTCGAAAAAATCATTAATAGAGCTCTGACTAAGTGGGCTGCGGACAACAAAATAATTCCGGATAAACAGTTCGGGTTCAAGGCGGGTCATGACACAATTCATGCTGCGTCTAAACTCGTTTCTGATATCCAATGGAATAAAACAAAACAACAATGCACAGGTGCTGTTCTGGTTGATTTGGAAAAGGCCTTTGACACCGTATGGTTAGAGGGTCTTTACCTAAAACTGAGCAGGCTTGGCATAAGCAAGCCATTGTTGTATATACTGTATGATATGCTTAACGGTAGAAAGTTTGTTGTCAAAAGTGGCAATGTAATTTCTACCACAACATTCTTAATTAAAAATGGTCTTCAACAGGGAGCGGTGAATTCGCCGATTCTCTTCAGCATTTACACCAGCGATCTGATAGGTAGTCTTACAAAGGCAATTGCGTACGCCGACGATCTAATTGCGTACAGAACGGCCCGAAAGGTTGAGGTTATTAGAATTCTCTTGCAGCGTGATTTCGACAAGATTCAGCGATATTGCGACGACTGGAAACTGAAAATAAATGTCCAGAAGTCGGAGACAATTCTGTTCCGGACTCCGTTGGCTAGGGCCACGAAGGATACGTGCAAGAATTGGCGCAAGATGGTTATCGTTGATCTTCACGGGCAGCGATTAGCGAGCAAAAGTGTAGTGAAGTACCTCGGTATCTGGTTAGATCAGTATTTATATTTCGACAGACATATAAATGCTGCTCTGACCAGGGCCCGAGGAGCCTTCGCTCTGACGAAACGGCTGTTTTTTAGCAGTCGGCTTGACCCCAGAGTGAAGGTAATTTGCTACATGGCCCTCATACGGCCGATGATCGTTTATGGTTGTCCTGTGTGGTTCAACGTTGCGGCAGTGTTTACGACGCTGTACCGGCTTATATCGAACAGCCGAATCTTCTTACGTGCATTACTATTCCAACGAGGTCCTATACAACGGGGCTCGAATCAACAGAATTGACAATTTCGTGATAAAACTCGTCCGAGGTCACATTGTAAGAGCTATGTCTTCGACCAACAATTTAATTTTCGGGGCGTTCTATCCGAACGACGAGTTTTTTGAAAGTGCACGCTTGAGCGGCTTCATTCCACCAGAGGCATTCCTCTTTTTAGATAGATGCGGTCTGATGCAGGATAGATTGGCAGTTCCGTTAATCTACCACGTCAGACGACGAACCGTGGATAGGCGACTCCTGTACAATCGGGACGTCATGGCACACGACGGAGCAGAGCTCCTTCGGTTCAGTAGGGCTGTGTCCGAACGGGACCGAACTGATAGGGTGAAGCAGGAGAGCCAGTTTTGGTGGCTTCAATCGGCACTTGATAGTGAGTAGTCGGGATGGGGTTTTAAGCCTTGGCCGGCTTACATACTTGTTTTATAGTTTTAGGGTTTAGTTTTAAGTAGAATAGGCATGGTGGCACAAAAAAAAAACAAAAAAAAATACAAAAAAGAATACAAAAAAGAAAAATACAAAAAAAAAAAGAAAAAATTAAAAAATTAAAAAAAAATCATGGAATAATCAAAAAAATAAAAATAAAAAAAAGACAAAATATGAAAAACAAAAAACGTTAGATAGTTAGATTTGCTGCTGTGGTTGTTCTAGTTTTAAGTAGTTTATAGGTAGAATAGGTAGTTTTAGTTAGCTTTAAGTTTTATATTAAGGACCTTATTTTAAGTAGTTTTTAAGTAAAAATAAAAAAGGATATTGACATTAGTTTTTGCTAAATTTTCTAATGAATAAAAAAGTAAATAAAATTGAATTGAAGTTAAATAGATCTTAGGGCAGAAAGGCATTAGCATTAAGTATTATTGTTTAACTTAGAGTGTCCGTATGGGACCAGTAAGTTAGTTGTAAGTTATGGATAATTAGGCTAGTTTTATGAATTTTTGTCTAGCTTTACGATAGTCTTAAGAATGAATTAATAAAAATGAATTTGAAAAAAAAAAAAAAGTGCACTAGCTCCTCACACGCTAGGTCGCTTGTTCAAGCCCAGCTCGGGCAAAAAGTTCTTCAAAAAATTAAATTGAACATAAAAGCGATTAAGCACCACTAAAAGGAGTCTGATGATCGGGTTGGTCCCCGTGAAATAGCTATAACTCCAGCCTATGAACTTGGTGGTAGCACACACAAGTTGTTGTTGTTTCATTCTAAATTTTCAATTGTAAATTCGGCAAGCAGCTGCCTTAAACTGCAAGTATAAAAATTTCATACAAAACCCCTTAGAATGGATAAATATATTTTGTTAAATTTATTCATTCAGTATTAAAGTTTGTTTTTTGATTCAGTGAAAATTTGCAAGGAACGGTGGAAAAATCTCCGAGATACGTTATTTATGTTTGTATTGGCTTTTTTGTAGAACAACGGGCGACATGGCCCGTGAAAAAGAAAACACTTTCATTGATCTCTCCGAAGTAGATCTAACCGACGATCAAACATCCTCTAGTAAGCGGCCGAACAATTCCGTTCATTTAGCACAACCATATCAGTTTGTGTAAATTCACAAACGCATCACTGCACTGATGATTTGCGATCATCCTTGTAGCACGTTCATAAACGTAAATAATTGGCATCACCTAAAATGTCAATTGTTCATTACTGCAAAGTTCGATAAACTGATGCACAAATATAAAGAAAAAAAGCATCAAGAATTTTCTTGATAAGTTGTTGATGCCGTGCCGACACGCGATTTGGAGGAAAAATGGCGGAAAAAGACAATGCAAAGTATTTAATCAAATTCCTAACTGTTTATAAATTAATTAATTTGATGAATTTCAGAGATTATTTTACCAGCGCACAAATTAAACTATTAATAGAAACCCGATTAAAATAAGAAGGTAAATTTATTGCCGGCAGAAAATCAAATTCAGTAGTGTGGAGAAAAGTTTTAGAGATGATATAAAATGTGTGGATCCAGATTTGAATTACAATGAGAGTTTTTATTAGTGTAATACGTTCTCAACCGTGCTTTCGCGTTATGATGCGAGAAGAGTGAGAATACGGACAGAAAGAATGGTTCAATGAAAGATTTTATTTGTCTTAGTTTTAATTTTATTTTATTTTTCTTTTTTAAAATAACAAAGGCCCGCTGTCTTAAGCTAGGCTGCGACCTTGTTAGATGTTGGATTTAAGTTTTTATTTTATTTTATTTTTATTTTTTTATTTTAGAACAAAGGCCCGCTGTCTTAAGCTAGGCTGCGACCTTGTTTGATGTTATGGTAAATCTTTCTGTGTCTTTCTTAAACTATTCCTGTCTTTTTATACTTTTTCTTTAACCAATTTTTCCTCAATACACATGCATTTTTTCAACTATCATCCACCAACCGATGATTACACAATCGGTTCTATTTGGTAATATTTACCCACTTGAAAATATTCAATACTTAAGTGGGACCTAGTTGGAATTTTAAATATTATATAAATTTATAATATTCCGAACTGTTGGCCACAAAAGTGCCGCCGCATCATATTTCACTCATACCCACTTCACTCATAGTGTCGACCCTTGCTACGATGCATTCTCAGCATTATTTAGTATGGGTATTCCCCAATGCCTGCAATTAGTGCATTGGATTTGTTTACAATCCGTTGGACATTGGATATTCATTACTCATAGCAGTTTATGGGTTTTGACGTAGCTATGACGAGTGAGTATTATGATGACCTTGTGATGATTTGTTTGTGAGTCAATGTATAGTGTATATATCGGTGATTGAAGTGTTTGGAAAAACGCGCGGCATTAGGGAAAATGTATATGTTGGGAGGTTGGCATGTAGTGCGATCACTACATCCTTCCCCCCTTCAAAAAAGAAAATTGACCTTGAAGAGGTTAATTTTCTTAAAAAGTACAGGAAGTAAGTTTATTATTATATTTTTTTTTCTTGAAGAGGCATCAGTTTATATCTTAATATATAAAAATCCAGTGTCATATTTATGTTCCCAGTGAACTCTTCACCAAGTCAACCGATTTCGGTGAAAGTTGGCATTTCATGTGTAATTTGTAATTTGTAATTTAGATATTTTTAAGCTGTCATCCATTAAAGGACGAAGTCTTAATCACTCAATAGTATTTGAAATGATGATTCCTTTAGTTGATAACCAAGAATTTCAGCTCTTTAATTTGGTTCCGTTTCCACTATTTAAAAATGATTCAAGTTTCATTATAGAATTATCATCCCCGTATTTAGCAGTTACTCCAACGAGAGATAGGTATTTTGAGTTAACAGAAAATCAATTACTGTCCTGCCATTTTCTTTCAACCAAAAATTATATTTGTAACCAACAATTACCAACAATGATCCATCGAGACAGTGATAAAAGTTGTGCAGTTTCATTACTGAACCATATGAGCAGTGCTATAAGTCACTGTTTTTTAACAAAATCCATTCTTCACGATCAATGGATAAGTCTTAGAGGTTCCAATAGTTGGATATTCGCTCTTGAAGATGTTGCAACTGGTTTACTTGTATGTGAAGGAACTACGAAGAGCTTAGCCTTAAGTGGAAGTGGTTTGATAGAATTTTTAAGACCATGTACATTGAAACTCCCACATATAATTATAAATGGCCGAGTTCTAAGCAATACCACTATACAAAATTCATTTGTTCCTTCAATAAGAATTTCCGAGGCAATTAAAACAACGGCATCCACTAAAGATAATAGTGTTATTTCATCTTCGGGTAATGAGACAAATTATATGGAAATACAAATTTTAAAGGACAAAATAAATGAAGTAGCTAAAGATTTAGATAAGGATACCTGGGCAAATGATATAAACACTCATGATTACCATCACTATGGTATAAGCTTCGTATTATTTATTGCAATGGTCGGATTCATCATATTTTACTACGTAAAAAATAGAAAACCCAAACCCCTTCCTAGAAGAAGCGCTCCTCGCTTCGAAATAGATACAGAATTTTAGAGTTTTGAGTGATTAGATCCCTCAAAGGGGGGGAGTATGTTAAGTAACACAAAAACACCCGACCATAATATCACACCTACATTTTAAATAAATGCTGACACGATGGGAAATTATGCCTTTATCATTTCCCATACACTATTTTTAATTCTATTTTTGTTATCCAAATTTTTACCTTTCCCACAACCCATATTCCACCCAACTCCCTCAGCAGCGTGAGGCCAGACGAAATATGATCTTCAATAAAAGTTCAATGTTTTGCCTCACGCGCTGATATTTGATATTTAATATTTATGTAGACTGACCACTTTTTAGTTTGCCTTTTGCAAACCTTTGGTCAGTCTAATCACTCATCATTGTTATTCCCAAGTGAACACTTGTGTATTTAATTTATTTAATAAAAATTATTACCTATTTGTTACCATAATTATTTTGTGTTTTAAAGACTTTATTTGTGTTAACAGGCATTAATTATAAAGTCATATACAACAATGAATTGCGAAAGCTCAAGACGCTAGAAGTTTGCGTTGTATGCATCTCTCTCACTCAAGGGAAGCGGATGTATATGATTGCGGCTTATGCGGCTGGAGCTCCGCAGGTTACTTACTTTGCTTCAGAACTCGAGATTCTTTTTAGGGAACTTAAACTGAGCTTGGAAGAAAACTATTTCATCTTGGCCGGTGATTTGAACGCAAAACATGAAGATTGGGGAAATCAACATAGTAATCCCAGAGGTAACCATCTTTTTAATTTGATGAATCTTTACAGCGTTGAATATGGCGTCGACCTGCTGGCTACTGAAAAGCCATCGTATCCAAGAACCGGCTCCTTTCTGGATCTTTTGCTGTACGGCACTAGACTGACAGTTACAGACAAAGTGGGTGCCGTGCCGACACGCGATTTGGAGGAAAAATGGCGGAAAAAGACAATGCAAAGTATTTAATCAAGTTCCTAACTGTTTATAAATTAATTAATTTGATGAATTTCAGAGATTATTTTACCAGCGCACAAATTAAACTATTAATAGAAACCCGATTAAAATAAGAAGGTAAATTTATTGCCGGCAGAAAATCAAATTCAGTAGTGTGGAGAAAAGTTTTAGAGATGATATAAAATGTGTGGATCCAGATTTGAATTACAATGAGAGTTTTTATTAGTGTAATACGTTCTCAACCGTGCTTTCGCGTTATGATGCGAGAAGAGTGAGAATACGGACAGAAGGAATGGTTCAATGAAAGATTTTATTTGTCTTAGTTTTAATTTTATTTTATTTTTCTTTTTTAAAATAACAAAGGCCCGCTGTCTTAAGCTAGGCTGCGACCTTGTTAGATGTTGGATTTAAGTTTTTATTTTATTTTATTTTATTTTTATTTTTTATTTTAGAACAAAGGCCCGCTGTCTTAAGCTAGGCTGCGACCTTGTTTGATGTTATGGTAAATCTTTCTGTGTCTTTCTTAAACTATTCCTGTCTTTTTATACTTTTTCTTTAACCAATTTTTCCTCAATACACATGCATTTTTTCAACTATCATCCACCAACCGATGATTACACAATCGGTTCTATTTGGTAATATTTACCCACTTGAAAATATTCAATACTTAAGTGGGACCTAGTTGGAATTTTAAATATTATATAAATTTATAATATTCCGAACTGTTGGCCACAAAAGTGCCGCCGCATCATATTTCACTCATACCCACTTCACTCATAGTGTCGACCCTTGCTACGATGCATTCTCAGCATTATTTAGTATGGGTATTCCCCAATGCCTGCAATTAGTGCATTGGATTTGTTTACAATCCGTTGGACATTGGATATTCATTACTCATAGCAGTTTATGGGTTTTGACGTAGCTATGACGAGTGAGTATTATGATGACCTTGTGATGATTTGTTTTTGAGTCAATGTATAGTGTATATATCGGTGATTGAAGTGTTTGGAAAAACGCGCGGCATTAGGGAAAATGTATATGTTGGGAGGTTGGTATGTAGTGCGATCACTACATCCTTCCCCCCTTCAAAAAAGAAAATTGACCTTGAAGAGGTTAATTTTCTTAAAAAGTACAGGAAGTAAGTTTATTATTATATTTTTTTTTCTTGAAGAGGCATCAGTTTATATCTTAATATATAAAAATCCAGTGTCATATTTATGTTCCCAGTGAACTCTTCACCAAGTCAACCGATTTCGGTGAAAGTTGGCATTTCATGTGTAATTTGTAATTTGTAATTTAGATATTTTTAAGCTGTCATCCATTAAAGGACGAAGTCTTAATCACTCAATAGTATTTGAAATGATGATTCCTTTAGTTGATAACCAAGAATTTCAGCTCTTTAATTTGGTTCCGTTTCCACTATTTAAAAATGATTCAAGTTTCATTATAGAATTATCATCCTCGTATTTAGCAGTTACTCCAACGAGAGATAGGTATTTTGAGTTAACAGAAAATCAATTACTGTCCTGCCATTTTCTTTCAACCAAAAATTATATTTGTAACCAACAATTACCAACAATGATCCATCGAGACAGTGATAAAAGTTGTGCAGTTTCATTACTGAACCATATGAGCAGTGCTATAAGTCACTGTTTTTTAACAAAATCCATTCTTCACGATCAATGGATAAGTCTTAGAGGTTCCAATAGTTGGATATTCGCTCTTGAAGATGTTGCAACTGGTTTACTTGTATGTGAAGGAACTACGAAGAGCTTAGCCTTAAGTGGAAGTGGTTTGATAGAATTTTTAAGACCATGTACATTGAAACTCCCACATATAATTATAAATGGCCGAGTTCTAAGCAATACCACTATACAAAATTCATTTGTTCCTTCAATAAGAATTTCCGAGGCAATTAAAATAACGGCATCCACTAAAGATAATAGTGTTATTTCATCTTCGGGTAATGAGACAAATTATATGGAAATACAAATTTTAAAGGACAAAATAAATGAAGTAGCTAAAGATTTAGATAAGGATACCTGGGCAAATGATATAAACACTCATGATTACCATCACTATGGTATAAGCTTCATATTATTTATTGCAATGGTCGGATTCATCATATTTTACTACGTAAAAAATAGAAAACCCAAACCCCTTCCTAGAAGAAGCGCTCCTCGCTTCGAAATAGATACAGAATTTTAGAGTTTTGAGTGATTAGATCCCTCAAAGGGGGGGAGTATGTTAAGTAACACAAAAACACCCGACCATAATATCACACCTACATTTTAAATAAATGCTGACACGATGGGAAATTATGCCTTTATCATTTCCCATACACTATTTTTAATTCTATTTTTGTTATCCAAATTTTTACCTTTCCCACAACCCATATTCCACCCAACTCCCTCAGCAGCGTGAGGCCAGACGAAATATGATCTTCAATAAAAGTTCAATGTTTTGCCTCACGCGCTGATATTTGATATTTAATATTTATGTAGACTGACCACTTTTTAGTTTGCCTTTTGCAAACCTTTGGTCAGTCTAATCACTCATCATTGTTATTCCCAAGTGAACACTTGTGTATTTAATTTATTTAATAAAAATTATTACCTATTTGTTACCATAATTATTTTGTGTTTTAAAGACTTTATTTGTGTTAACAGGCATTAATTATAAAGTCATATACAACAATGAATTGCGAAAGCTCAAGACGCTAGAAGTTTGCGTTGTATGCATCTCTCTCACTCAAGGGAAGCGGATGTATATGATTGCGGCTTATGCGGCTGGAGCTCCGCAGGTTACTTACTTTGCTTCAGAACTCGAGATTCTTTTTAGGGAACTTAAACTGAGCTTGGAAGAAAACTATTTCATCTTGGCCGGTGATTTGAACGCAAAACATGAAGATTGGGGAAATCAACATAGTAATCCCAGAGGTAACCATCTTTTTAATTTGATGAATCTTTACAGCGTTGAATATGGCGTCGACCTGCTGGCTACTGAAAAGCCA
Source organism: Eupeodes latifasciatus (assembly GCA_920104205.1). Classification (NCBI taxonomy): domain Eukaryota; kingdom Metazoa; phylum Arthropoda; class Insecta; order Diptera; family Syrphidae; genus Eupeodes; species Eupeodes latifasciatus. Next base: position 104,852,544 of record OV049926.1, on the reverse strand, counting down.
TCGTATCCAAGAACCGGCTCCTTTCTGGATCTTTTGCTGTACGGCACTAGACTGACAGTTACAGACAAAGTGGGTTATCACCCTCGAAACTGCTTACAGACAGTCGAGTACGACAGTGATCACTGCGGACTGGCTGCTGTAATGCAGATTCCAAACGAACGCGTGGAGTTGGAGGAGTACGTTGCAACGCATTCTCACAATTACAGTAAGATGCGTTGGACTCGTTTCACAAACGCCTTAGCGAGAGAACTTCGTTTGAGTGACATAGGCCCACCAAACAACAGAAACCTGACAAATACAGAAATTGACCAACATTTACAACAGATGGGCGAAACAATAAAACGAACAATGGAACGGACAATACCAAAGTACAAAGAACGGGACCAAATGGACGCTTACAGAAACGCGACTATTGACGCACTTCGTAGGCACAAGAGTGGCTTACTGACAAGACTCAAAAACTTGTACAGACGACTCACAGACCCACACGACTTGGAGGTTAGGACACTGAAGTCGTCAATAAAAAATGTCAATCTGTTGATTAAGGAGAACTACAGGTTATCAATTAACAAGTACTGGGACCGTAAGATCCGGTCAGTTAATTCCAGTGACCCTAGTATGTTCCCTAAAATCAACAAGATATTCAGGAAAAAGAACGACAATGACCTTCCGTGTTTGAAACTCCAAAGAACTGAAGAGAACACAAACGTACTCAGGACAGCGCAAATAGATCCAGAAGAAGCCATCTTTAACGATGACCTTTTTATAATTGCAGATCCGAAGGAAAAAGTGGAGGCGGTGGGAGCTGCTTTCCAGCAAGTGTACAAGGTGAATGCTAGCATTCGCCCCAACCACGACCTGGAAAACAGAGCCCTACTTAATCACTTTTACCTTCGAAATGATATAACACAATGGCGATATGAGAAGCGCGGTTTCATGCGGTTCAATTACGATTCCTTGGCAAATGCCATAATCGCCGAGCAAACGGGACCAAGTCCACTGTTAGTAACAAAGGTTGAGCTTCAGCTCATCTTCAACTCAATAAAAAATAAAAAGTCAGCAGGTGTCGATGGTATATCCAACGTTGTACTAAGACATTTACCGATGGAGGCAATTGACATTTACACCACACTTTTTAATAATGCACTGAATAATGCATATTATCCAGTGCATTGGAAGACCGCTGTGGTTCATCCTCTCCCGAAAAAGGGAAAGAACAACTCCAACCCGTCAAATCTTCGGTCGATAAGTCTTCTTCCGAGCATCAGCAAAGTTTTCGAAAAAATCATTAATAGAGCTCTGACTAAGTGGGCTGCGGACAACAAAATAATTCCGGATAAACAGTTCGGGTTCAAGGCGGGTCATGACACAATTCATGCTGCGTCTAAACTCGTTTCTGATATCCAATGGAACAAATCAAAACAACAATGCACAGGTGCTGTTCTGGTTGATTTGGAAAAGGCCTTTGACACCGTATGGTTAGAGGGTCTTTACCTAAAACTGAGCAGGCTTGGCATAAGCAATCCATTGTTGTATATACTGTATGATATGCTTAACGGTAGAAAGTTTGTTGTCAAAAGTGGCAATGTAATTTCTACCACAACATTCTTAATTAAAAATGGTCTTCAACAGGGAGCGGTGAATTCGCCGATTCTCTTCAGCATTTACACCAGCGATCTGATAGGTAGTCTTACAAAGGCAATTGCGTACGCCGACGATCTAATTGCGTACAGAACGGCCCGAAAGGTTGAGGTTATTAGAATTCTCTTGCAGCGTGATTTCGACAAGATTCAGCGATATTGCGACGACTGGAAACTGAAAATAAATGTCCAGAAGTCGGAGACAATTCTGTTCCGGACTCCGTTGGCTAGGGCCACGAAGGATACGTGCAAGAATTGGCGCAAGATGGTTATCGTTGATCTTCACGGGCAGCCATTAGCGAGCAAAAGTGTAGTGAAGTACCTCGGTATCTGGTTAGATCAGTATTTATATTTCGACAGACATATAAATGCTGCTCTGACCAGGGCCCGAGGAGCCTTCGCTCTGACGAAACGGCTGTTTTTTAGCAGTCGGCTTGACCCCAGAGTGAAGGTAATTTGCTACATGGCCCTCATACGGCCGATGATCGTTTATGGTTGTCCTGTGTGGTTCAACGTTGCCCCTTCCCAGATGGAGAAGTTTCGGGTGTTCGAGCGGCAGTGTTTACGACGCTGTACCGGCTTATATCGAATCTTCTTACGTGCATTACTATTCCAACGAGGTCCTATACAACGGGGCTCGAATCAACAGAATTGACAATTTCGTGATAAAACTCGTCCGAGGTCACATTGTAAGAGCTATGTCTTCGACCAACAATTTAATTTTCGGGGCGTTCTATCCGAACGACGAGTTTTTTGAAAGTGCACGCTTGAGCGGCTTCATTCCACCAGAGGCATTCCTCTTTTTAGATAGATGCGGTCTGATGCAGGATAGATTGGCAGTTCCGTTAATCTACCACGTCAGACGACGAACCGTGGATAGGCGACTCCTGTACAATCGGGACGTCATGGCACACGACGGAGCAGAGCTCCTTCGGTTCAGTAGGGCTGTGTCCGAACGGGACCGAACTGATAGGGTGAAGCAGGAGAGCCAGTTTTGGTGGCTTCAATCGGCACTTGATAGTGAGTAGTCGGGATGGGGTTTTAAGCCTTGGCCGGCTTACATACTTGTTTTATAGTTTTAGGGTTTAGTTTTAAGTAGAATAGGCATGGTGGCACAAAAAAAAACAAAAAAAAATACAAAAAAGAATACAAAAAAGAAAAATACAAAAAAAAAAGAAAAAATTAAAAAATTAAAAAAAAATCATGGAATAATCAAAAAAATAAAAATAAAAAAAAGACAAAATATGAAAAACAAAAAACGTTAGATAGTTAGATTTGCTGCTGTGGTTGTTCTAGTTTTAAGTAGTTTATAGGTAGAATAGGTAGTTTTAGTTAGCTTTAAGTTTTATATTAAGGACCTTATTTTAAGTAGTTTTTAAGTAAAAATAAAAAAGGATATTGACATTAGTTTTTGCTAAATTTTCTAATGAATAAAAAAGTAAATAAAATTGAATTGAAGTTAAATAGATCTTAGGGCAGAAAGGCATTAGCATTAAGTATTATTGTTTAACTTAGAGTGTCCGTATGGGACCAGTAAGTTAGTTGTAAGTTATGGATAATTAGGCTAGTTTTATGAATTTTTGTCTAGCTTTACGATAGTCTTAAGAATGAATTAATAAAAATGAATTTGAAAAAAAAAAAAAAGTGCACTAGCTCCTCACACGCTAGGTCGCTTGTTCAAGCCCAGCTCGGGCAAAAAGTTCTTCAAAAAATTAAATTGAACATAAAAGCGATTAAGCACCACTAAAAGGAGTCTGATGATCGGGTTGGTCCCCGTGAAATAGCTATAACTCCAGCCTATGAACTTGGTGGTAGCACACACAAGTTGTTGTTGTTTCATTCTAAATTTTCAATTGTAAATTCGGCAAGCAGCTGCCTTAAACTGCAAGTATAAAAATTTCATACAAAACCCCTTAGAATGGATAAATATATTTTGTTAAATTTATTCATTCAGTATTAAAGTTTGTTTTTTGATTCAGTGAAAATTTGCAAGGAACGGTGGAAAAATCTCCGAGATACGTTATTTATGTTTGTATTGGCTTTTTTGTAGAACAACGGGCGACATGGCCCGTGAAAAAGAAAACACTTTCATTGATCTCTCCGAAGTAGATCTAACCGACGATCAAACATCCTCTAGTAAGCGGCCGAACAATTCCGTTCATTTAGCACAACCATATCAGTTTGTGTAAATTCACAAACGCATCACTGCACAGATGATTTGCGATCATCCTTGTAGCACGTTCATAAACGTAAATAATTGGCATCACCTAAAATGTCAATTGTTCATTATTGCAAAGTTCGATAAACTGATGCACAAATATAAAGAAAAAAAGCATCAAGAATTTTCTTGATAAGTTGTTGATGCCGTGCCGACACGCGATTTGGAGGAAAAATGGCGGAAAAAGACAATGCAAAGTATTTAATCAAATTCCTAACTGTTTATAAATTAATTAATTTGATGAATTTCAGAGATTATTTTACCAGCGCACAAATTAAACTATTAATAGAAACCCGATTAAAATAAGAAGGTAAATTTATTGCCGGCAGAAAATCAAATTCAGTAGTGTGGAGAAAAGTTTTAGAGATGATATAAAATGTGTGGATCCAGATTTGAATTACAATGAGAGTTTTTATTAGTGCAATACGTTCTCAACCGTGCTTTCGCGTTATGATGCGAGAAGAGTGAGAATACGGACAGAAAGAATGGTTCAATGAAAGATTTTATTTGTCTTAGTTTTAATTTTATTTTATTTTTCTTTTTTAAAATAACAAAGGCCCGCTGTCTTAAGCTAGGCTGCGACCTTGTTAGATGTTGGATTTAAGTTTTTATTTTATTTTATTTTTATTTTTTATTTTAGAACAAAGGCCCGCTGTCTTAAGCTAGGCTGCGACCTTGTTTGATGTTATGGTAAATCTTTCTGTGTCTTTCTTAAACTATTCCTGTCTTTTTATACTTTTTCTTTAACCAATTTTTCCTCAATACACATGCATTTTTTCAACTATCATCCACCAACCGATGATTACACAATCGGTTCTATTTGGTAATATTTACCCACTTGAAAATATTCAATACTTAAGTGGGACCTAGTTGGAATTTTAAATATTATATAAATTTATAATATTCCGAACTGTTGGCCACAAAAGTGCAGCCGCATCATATTTCACTCATACCCACTTCACTCATAGTGTCGACCCTTGCTACGATGCATTCTCAGCATTATTTAGTATGGGTATTCCCCAATGCCTGCAATTAGTGCATTGGATTTGTTTACAATCCGTTGGACATTGGATATTCATTACTCATAGCAGTTTATGGGTTTTGACGTAGCTATGACGAGTGAGTATTATGATGACCTTGTGATGATTTGTTTGTGAGTCAATGTATAGTGTATATATCGGTGATTGAAGTGTTTGGAAAAACGCGCGGCATTAGGGAAAATGTATATGTTGGGAGGTTGGTATGTAGTGCGATCACTACATCCTTCCCCCCTTCAAAAAAGAAAATTGACCTTGAAGAGGTTAATTTTCTTAAAAAGTACAGGAAGTAAGTTTATTATTATATTTTTTTTTCTTGAAGAGGCATCAGTTTATATCTTAATATATAAAAATCCAGTGTTATATTTATGTTCCCAGTGAACTCTTCACCAAGTCAACCGATTTCGGTGAAAGTTGGCATTTCATGTGTAATTTGTAATTTGTAATTTAGATATTTTTAAGCTGTCATCCATTAAAGGACGAAGTCTTAATGACTCAATAGTATTTGAAATGATGATTCCTTTAGTTGATAACCAAGAATTTCAGCTCTTTAATTTGGTTCCGTTTCCACTATTTAAAAATGATTCAAGTTTCATTATAGAATTATCATCCCCGTATTTAGCAGTTACTCCAACGAGAGATAGGTATTTTGAGTTAACAGAAAATCAATTACTGTCCTGCCATTTTCTTTCAACCAAAAATTATATTTGTAACCAACAATTACCAACAATGATCCATCGAGACAGTGATAAAAGTTGTGCAGTTTCATTACTGAACCATATGAGCAGTGCTATAAGTCACTGTTTTTTAACAAAATCCATTCTTCACGATCAATGGATAAGTCTTAGAGGTTCCAATAGTTGGATATTCGCTCTTGAAGATGTTGCAACTGGTTTACTTGTATGTGAAGGAACTACGAAGAGCTTAGCCTTAAGTGGAAGTGGTTTGATAGAATTTTTAAGACCATGTACATTGAAACTCCCACATATAATTATAAATGGCCGAGTTCTAAGCAATACCACTATACAAAATTCATTTGTTCCTTCAATAAGAATTTCCGAGGCAATTAAAACAACGGCATCCACTAAAGATAATAGTGTTATTTCATCTTCGGGTAATGAGACAAATTATATGGAAATACAAATTTTAAAGGACAAAATAAATGAAGTAGCTAAAGATTTAGATAAGGATACCTGGGCAAATGATATAAACACTCATGATTACCATCACTATGGTATAAGCTTCATATTATTTATTGCAATGGTCGGATTCATCATATTTTACTACGTAAAAAATAGAAAACCCAAACCCCTTCCTAGAAGAAGCGCTCCTCGCTTCGAAATAGATACAGAATTTTAGAGTTTTGAGTGATTAGATCCCTCAAAGGGGGGGAGTATGTTAAGTAACACAAAAACACCCGACCATAATATCACACCTACATTTTAAATAAATGCTGACACGATGGGAAATTATGCCTTTATCATTTCCCATACACTATTTTTAATTCTATTTTTGTTATCCAAATTTTTACCTTTCCCACAACCCATATTCCACCCAACTCCCTCAGCAGCGTGAGGCCAGACGAAATATGATCTTCAATAAAAGTTCAATGTTTTGCCTCACGCGCTGATATTTGATATTTAATATTTATGTAGACTGACCACTTTTTAGTTTGCCTTTTGCAAACCTTTGGTCAGTCTAATCACTCATCATTGTTATTCCCAAGTGAACACTTGTGTATTTAATTTATTTAATACAAATTATTACCTATTTGTTACCATAATTATTTTGTGTTTTAAAGACTTTATTTGTGTTAACAGGCATTAATTATAAAGTCATATACAACAATGAATTGCGAAAGCTCAAGACGCTAGAAGTTTGCGTTGTATGCATCTCTCTCACTCAAGGGAAGCGGATGTATATGATTGCGGCTTATGCGGCTGGAGCTCCGCAGGTTACTTACTTTGCTTCAGAACTCGAGATTCTTTTTAGGGAACTTAAACTGAGCTTGGAAGAAAACTATTTCATCTTGGCCGGTGATTTGAACGCAAAACATGAAGATTGGGGAAATCAACATAGTAATCCCAGAGGTAACCATCTTTTTAATTTGATGAATCTTTACAGCGTTGAATATGGCGTCGACCTGCTGGCTACTGAAAAGCCATCGTATCCAAGAACCGGCTCCTTTCTGGATCTTTTGCTGTACGGCACTAGACTGACAGTTACAGACAAAGTGGGTTATCACCCTCGAAACTGCTTACAGACAGTCGAGTACGACAGTGATCACTGCGGACTGGCTGCTGTAATGCAGATTCCAAACGAACGCGTGGAGTTGGAGGAGTACGTTGCAACGCATTCTCACAATTACAGTAAAATGCGTTGGACTCGTTTCACAAACGCCTTAGCGAGAGAACTTCGTTTGAGTGACATAGGCCCACCAAACAACAGAAACCTGACAAATACAGAAATTGACCAACATTTACAACAGATGGGCGAAACAATAAAACGAACAATGGAACGGACAATACCAAAGTACAAAGAACGGGACCAAATGGACGCTTACAGAAACGCGACTATTGACGCACTTCGTAGGCACAAGAGTGGCTTACTGACAAGACTCAAAAACTTGTACAGACGACTCACAGACCCACACGACTTGGAGGTTAGGACACTGAAGTCGTCAATAAAAAATGTCAATCTGTTGATTAAGGAGAACTACAGGTTATCAATTAACAAGTACTGGGACCGTAAGATCCGGTCAGTTAATTCCAGTGACCCTAGTATGTTCCCTAAAATCAACAAGATATTCAGGAAAAAGAACGACAATGACCTTCCGTGTTTGAAACTCCAAAGAACTGAAGAGAACACAAACGTACTCAGGACAGCGCAAATAGATCCAGAAGAAGCCATCTTTAACGATGACCTTTTTATAATTGCAGATCCGAAGGAAAAAGTGGAGGCGGTGGGAGCTGCTTTCCAGCAAGTGTACAAGGTGAATGCTAGCATTCGCCCCAACCACGACCTGGAAAACAGAGCCCTACTTAATCACTTTTACCTTCGAAATGATATAACACAATGGCGATGTGAGAAGCGCGGTTTCATGCGGTTCAATTACGATTCCTTGGCAAATGCCATAATCGCCGAGCAAACGGGACCAAGTCCACTGTTAGTAACAAAGGTTGAGCTTCAGCTCATCTTCAACTCAATAAAAAATAAAAAGTCAGCAGGTGTCGATGGTATATCCAACGTTGTACTAAGACATTTACCGATGGAGGCAATTGACATTTACACCACACTTTTTAATAATGCACTGAATAATGCATATTATCCAGTGCATTGGAAGACCGCTGTGGTTCATCCTCTCCCGAAAAAGGGAAAGAACAACTCCAACCCGTCAAATCTTCGGTCGATAAGTCTTCTTCCGAGCATCAGCAAAGTTTTCGAAAAAATCATTAATAGAGCTCTGACTAAGTGGGCTGCGGACAACAAAATAATTCCGGATAAACAGTTCGGGTTCAAGGCGGGTCATGACACAATTCATGCTGCGTCTAAACTCGTTTCTGATATCCAATGGAACAAATCAAAACAACAATGCACAGGTGCTGTTCTGGTTGATTTGGAAAAGGCCTTTGACACCGTATGGTTAGAGGGTCTTTACCTAAAACTGAGCAGGCTTGGCATAAGCAAGCCATTGTTGTATATACTGTATGATATGCTTAACGGTAGAAAGTTTGTTGTCAAAAGTGGCAATGTAATTTCTACCACAACATTCTTAATTAAAAATGGTCTTCAACAGGGAGCGGTGAATTCGCCGATTCTCTTCAGCATTTACACCAGCGATCTGATAGGTAGTCTTACAAAGGCAATTGCGTACGCCGACGATCTAATTGCGTACAGAACGGCCCGAAAGGTTGAGGTTATTAGAATTCTCTTGCAGCGTGATTTCGACAAGATTCAGCGATATTGCGACGACTGGAAACTGAAAATAAATGTCCAGAAGTCGGAGACAATTCTGTTCCGGACTCCGTTGGCTAGGGCCACGAAGGATACGTGCAAGAATTGGCGCAAGATGGTTATCGTTGATCTTCACGGGCAGCCATTAGCGAGCAAAAGTGTAGTGAAGTACCTCGGTATCTGGTTAGATCAGTATTTATATTTCGACAGACATATAAATGCTGCTCTGACCAGGGCCCGAGGAGCCTTCGCTCTGACGAAACGGCTGTTTTTTAGCAGTCGGCTTGACCCCAGAGTGAAGGTAATTTGCTACATGGCCCTCATACGGCCGATGATCGTTTATGGTTGTCCTGTGTGGTTCAACGTTGCCCCTTCCCAGATGGAGAAGTTTCGGGTGTTCGAGCGGCAGTGTTTACGACGCTGTACCGGCTTATATCGAACAGCCGAATCTTCTTACGTGCATTACTATTCCAACTATACAACGGGGCTCGAATCAACAGAATTGACAATTTCGTGATAAAACTCGTCCGAGGTCACATTGTAAGAGCTATGTCTTCGACCAACAATTTAATTTTCGGGGCGTTCTATCCGAACGACGAGTTTTTTGAAAGTGCACGCTTGAGCGGCTTCATTCCACCAGAGGCATTCCTCTTTTTAGATAGATGCGGTCTGATGCAGGATAGATTGGCAGTTCCGTTAATCTACCACGTCAGACGACGAACCGTGGATAGGCGACTCCTGTACAATCGGGACGTCATGGCACACGACGGAGCAGAGCTCCTTCGGTTCAGTAGGGCTGTGTCCGAACGGGACCGAACTGATAGGGTGAAGCAGGAGAGCCAGTTTTGGTGGCTTCAATCGGCACTTGATAGTGAGTAGTCGGGATGGGGCTTTAAGCCTTGGCCGGCTTACATACTTGTTTTATAGTTTTAGGGTTTAGTTTTAAGTAGAATAGGCATGGTGGCACAAAAAAAAACAAAAAAAATACAAAAAAGAATACAAAAAAGAAAAATACAAAAAAAAAAAGAAAAAATTTAAAAAAAATCATGGAATAATCAAAAAAATAAAAATAAAAAAAAGACAAAATATGAAAAACAAAAAACGTTAGATAGTTAGATTTGCTGCTGTGGTTGTTCTAGTTTTAAGTAGTTTATAGGTAGAATAGGTAGTTTTAGTTAGCTTTAAGTTTTATATTAAGGACCTTATTTTAAGTAGTTTTTAAGTAAAAATAAAAAAGGATATTGACATTAGTTTTTGCTAAATTTTCTAATGAATAAAAAAGTAAATAAAATTGAATTGAAGTTAAATAGATCTTAGGGCAGAAAGGCATTAGCATTAAGTATTATTGTTTAACTTAGAGTGTCCGTATGGGACCAGTAAGTTAGTTGTAAGTTATGGATAATTAGGCTAGTTTTATGAATTTTTGTCTAGCTTTACGATAGTCTTAAGAATGAATTAATAAAAATGAATTTGAACAAAAAAAAAAAAAAGTGCACTAGCTCCTCACACGCTAGGTCGCTTGTTCAAGCCCAGCTCGGGCAAAAAGTTCTTCAAAAAATTAAATTGAACATAAAAGCGATTAAGCACCACTAAAAGGAGTCTGATGATCGGGTTGGTCCCCGTGAAATAGCTATAACTCCAGCCTATGAACTTGGTGGTAGCACACACAAGTTGTTGTTGTTTCATTCTAAATTTTCAATTGAAAATTCGGCAAGCAGCTGCCTTAAACTGCAAGTATAAAAATTTCATACAAAACCCCTTAGAATGGATAAATATATTTTGTTAAATTTATTCATTCAGTATTAAAGTTTGTTTTTTGATTCAGTGAAAATTTGCAAGGAACGGTGGAAAAATCTCCGAGATACGTTATTTATGTTTGTATTGGCTTTTTTGTAGAACAACGGGCGACATGGCCCGTGAAAAAGAAAACACTTTCATTGATCTCTCCGAAGTAGATCTAACCGACGATCAAACATCCTCTAGTAAGCGGCCGAACAATTCCGTTCATTTAGCACAACCATATCAGTTTGTGTAAATTCACAAACGCATCACTGCACAGATGATTTGCGATCATCCTTGTAGCACGTTCATAAACGTAAATAATTGGCATCACCTAAAATGTCAATTGTTCATTATTGCAAAGTTCGATAAACTGATGCACAAATATAAAGAAAAAAAGCATCAAGAATTTTCTTGATAAGTTGTTGATGCCGTGCCGACACGCGATTTGGAGGAAAAATGGCGGAAAAAGACAATGCAAAGTATTTAATCAAATTCCTAACTGTTTATAAATTAATTAATTTGATGAATTTCAGAGATTATTTTACCAGCGCACAAATTAAACTATTAATAGAAACCCGATTAAAATAAGAAGGTAAATTTATTGCCGGCAGAAAATCAAATTCAGTAGTGTGGAGAAAAGTTTTAGAGATGATATAAAATGTGTGGATCCAGATTTGAATTACAATGAGAGTTTTTATTAGTGTAATACGTTCTCAACCGTGCTTTCGCGTTATGATGCGAGAAGAGTGAGAATACGGACAGAAAGAATGGTTCAATGAAAGATTTTATTTGTCTTAGTTTTAATTTTATTTTATTTTTCTTTTTTAAAATAACAAAGGCCCGCTGTCTTAAGCTAGGCTGCGACCTTGTTAGATGTTGGATTTAAGTTTTTATTTTATTTTATTTTTATTTTTTATTTTAGAACAAAGGCCCGCTGTCTTAAGCTAGGCTGCGACCTTGTTTGATGTTATGGTAAATCTTTCTGTGTCTTTCTTAAACTATTCCTGTCTTTTTATACTTTTTCTTTAACCAATTTTTCCTCAATACACATGCATTTTTTCAACTATCATCCACCAACCGATGATCACACAATCGGTTCTATTTGGTAATATTTACCCACTTGAAAATATTCAATACTTAAGTGGGACCTAGTTGGAATTTTAAATATTATATAAATTTATAATATTCCGAACTGTTGGCCACAAAAGTGCCGCCGCATCATATTTCACTCATACCCACTTCACTCATAGTGTCGACCCTTGCTACGATGCATTCTCAGCATTATTTAGTATGGGTATTCCCCAATGCCTGCAATTAGTGCATTGGATTTGTTTACAATCCGTTGGACATTGGATATTCATTACTCATAGCAGTTTATGGGTTTTGACGTAGCTATGACGAGTGAGTATTATAATGACCTTGTGATGATTTGTTTGTGAGTCAATGTATAGTGTATATATCGGTGATTGAAGTGTTTGGAAAAACGCGCGGCATTAGGGAAAATGTATATGTTGGGAGGTTGGTATGTAGTGCGATCCTTCCCCCCTTCAAAAAAGAAAATTGACCTTGAAGAGGTTAATTTTCTTAAAAAGTACAGGAAGTAAGTTTATTATTATATTTTTTTTTCTTGAAGAGGCATCAGTTTATATCTTAATATATAAAAATCCAGTGTCATATTTATGTTCCCAGTGAACTCTTCACCAAGTCAACCGATTTCGGTGAAAGTTGGCATTTCATGTGTAATTTGGTCTAACTTGAGATATAGGATAGTTTATATTTCGATTAATGGTCTAAATTGTATATTATGTTGCATTAATATATAAAAATCCAGTGTCATATGTATGTTCCCAGTGAACTCTTCACCAAGTCAACCGATTTTGATGAAAGTTGGCATATTATGTGTAATTTGGTCTAACTTGAGATATAGGATAGTTTATATTTCGATTAATGGTCTAAATTGCATATATGTTGCAAATGAAAAATACTTTATATACAATCTACTATTATAGATATAGGATAGTTTATATTTCGATTAATGGTCTAAATTGTATATTATGTTGCATTAATATATAAAAATCCAGTGTCATATGTATGTTCCCAGTGAACTCTTCACCAAGTCAACCGATTTTGATGAAAGTTGGCATTTTATGTGTAATTTGGTCTAACTTGAGATATAGGATAGTTTATATTTCGATTAATGGTCTAAATTGCATATATGTTGCAAATGAAAAATACTTTATATACAATCTACTGTTCTAATTATATATGATCACTTATGTTTTCTGAAATATGTTTTGACTTTGAAATAAAATTTGTATTATTCTGTTTTTGTTCTTCAAGGAGACGAATATTTCATCTTAAACAGGGTTATCTTGACTGCAAAATCGTATAATTTTTTTTTTATTTTGATTGAATTTTAACTAACAATTACTATTCTCAGTAAAATGCCACCAAAGAAATCTAACCTCCACAATGCCCGTAGCAAAAAAGCTCGAAATCGACGTCTTGAAAGAGCCCACGAATCAGTTGAGCAAAGAGCAGAAAGAAATGCAACTCAAAGAATCTATATAGCAGATATTCGTGCACATGAATCAATGCAACAGCATGATAATCGTCTACAAGACTATTTATCGAGAACAAGAGCGGCACGTGAACAACACATAGATTCATTTAGACAACGAAACCGAGAAAGTCAACGGACCAGCCGTGCATTAACAAGAGAATCATTTGTTCGTCTGGCATTTAATTATGCACCAGACATTAATTACTCAGCTGATCCCAAAGTTACCATCGCACAGTGTGACAATTCGCAAATCTAGCGGGATTAAATTAATAGCGGTTACGAGCTTTTCCTTTTGATAATTCTTTTTTTGCAGGATTAAATATAAATATGCGAATAATAAAATTTAACAACAATTATTAAAATATTAATATTAATTTTTTTTTTTAGAGAGCTTTAAAAGTACTCGTTTTTTGCAGTTTGATAGACTCTTCTTAGCAAATGAATTTCGCTCAGAAAAAAAGCTTATGCTTGATTTTTGTTGGTCATATTTATAACTAATAGATACCAATATGAAATTAAAATAGAATTTTATATATACTTGGCCAAATTTTTAATGAACGGAGTTCTGAAACTACGTGTTTTATGCCCTTAGGTAAGCACATCAGGAACAATTAAATTACGCCGAAAAAAAACGTTTGTTCCTTTTTACTTATATTTATTAATAAAAAACATAAAATACATAAATTAAAATAAACATTATTTATATTTTTCTACAAAAAAGACCGTAAAAACAAGGTTTTTATATTATTTAGTTGCATTTAAAAGGTCTAAGACTTCATGCTCGATAGCACTTTTTTTCCTTTTCGGAATGCACCTTATGCTGGCTATAAAAGGGTCCGATGTTATCAATAGCCTATTTATCGGTGGATTAAACTAATAATAATTTAATTGATTTTAACTATTAAATTATCTACAATTCATGTTTATACACTTTGTACCATTGAAATGAAAAAGTTATTGTTAAAAACAGATTTTCAATAAAAATGTCTTTAAAAGTCCAAAATCGAGAAAAAAGAAAGAAAACTTTTAACATAACATTTATTTTGAAAATTGTTTTTTTTTTATTGTATTATAACTTTTTTATTTTTAGTTCTACATAAAAAGTTTATTTACATAAATTGTAGAGAATTTAATTATCTACAAGATAATATTAGTATTTTTTGTGAAAAATAACTATTTTCAAAATATCACGTAAAACTCTTATCACCCCTTTATAGCAGATGGCCCCTCAATAAGAGGAAGGGGGGGTGTTGTTGGTTGAGCTCCAAAAATCGAAAATTATACTCACACTAAACTCCCCTACATATACGCAAAAAAAATCTTATCAATGTAGCACTTCATGGTAATATAAGTAAAAAAACTATTATTTTGACATTCATTTTTTGCTGAAGGCCAGTTCGAAAATAAAAAAAAATGTATGGGCGTCGCACCTATGCGCAGCAACTTAAAGCGGTTAATTATAGCAGACATATCAGGCTTTAAAATGCATATAGTCTCGCATCCGAATAACACTGAATAATTTAATTTTTTCTCTAATGAATGTACCAATTGTATAAAATTACGCTTTTTATTGTACCCCATCCTCCAAAAAATATATTTAAACACCATATAAATTAAAATTTTACTTTCTTTTCAATTCTCCGATATCCTGTTAATAAAATAAAAGCAAAACTTTCAATAAAAACTAAACCACGCACTCACAAAAAAATAAAGACCTAAACCACCTTCACTGGCCAATTGCCACCAAAAAAATGACTAATTGCAGCTTTGACAGCAATTATCTTCGTTCTACATCACTTCTGCATAACAATTCTTTCTAAATCGGCTAGTAGAAGGTTTAGGCTCCAAGTAGAACCAACTTTTAAATCAGTTTGTGCATATCATTTTTTTAATTAAATCCCGCTAGATTTGCGAATTGTCACACTGTGCATCGGTGAGATGGACAAAATATGTAAGTATTGTCAAGCGTTAAAATTTCGCAATGAAACACCTGGCATGTGTTGTGCATCCGGAAAAGTTGCATTGCCATTACTACCTACTCCACCTGAACCCTTGAAATCACTACTTTCTGGCATTTCAAATGATTCAAAATTATTTTTGCGTAAGACACGAAAGTTTAATTCTTGCTTTCAAATGACATCATTTGGAGCATCTAAAATTTGCGATCTCTCATCTGATGGTCGTAATTTTGAAACAACATTTAAAATACAAGGCCAAGTGTACCATAAAATTGGATCATTGATGCCAATGCCAAATGAAGATCCAAAATTTCTCCAAATCTACTTCATGGGCAGTTGTGAAGAACGTGTGACAACTCCATGCCAGTATAATTTTATTGAACAAGCAGAAGAGAGAGCAATTGTAGTGTTGTTGGAAATATTTTTAGAGAACCGTAATCATCTGGTTCAACTGTTCAAAAGAGTATCACCACAATTGAAAAATGACAATTATCAAATTGTCATCAAAGCTGACAAAGTACCATCAGCAGAGCATGCTGGCAGATTCAATGCGCCAACCGTAGATGAAGTTGCTATTATTATGGTCGGTGATCCAGTTGACAACAGATATATTAAAATTACACACCGAGATAATACAGTGAGTAGAATTTCAGATATACACCGTTTGTACGACGCACTCCAGTACCCATTGATATTCTGGCAAGGACAAGATGAATATCACATCAACATCAAACAGTGTGATCCAATCAATGGTAATGAATTAAGTAAAAAAGTTAGTTCAATGAATTACTACGCGCATCGATTAATGATTAGACATAATCAGGACAATTATATTCTTCGATATCGTCAGTTGTATCATCAATACGTTGTAGATATGTTTGCTAAGATTGAAAGCGAACGTTTACGATTTATTCGGTTTAACCAAGCTAAATTACGATCAGAGGAATACATCCACTTACGAGATGCTGTTGTTGGAAACATCGATGGAAACTTAAACACCAATGAAATCGGCAGTGCAGTTATTTTACCTTCAAGCTACATCGGTAGTCCACGAAACATGCAAGAATACATTCAGGACGCGATGACTTATGTCCGTCATTACGGGCGTCCAGATTTGTTTATAACATTTACGTGCAATCCAAATTGGGAGGAAATACAAACTTTATTATTACCAGGTCAACAGTCAATACATCGTCACGACATTACTGCACGAGTGTTTAAACAAAAATTAAAATCCTTAATTGATTTTATTGTAAAATATTCAGTCTTTGGCAAAACGTGTTGTTAGTTGTATTCAATTGAGTGGCAAAAGTGAGGCTTACCTCATGCTCACATTTTAATTTGGCTTGATGTTAAAATTCGTCCAGAAGAAATTGATCACATTATTTCAGCCGAAATTCCAGATTCATCAAATGATCAAGAATTATTTGACATTGTTACAAGTCACATGATTCACGGGCCGTGTGGTGCTTTTAATATGACATCGCCATGCATGGAAAATGTTAAATGTAAAAAAAAATTTCCTAAGAAATTCACGAATGATACTATTACTGATATCGATGGTTATCCGTTGTATCGCCGTAGAAACGCCGATAACGGTGGTCACACATTTAAAATAAGAACGTCAAATTCTAACCAATTAGAAATTGACAATTAATGGGTGGTGCCGTACTCACCACTGCTCTCAAAAACATACAAGGCTCACATTAATGTTGAGCTTTGTAGTTCAATTAAATGCATTAAGTACATTTGCAAGTACGTCAATAAGGGCAGTGATTTAGCCATGTTTGGAGTACAAAACATAAATGAAAATGACGAAATAGCACGATACCAAATGGGCAGATACATTAGCAGCAACGAAGCTATCTGGCGTATACTTAGTTTTCCCATACACCATAGAGAACCATCTATCCAACATCTTGCAGTGCATCTTGAAAATGGTCAACGTGTATATTTCACTGAAGAGAATGTTTTTCAAAGAGCATTTGAACCACCAAAAACGAAGTTAACTGGATTTTTCTCACTTTGTCAAAAAACTGATGCCTTTGGCCGATTCGCAAGAAAATTATTGTATACCGATGTTCCATGCTATTTTACATGGAAGATGTCAACTAAAAAATGGGAGCCACGTAAAAAAGGAGAACCACATCCTTCTATAGCAGGTATATTTAAAGCTAAGATACTGGGTCAACTTTATACAGTACATCCAAAACAACGTGAATGCTTCTTTTTGCGTTTGTTGTTGGTAAATGTTCCTGGACCAATCTCTTTCCAATTTTTACGAAAAGTTAATGGTCGAGTGTTCAGTACATATCAAGATGCATGTCGTGAGTTGCAACTTTTAGAAAATGACAATCATTGGGATCTGACACTTGCTGATGCAGCTTTAACGTCCTCGCCAAGTTGTATTCGTCAACTATTTGCCATCATCTTGACGACATGTTTTCCAACACAGTCATCTATACTGTGGGAAAAATATAAAAACTACATGACTGAAGATATACTATACCGACTTAAACAAACAAACCAATGTCCAAATCTAGATTTCAAACCAGATATGTATAATGAAGCATTGATATTAAATGAAGACTTATGTATTATGATCTCAAATTCATCTCTTAGCCATTATGGTATGCCATCACCTAATCGTCCAGCTATAGACTTAGTGAATAGTGATTTGCAGCGAGAAGAACAATTTAATAATCTTGATTTAGCTACGATTGTTGCTAATAATGAACCATTATTAACTGACGAACAAAAAAATGTATACAATCGGATTATGTTGGCTGTTGATGCTAAACAAAGTGGTTTTTTTTTCTTGGATGCACCAGGTGGAACCGGTAAAACATTTTTGATATCGTTGATCCTTGCGAAAGTACGGTCACAAAAGAAAATTGCATTAGCAACTGCATCATCAGGTATAGCTGCTACTTTGTTAGATGTTGGTCGAACAGCACATTCTGCTTTTAAGTTACCGCTAGATGTCCATAAAAATCCAAATGCTATGTGTAACATTAAGAAAAGGAGTGGAATGGCTACAGTGTTACAAAGGAGTTCAATCATAATTTGGGATGAATGTACCATGGCTCATAAACATTCACTCGAAGCATTAAATAGAACTTTGCAGGATTTAAACAGTAATGATAGACTTTTTGGTGGAGCTATTCTACTATTATCTGGTGATTTTCGGCAAACATTGCCAGTGATTCCTCGCTCTACTTTTGCTGATGAAATCAATGCATGTTTAAAACAATCATTTTTATGGAGAAACGTCGAAACACTAAGGTTAACAAAAAAACATGCGAGTACAATTCCAAAATGATCCGACAGCACGAGTATTTTCTCAGCAACTATTAGATATTGGAAACGGTGAAGTGGAATTTCATCAAGATACCCAATGCATAAGATTGCCAGACAATTTCTGTACTGTTGTTGAAACTAAAAATGATCTGATCGAGAGTGTCTTCCCAGATGTAATAAATAACTATCTAAATCACAATTGGCTCAGTAATCGTGCTATTTTGGCAGCAAAAAATGTTGATGTAGATCTAATTAACTACCAGATACAACAATTTTTGAATTCTTTAGACATATCAGGAATGCCACCACACAATCTTCGGCTAAAAATTGGATCACCGATTATTCTTCTGCGTAATTTGAACCCCCCTAAACTATGCAACGGTACACGTTTGGTAATAAAAAAAATCACCGGAAATGTTCTCGAAGCAACTATTTTGGCAGGAAAGTTTAAAGGAGAAATCGTTCTGTTACCACGCATTCCAATGATACCGTCAGATTTTCCAATACCATTCAAAAGACTGCAATTTCCTATCCGTTTAGCTTTCGCGATGACTATTAACAAATCACAAGGACAAACAATGTCTATTTGCGGCTTAGACTTAGAGAATCCATGTTTCTCTCATGGGCAATTATACGTGGCCTGTTCACGTGTAGGGAGACCATCGAGTTTATTTGTGTTGACAAAAGACAGGCTGACCAGAAATATTGTTCATCGATTGGCACTTCAGTAAACTTTAACTGTGATTTAATTTAATTTATGTTAATCATTGTATTTATTAATAAAATAAAATTAAAGATGTTATGTAAATTAGTGTTCATTTTGTCTATTAAGTCCTTCCTTAATTACTCAGCCACAGCAACGGGTGGCCGGGTCTGCTAGTATTGTATATGTTTTTTGTTTAGAAGAAATATGTTAAAATTGTTGTTTTTCTTGAAGAGGTTACAAAAATGTATGCATCTTATTTATATCTATATACTTTTTCATTTTTCCTTGAAGAGGCATCAGTTTACATATTGTATATGTTTTTTGTTTGGAAGAAATGTGTTAATTAAAATTGTTGTTTTCCTTGAAGAGGTTACAAAAATGTATGCATCTTATTTATATATATATACTTTTTTATTTTTCCTTGAAGAGGCATCAATTTACATATTGTATATGTTTTTTGTTTAGAAGAAATATGTTAATTAAAATTGTTGTTTTCCTTGAAGAGGTTACAAATATGTATGCATCATTTTTATATATGTATACTTTTTTATTTTTCCTTGAAAAGGCATCAATTTACACAAATATATTTTGTTTTTCTAAAAGAAGTAGGTATACCTATAGTTGAGTTTTTTGGTAAAATTTTGAATTATGCAAGAAATAAATTTTATGTGAAATAAACACAATGCATTCTAAATTCTATAAGTTCATTGGCAAAGCCATTTTCATATTGGTAACAGACATATATGTAGGTATTACCTAATTATATGTATGTAAATATGTTAGTTTGTAACTGAAATAGAAATTATAAAAATATGGACCCGATTGGTGGCGCAAATAGGTCCATCAGATTAGGACGTATGGTTGGGTTAGTATCCACCAAAACATCATGATGAACGTATTTGGAAATGATAAGAGATAGGTATGTATGTATGTATATCGAATTGGTCGACCTTAACATACCTACAAAACATCAAAATAACCTGAGATCTGGGCATTATTTTTTAGTATTAATAGAAAATAAAATTAGAAAATAAACAAAACTGTTGTGTAAAAAATCAATATTGTAAATTTCAAAAAATAGAGCTATGTTTTAATACCAACCGTATTGGTCAAAACTAAATCAGCTTAAAATGGTGTTTGATTTGAAATGTTTTTTTAAATATTTAATTTCTTGTTCTTTGTCGTTTTTTCCAACTTTTTAGAAAAAACTATCAATACTGGTATACTGACCAATAAATACAAGGCAATGGGAACACTATTGCGATTTTAAATCTGGGTCAAATATATTATCATTGCTGTTTTTGCAGTTCTTGGAGATTTTCTTTTCGAATCAAGGAAGGAAGGACACGAGCACCAATTGTTAATATTGTTCATTTGAATTGTTAACAATTATTAACTATCGGCGTTCCTAAACGTTAAGATTGCACCGATTTGGCACAATATGAAGTTACCAACTCATTCATAAAATCATGGTTGAAGTGTCAAATAGTGAATCAAAGTGAATGATTGATTTGCAAACCAGTTATTGCTTTTTTTTGTTGGCTTCGTCATGTTAATCGTACCACAAATTTTCATTAGTTATACAACAAAAGAATGTGTTTTGTTGAGTCCACTCTTTAGTTTTCAGCCTTTTGTTAAAAAAATAAGCGTTTCATTTAGGAAATGATTTATTATTTATCTTATCAATTTTTATTAAAACTCTCAGGCAATTTAGGACCAGCTTCAATTTTTCTTTCGTTATTTTTATTAACATTATTCATTGACAAAATTGAAACAAAAATTATGTACTGATCGATGGGAAATCACACAAAGAATTTTTTTGAGAAAAAAAGTGTAATTGCATATTTATTTTTATCTAAAAATGTATTTTTCTATTATACATATATGTATACTTTTATGTTCAACAGTGAAACATATCGTTCCTTTGTATATATATTATATATACATATATTATATACATACATATATATATATTATATACATATATATACATATATCAAATATATATACAAAGAATCAAACTATTTCATCATATGCAAAATATTGTAGGTATTTTTAAGTTAATATTTAAGAAAAAATCATCTGACAACTTTTATATAAAAAAAAACAGGATAACCCCTAAAGACAACAAAAAACTGACAAGAAATGGTGTTTGACTCAAGTATTCCATCCCTGACAACATTACTCGCACACAGGAATGGTTGAGAGTTATAAGTCACTAGGCCCTAGTTCTCAACGGACTGTTGCTCCACCTTATTTATTTATATTTTTTTATTAGGACAACAAAAAAAGATATTGACTTCAAATTATTTATCT
The DNA here is from genome assembly GCA_920104205.1 of Eupeodes latifasciatus. Classification (NCBI taxonomy): domain Eukaryota; kingdom Metazoa; phylum Arthropoda; class Insecta; order Diptera; family Syrphidae; genus Eupeodes; species Eupeodes latifasciatus. The sequence continues at coordinate 104,831,070 of OV049926.1, read as the reverse complement.
CATACAAAAATATTGTTATGAATGATTTGTTAAAGTTTTAAGCAAGACAAATCGACAGACAAGATGGGAAATTATCAGTGTGGGTCGCATTCCAGCCACTTTTTACTATTATTATTTGTATGTAGCTATAGGTATTAACTTCCAATATTGAGTAATTTTGATCTAAAAAGAATAAAGATTTTCGACATATGGTTCAATTTTTGAAAAATAGAATTGACGAAAATTGGTAAAAATTGATTTTCAAAAATGAAACTAATTGCTTCTAACATCAGGTAAAATTAAAAAAAAATCCAATCGAAACCTTGTTCAACAAAATTAAAAACCAACAACTAACAATTGGTTAGAAATGATTTTTGACTGGAATATCTCGAGGATAGTTCAAACTATCGACTTCCAATTTAATTTAAAAAATACTGCTGATAACATTTCTAAATTTTTTTGAAAAATTCAACCTACAGTTTTTTCTATATATGTATGTATGTACATGTGTATGTACCTATAATTATGCTTACAAGAGTATTCCAAATACGAATAACCTATGATAAAAATGTAGCTATACCTATGTATACCTACGATGTTCTGCTATAAAGCAGACATCACCGCCATCCAGGATATACGATGGAATGGGCCAGGCAAAAAGAGCATGAAAAACTGCGATATATACTATAGTGACTCCTACCGAGAAAACCAACAGCGCTTATTTGGATGCGGCTTTGTCATTGGAGCCAGACTTAGGTAACCAGTCTTGAGCTATAGGTGCGTCAACGAGCGCCTCATGACCATCCGCATCAAGGCTGAATTCGGCAACATTAGCCTAATATGCACGCACGACCCCACAGAAGAGAAGGATGACAACACCAAAGATATGTTCTTCGAGCTCTTAGACAAAACATATGAGCAGTGTCTTTAGCTACGATATTAAACATATGAGCAGTGTCCTAGCTACGATATTAAAACTATCCTGGGCGATTTTAATGCCAAGCTAGGAAGGGAAGACATCTTTGGTGGAATAATCGGGAAAAGCCGCCTGCACGACAACACTTCCGACACCGAATTCAGGCTCATGGATTTTGCTGCTAAACGAAACTTCATGGTAGCCAGTACGCGTTTTCCACACCTCAACATCCACAAAGGAACTTGGAGTTCTCCAAATCAATCTACCGTCCACCAAGTTGACCATATTGCGATCGACGCTAGACACGCTTCCAGTATCATGGATGTCCGAACTTTCCGAGGAGTTAACATCGATTGGGACCACTACCTAGTTGTAGTCAAGGTAGCATTTCGGGTTTCCAGACCCAAGGCAAAACAGGGAGATGCTGGGAGAAGGTACAACGTCGAACGACTACAATCGCAAGAGATCGCCAAATCCTTCTCCGACCGAGTTAGAAGTAACCTTTCTCGAAGTCCTCTGTCGCCAACACGATGTATCGAAAACCAGTGGCAACATTACCAAGATGAAACGATCCATAAACCTAGAACCGAAGGCTGTAAAGACGAAAGTGGAAACGACGAACCGAATTCCGCTGTCAGGCAGAATGATCCATTCAACATAGACGACGAAAGTGAACGTCTAAAGCCCATCGTCAACAACCTGATAGGTCCTTATCAGTGTGGTTTTAGACCAGGAAAGTCTAAAACCAGTCTAGTCGATCAAATATTCACATTACGGCAGATCCTGGAAAAAACCCAAGAACATCAAATTGACACCCACCATCTTTTGATCGATTTCAAGGCCGCACATGACAGCATCTACAGGGACGAGCTGTATAGAGCCATGTATAGTTTTGGCATCCTTGCCAAACTCGTCCGTTTGTGCAAGATGACCATGGAGAATTCACGCTGCTCCACAAAGGTTGGAAACAACTTAACAGAATCTTTCGATGTCAAAAAAGGCTTTAGACAAGGTGATGCGCTGTCATGCGATTTTTTTAACATCGTACTTGAAAGAATAGTTCAGAGATCCCACGTCAACACTAGAGGTACTATCTTTTAAAAGTCTGTCCAATTACTAGCATATGCTGATGACATTGACATAATCGGAAGAACTCGGCGTGATGTCAGTGGGGCTTTTGTGCGTATTGAGGTAGAGGCGGCAAAAAAGGGTTTAAGGTTAATGAGGGCAAACCAAAGTACATGCTGTCGTCAAAAAAGGACTTACAACACCGACGTCTCGGTCAAAACGTCACCATCGACAGACGTAACTTCGAGGTAGTCAAGGGCTTCGTCTACCTAGGCTCCGCTATAAACACAGAAAACAACACCAGCGCTGAGATCAAACGAAGAATAACTCTTGCTACTCACTGTGTCTTTGGGCTAAGAAAGCAATTGAGTACCAAAGCTCTCTCTCGAAGGACGAAAGTGTCGCTATATAAGACCCTGATCATCCCTGTTTTGCTATACGGTGCAGAAGTATGGACTATGACAAAAGCGGATGAAAGCACCTTCGGTCATTTCGAGAGAAAAGTTCTTCGTGCGATCTACGGTCCTGTATGCATAGAAGGGGAGTGAAAGAGAAGATGAAACGACGGGCTGTACGACAACGTAGACTTAGCCAGAAGGGTAAAAGTCCAACGACTAAGCCCCTTTCACACCAAACGAATCCGAATCAATCAGAATCACTCTGAATCAAGTTGAATCTGATTCGTCATCTCCACTCTTTCACACCAGCTGAATCAACCTGAATCATAAATCGCACTATTTTCTTTAACTTTTAAAATTAATAACTCCACGTCCATCTCGTGTGGTTGTTGATTCAAGAATCAAGAATCAAGGAATCCGACAGGTTGAACCAAGTGCGACCTCGAATCAAACCTGATTGAACCAGATTCGTCCGGTCTGAAGGCGGGAAAAGAATCCCTTCACATTTAAACGGAGCGCTCGAAGCCGAATCTTGGTCAATCAGATTCAACTTGATTCGGAGTGATTCTGATTGATTCGGATTCGTTTGGTGTGAAAGGGCCCTAAGATGACTGGGAATCAACACTTCGAATCAACACCCACAGGACAGTGCAGTAGAAGAAGACCGCGAATCAGGTGGCGCGCACAAGTGGAAAGTGACCTAGTGATATCTAGCTAGGGACCGAGCTAGATGGAGAAGTTTGTTGGGTGAGGCCCTAGTTCACACACGACTGTAGCACCACCTTAAGTAAGTAAAGTATACCAATACCTACATACATATCCAACTTACGAGCAGTGCTGTCGTTTTGGAAAAGTCCAAAGCAGTACATTCCAAGAAATTTTGCATAATTTTTGCATAAAAGCAATACGCATACATTTTTTTTAAATTCATATTTATTTTTATTTTTCTTTATAACAAAAAATAAACTTAGATACATATCTACTTTATATATATAAGCCTTTCAGTTCAATTGCTTTTAGCATTAATATTTTTATTAATTTCACCTTTTGTGGAGCGATCACATACGCGATGTTGCCAAAAATGCCGCAAGATGTCTAGGTTTTTTGAGACGTTGCAAGAAATTTTTCTCTCCGTCTGATCTGGCTACAATCTACAAAACTTATATACGTCCGAAACTTGAATATAACTCTCATCTCTGGGCTGGTGCTCCAGTAACTTATTTAAGCCTCTTGGACAGTATTCAAAGTAGAGCTTTTAAAATGATTGGTGACATTAACATCATCAACTCGTTTACGTCACTCGAACATCGACGCAAGGTTTCTTGTCTAACCCTTTTTTACCGTTATTTTAACGGACTATGCTCTAGTGAAATAGCCAGTTGCATTCCTCCCCTTAAACAATTTAACCGTAATACTCGCGCTTCTAGGAATGCCCATCAGTTTACCCTTGAGCCCAACTTCGGCCGTACTATGAAGTACAGAGATTCATTTTTTAGCCGTACTACGCGAATGTGGAACGCCTTGCCACGCTCTATCTTTCCCTATCATTGCAATGTTCAGGAGTTCAAAATCAATGTACACCGACACCTCCTATCCAACCCTTCCCTCCTTTCCTAATGCTCACACTGTGTCTTTGGCATATTAAAGGTATAAAAAAAAACCCTTTTAGTGTTCGCTTATTATAAAAAAAAAAAAAAAAAATAAAATAGGAACTTTCTTATAATAAAAAAAATATATATATTATAGCTATAACTACAAAAATAAATGAATACAAATAAAATAAAAATATCGCAGTTAATTTCAATTCATATTTGTGAATTTTTAAATTTATGTGTAATTTTAGCACGAGAATATTTTTTTATAAAGACTCAACACAAAATTATATTTTAAATTCAGGTAACTAGTAATAATTTTGGAAGGCAAACAATGTTTATTGAATTTTACATAGCACAGCTATGCCTTAATAATTCCTTTGCCATTAAAATTGAATTGACTGTGGATGTCAGTAAAGAGTTTTTTATCTTTTATCAAAGCTACTTGGGAAAATATGCGCTCTGCACTTGCACTGCTATACGGAAAGCATAAAATGGACCCAACAAATGTTTTTAGAAAGGGAAAAATTGGAGCATTTAATGCGTTTTTTAAATTAAAGATAGCGCTCCAACAGCCTTCGAATTTCAAATCTACACTTATCATACTTTTATGTAAAAGAGCCCTCCATTCATCATCAAGGTCATTGATAAGTTCTTCTTTAATTAAATTAGGAAACAATTGTATAAGCGGGGTAAGGCTTGGTGATTTATTTTTTTGGATCAATTGTTTGCACGGCTTCTTTTTCTTATTTCAGTGCATAATTCGATGTAGTAATCTCTCCACTTTTTTTATATTTTGTATAACCTCATCTGTTAAGCCCCCAGAGCAAACTAATATGTTAGCTTGTGCGCCAAGGTAGATTTCTTTTGAGTCTTGAAAGCAATATTTATTGCAAAAATCTATTGAGTTCAGAGAGGCGTCATCGATAAATTCGTTTTTGACAAAGTTCGACAAAATAGTGGAACTTGGAAGTGCACTTTCATGGAAAATATTTAAAGTGATGACATCTCTAAACTTTTTTTTCATATTTGAAAAGACAATACAAATGGCAATACAAAAATGAAAATGCAGTACAAAAGAAAAGTGTGCAGTACGGCAGTACGTACCAAGCTAAACCAATACAAATATTGCTTTTGCAGTACGTTCGACAGCATTGCTTACGAGTAACACAAAATTTACCTACCTCCCAACCAAAAATACTCCATTACCAAGATCGGAATCTCAGACTGACATTTCGGTTTGCCTACAAGCTAACTGCACACTAAATGTGAGAAAGTGTGCGTGAAATGATGCAAAAACCAAACACATTCTCACATTTAGTGTTCCGGATCATCAAAATGCTTCATTTTAGTCCTCAGGCACATCTAAATGCTTCATTTTGGCCTTCGTTCAAAAACGAAACAATCCGAACCAACAGAATCTGAAGTGCTGACATGGTCTTAAATTGGAAGATTTGTATAGTTTTTTAATTTCAATCCAAATAAATGTTGTTAATGTACATATATTAAATAAAATAAGATTGACCAAAAACATATTTAATGATTTATTAGTGCTGTTTTTTGTTTACTTAAATTATTTGCGAACGCAATATGCGCTGCAACTGGTTAAGTATAATTGGAAATGGACAAAAGTGTAATTCAAAACAACAAAACAGACATTTTTTCAGCTGTAGTTTGCTTAGAGCATTTTTTTGGCGACGTTAGAAGTTCAGGTGGAAACAATAGGCTTCCGTATTTTTTTGTACAGAAAATGCTACGAGAAGCATACTTGTGAAGTTCCATTGCCAACTTTAGCTAGTTCAGATTCCTCAATTAGATTAGTATTTTTATCATTTAAGCAGTTCGATAATTGCAAGACCAAATATTAGTTTTGTTTGTTGCAGAAATATTCCTGCACAATTTCTTTTTAAGGGACTATGTTAGAGTTAGAATTTTGTTTGTAGTTAGATTTTGGAATAGAGATTTGAGGGAACCATGTTTTAAAAATAAGTGGCTTTGTGTAAAGCATGTTTAAGGAATAGAAATAGGCAATATGGTTACACACAATACCAACTAAATGAGTGCAATAAATAGATTTAAGCAACTTTGTTTTTATTCCAGTATGGGGAAACCGAACACCCAATAGAAAAAAAACGGTAAATGCGCCAAAATTCATACTTCTTGACTAAGTAATGTTATCTTCTATGTTTACGCATAAAATTACGAATTTTGTAGCATATGAAAATTTCTAGACATTTTACAATGTGAACAATTAAATATGCTATGTAATAATTGGCTGCTATTAATGCTTAATTTTTTTCTAAAAAGGTTGATGAAGGTTAGCCGAAGCGGAAATTTCTTTAATGAACATATTTAAAATATTATTGGCTTTCTCAAAAATATTTTTCTACGCTAACCTCTGCTTTATATCTGAAAAATATTGTTTATGTATATTTTCTTCTATGTTCTGCATTTATAAAATGTAATCTACGGTAGTATTTATTATATTACGAAAAACAAAAACATATACGTAAAACTCATTAATTTGTTTTCATTATTAGCAGCATTTTTACTAAACATACCCTTCAAACAATAATAAGTAAACTTGAACTTTGGTCATTGTATATATATCGGAATAGTACTATCATGGAACAGAAAATTTTGGTACGAAAGGCGGAGCATGAGTGCGCTGTGTGTACGGAAATTTGGTGTGGAAACTAAAGCGCCCAATACACGATACAATCTATGGTACCGACTTGAGTTGTACCGATATCGGTAGCGATATCGAAAGTGAGCACACACACCATACGACTAGCTCACGATTTCATCAACTGACAAAACGATTGACATGAAAGCAACCGTATGCAACCTATCGTTTTCGCTCGATAGCATTCGACCATGCGATTTCAGTACAGCGGATACTTTGTTTTACACACACGATACAATCATCGCATGCAATTCAACTTTTGTACGATAATCGGTACAATAATTGTATCGTGTATTGGGCGCTTAAGAGCGACTGGAAAATAAAATTTTGAAAGCAAGAGTGGGAATGAAAGGAGTATATTATCTTTTTCCTCAAAAGTATTAAGATGTGTGAGGGAGTCAGTTGAATCAGCTGTTTATTTCAAAAGAAATGAGAAAATGTGAAAACAAAAACACAAAAACACAAAAACAGTTAGTTACCAAAAACACTCTAGTAAAGATATAAATCCAGACTTAGGCAACAAGTCTTGAGCTATAGGTGCGTCAACGAGCGCCTCATGACCATTCGCATTAAGGCTGAATTCGGCAACATTAGCCTAATATGCGCGCAAGACCCCACAGAAGAGAAGGATGACAACACCAAAGATATGTTCTTCGAGCTCTTAGACAAAACATATGAGCAGTGTCTTAGCTATGATATTAAACATATGAGCAGTGTCCTAGTGTAGTGGTCATTTCATCCCATGGAATTTTAAATAAAACTCCCTACGCTACTGACCGCGAAATGAAAGGATAAAGAAGAAAGAAGAAAAAGCTTGATTGAATTTTATATAATGGGTGAGTTGAAAACAAGCTCTCGTGTGCGGCAGTCGAATCGGGTCTTAATCTTAAGTCTAATAATTGTATTCTTATTTAAGTATCGAAGTGTTTAAATAAAATCTTTTATTTATATTATTTAAATAATATTCCTTGTCCTTATTGAACTAATTGGACCCACATATTGGTGACCCCGTTTTGAACGCATATTCAACAACGCAAAAATAAACTAAAGACAACAATCATTAGAAACATAAAAGATATAACAGACAATTCATCGATCATAGTGAAATACCCGATTTTGCCAAATAACATTATCATCGCATGTTAACTTTATATAAAGAACAATTTCTGTTCCATATAAACTAAATGCTTTCAGTATATGCATATTCAATTAAGTGAACTCTTTTAAAACACAATTCGACTCAAAGAACCGTTTCTGTTCCATGAAAGTGAACGCATGTAAAACACCGTTTTCAATAAAGAAACACGAGAGTCACATTTTCGCTTTACATACCGATACATAAACGCACTTGGTGCCCCGTTTTTCAACATCACACCACATTGTTATCCCGTTTATCATCATTTAAATCATTACTGTCTCATCTTTATGCAATGCAGCAGCATTTACTCTAGAAAAGCTTTTGGATTTAAAACCACGCAGCAAGTTTTCAACTCTAACGAAGATCAATTAATGACTAACAAGATATTACAAATCATACAAATTACTTATTATAAACATCATAACAAATATTAATTTCATAATTAAATACATAACATATAAAAAAAAAAAAAAAAAAAAATTGCATGCATTTTGTACACTTAATATTATTTTTTTTTAACATAGTTCTTAATTTTAATTCTTTTTTTTCAGCTTGTAAGCCAAACACGATAGCATGTTCAATATAAATATACAGTGAAAAAGGAAAACATTTTTTTTTTTTTAATACCAATTGCGAATTCTATTGAGTTTCGTCTTCTTTCTTTTCGTGATTTTTTTTTCTTTATTATAAATATGTTTGAAGAGGGAGACGAGAGTAAAAGAGTAGGTGACAGGGCTCAATCTTCATCGTCACAGGGACAGTCTTCTACTATTGAACAAGTTTATAACACGTTTGAAATGTCGTCCATAAAACTCCCGACTTTTTGGGAGAAGGCACCAGCAGCGTGGTTTATTGCTGTTGAAGCACAGTTCGCAACGAGAAAGATTACAAAAGATGACACTAAATATACATATGTATTAGCCTCACTTCCAGTCGATGCTATAAACAATATAATAGACGTGTTGAATAATCCTCCTGCAGATAACAAATACCAGAATTTGAAACATATTTTAATAAAACGCCATAGCCTTTCCGAACAACGCCGTTTAGAGCAGCTTTTGTCAGCTGAAAATTTAGGTGACCGCAAGCCATCTGATTTATACCGTCACATGACAAACACGGCCGGAAACATTTCCACCTTATGTGAGGATTTAGTTAAGTCGCTTTGGGAAAGAAAACTTCCCACGCAAATTAGTATACCTTTAGCTGTGACAGTAGGTCAACCATTCCAAAATAAATTAGATTTAGCTGACAAAATTTGGGAAACAACACAAACGGCAGGTATTAGTTCAATACAGCAGACTTCAGATGGTCAGAATTCTAGTATGGAAGAAAGGTTAATGAGGGAAATAAACGAACTCAAATCGTCTATCCAAAAGCTATCGTTTCGGGAAAGAGGCCGTTCGCCACATCGTTCCGTCGGTTTTAAAAATTTAAGAAGAGAAAAGAGAAGCAAAAGTGGAAGCAGTCAAAGAACATGTTGGTTCCATCGTGCATATGGCGAGAGGGCTAGGAACTGTAATCCACCATGTTTTTTCAAAATCAAAAACAACACAAAAAACTAGATTCGCCGGGTGTATCCACGGCGGACACTCGGTATACAAACTATCGCCGACTTTTTGTTAGATGTAAGATTAATAATTTAAATTTTCTTATTGATACTGGGGCTGAAATTTCAGTCTTACCACATAGTCTCTACGCAAACCAAACAAAGTCCCTTTCAGAAGAATATCTTACAGCGGCAAATGGATCTCAAATAAAAACATACGGCACAAAGCTACTTAATCTAGACTTAGGCCTTCGACGCGAGTTTTCTTTTACATTTACTCTGGCCGCAGTCACTAGACCAATTATAGGTGCAGATTTTTTGGGTTATTTCAACTTAGTGGTAGATATTAAACACCATCGACTCACTGATCGTTTAACAAACCTATCAACCTGTGCAAGCATAGCCTTGAATAAATCGGATTTTGAATCGCCACGCCTTTCCATCGACGACAATGAATTCGGGAATTTGCTTAGACAATTTCCTTCATTAACAAGACCTCCAGATTACACCATGCCAGTTAAACACAAAGTTGTTCATTATATCGTAACCTCCGGGCACTTACCAGTTTCGACACCAAGGCGACTAGATAGTTCAAAATATAAATCTGCTAAGGCTGAATTCGAACAAATGCAAAAGCTAGGTATCTGTCGCCCTTCTTCATCGCCCACCTGTTCTCCCCTACACATGGTGCCCAAGAAAGAACCATACGACTGGCGTCCGTGCGGGGACTATCGGGGTTTAAACTGTGTTACAGTGCCAAACAGGTATCCCATTCCGCATCTTCACAGCTTCTCGCAAAATTCACAAGGTTGCAAAATATTCTCGAAAATAGATCTAATACGCGCTTACAACCAAATTCCGGTCGCGCAAGAAGACATATTTAAGACCGCAATCACAACTCCGTTCGGAATGTATGAATTCACGCGGATGCCTTTTGGCCTGCGAAATGCAGCGCAAACTTTTCAAAGGCTCATGAACGAAGTTGTAAGAGGTTTGGATTTTATTTATGTTTATATCGATGATATACTCGTAGCGAGTCAAAACAAAGATGAGCATTTAAGACATTTAAGAATCTTATTTGAGCGTTTGTCAGAGCATGGTTTAACCATTAAACTAGGTAAATGCGAGTTTGGGAAGCAATGTTTAGATTTCTTGGGGCATAAAATAACTGAAGCGGGAATCTTACCTTCAGACGAACGGGTAAAAGCAATTCAAAATTTTCCCAGCCCATCGTCCTTGAAGCAAATCCAACGTTTTGTTGGAATGGTAAACTTCTACCATCGGTTCATTCCTAAGCTTGCGGAACTCATGACTCCAATTTATAAGCAAATTAAAATTCTCAGCAACAGTAAGAGCAAAAAAACGAGTGTGTGGCCAATAGAATGTTCAAATGTTTTATCGAAAATTAAAACAGCATTGTCTGAAGCCACATTACTAGTACATCCCAGCGAAAGTTCACCTACGCGACTCACAGTAGATGCATCTAACTTTGCTGTTGGATCCGTACTAGAGCAATTCATCGATAAAGAATGGAAACCGATAGGTTTTTATTCGAAGAAGTTAAGTACATCTGAAGTTAAGTTTTCAGCCTTTGATCGAGAACTTTTGGCTATCTATCTGTCAGTACGACATTTCAATTACTTCTTGGAAGGCAGAACATTTGTCGTGTACACAGACCATAAGCCTCTGACTACAGCTCTATTTACCAAAGCAACTAGAAGCCCGAGACAAACTAGGCATTTAGAATGGATAGCTCAGTACACAAATGATATAAGACACATTAAAGGTAAGGACAACAAGATTGCCGATTTTCTATCGCGACCTGAAGAAAACGCCATATCCAGTAATTCTTCTGAGAATTTGCAAGTTTTTTCACCCGAAAATCTTATTAACGCTCAGGAAACTGATGAGGAGCTGAAACACCTTTTAACACTCAAAAATAAGTTTTCATTTAAGCTCGAAAAAATTACATTCCCATTGTTTACTCGTCCCATATGGTGTGAAACATCCAACAAAAGGAATAGACCATACATACCCAAGTGTCTAAGGCATGCAGTTTTTTCTAGTTTGCATTCTCTCGCACACCCTGGAATCCGAGGTTCTAGAAAATTACTTACGGATAGATACTTCTGGCCAAAAATGAACTCAGAGATCAAAACCTATGTGCAATCTTGCATTCAGTGTCAGCGCTCAAAGATTCATAGACACACCAAAGCACCTCTAGGTAACTTTAATGCTCCTACCGATCGCTTTGAGCATGTCCATATGGATTTGGTCGGACCTCTAGACGTATCAAACGGGAATCGTTATATTTTAACCATTGTAGACAGATACACTCGCTGGCCAGAGGCTTACCCTCTTAAGGACATGTGTACTGAAACAATTGCCAAAGTTTTCGTTTCCGAGTATATTAGTCGATTTGGTGTACCACTACGAATCACCACAGATCAAGGCGGACAGTTCGAGTCGAAACTTTTTTTTCGAGCTCTCAAAACTGTTAGGATCTCATAGAATAAGAACCACTGCCTATCATCCACAGGCCAATGGTTTAGTGGAAAGGTTTCACCGAGTACTTAAATCAGCCATCAAATGCAGGGAAAATACTACGCATTGGAGTGAAGATCTACCTATGGTTCTTTTGGGAATCAGAACAGCTTTAAAAAAGGATATCAACTGCTCACCAGCCGAGATGGTTTATGGGCAAACCATAAGACTCCCATCAGACTTTTTTACCTCACAATCTTCAGGTGATTCTTTTGGTGAAGATGATGTACCAAGTTTAATAGCCAAACTTAAAGACGGCATGAACGCATTTCGCCCTAAGAGTACTAGCCACGAAGACTCTTACGTTTATATTCCAAAACATCTATCAGATTGCGATCAGGTTTTTGTCCGCGCACCACCTAATAAGACAGGACTGAAACCTCCATATGAGGGACCCTTTAAGGTTTTAAAAAGACTTAGAAAATTTTACATCCTGCAAATAAAAGGTAAAAATGTTTCCGTATCCCTGGACCGTCTAAAGCCCGCGTTTGTAATTGATTCATCGCATCAAAGAAAAATTGCAAAACAAGTCACATTTGCGACTGGTTCTTAAAAATAAATTGTCAAATATGAAATCTTTTTTTTTTTTTTTTTTTTTTTTTTTTTTAAATTCTGTTGCGAGGCAAGAGGAGGTTAGGAGGTGGGTGAAGTGGAAGGGTAGGATAAGGATGAGGTAGGAAAAAGTCATAGGAAGAGTTTGGAAAGGGTAGGTTGGAATGTCAAGTTCCGGGGGACGCGGCCTGCTTGCGTTGCACGGCGTCAGCTCGTCGGACGGGGGGGGATCTTGCCCCCGAAACTCAACCTCGCCTGCAGACAAAAACATTTATCAGGCCAAGGAAAAAGGAAAGGGAAGGAAACATAAACGGACGGACTATGGCACATCAGGGCACTGCGGGTGTTAGTGCAGTGAGGCCATTACCCACCCTACCTTTAGGTATCCGCGGCCAGTTTTGGATACCCCCAATCTGTTGGTCGATGATCGGCTTCAGGTCATCTTAATTATGGGTCCACTCCGCTACCCTCAACATCCCTGAAAAAAAAACTCTCAGCACGACATTGCTTCGCTAGTGCGAAACAACCAAATCAAAAAACAGTTTTCTTCCTTTAGTAGGCGTTTTGCGGAAGTTTATTCACATTCTTAAGTGTAATTATTATTGATTATTACTAAAACAAAACAAAAAGAAAATAAAATAGAATCGATACCGAAAGCCGTGTTCAATTATTAACTATAACACCCTTTGTGGTATCTTTCTTTCTCGAGACAACTATTGCCCTAGCTCCCTACCCCTATAGAGCTCTGTGGAGGTATCCGCTAGACGAAACACCCTGTGACTGGACCCGATACTACCTCGATTTTCGGTACCTCACAAAAATATGTTTATAGATCAAATAATCAAGAAAATAAACAAAAAAATTAGATGAATTAAAAACAACCAAAAAAAAACTTCCACGCCGAGACTATTAGAACAAGTATAAACACATATATATATGCACAATATCTTTAAACTTAGCAAAAAAAATTATGATAAAAAGATCACCGCCTTTGGTTATCATAAAAAAAAAGAGTAATTCCACTTAAAACTATCAGACAAACACAAACACAAAACTTTTCTTTATAGGTATAAATTTTTCTTATATTTAATTTTCGCTTAATTTTCTTTTATAACAGGCAATCTCCCTTTCTGGAATTCCTTCTTTTTTTTTTTTCTTTGTTTTCTATCTTTCACTTTTATCTTTTCTTATCCTTCCTTTCTTTTATATCTTTTCTTTCACTATTTTTTTTTTCTTAGCCTTTGTATTTTTCAATTCTTATTACTATAACTCACGGACTTTTTGCTTTTTTATTTGTTTTGTCCTATTTCAGGATTTTAAGGATGCGATTCGGCTTCTGGAGCTAGATGGTAGGACTCCGGTTTGGTATTAACGCTGCCCGAATCGAACGAGCGCCCGATGCGGTATACTGTAGCCTCCCCAGCTATCACGTTGGAAGATCTCCTTTCTGGTTGTATCCAGCGAATCCAAATACCTCGATCGAGGATAGAAAGATTTGGGATGGTCAAATAAAGAAGCGGCGGCCCAGCTCCTGGGATTAGATCTGGGTCCGCCGAGAAATTGCCTAAGAGTTACTTTCTTTAATTATTTTTCCATAACACTTTTTCTTATCAACTCACCACTAAGATTCGTATTTAACTTTTAATTTTTTTCCAAGATGAACAAACGGAACCAAAAAACTTGCTTGCGAAACACGTCTTTCTAATTTTCTTTTATCTCTTATTATATATTTTTTTTTTGTATCTTATTATTTTAATTCACTCTACTATACACTCGTGCTGCTTCTTCCTTAAATTCTTTTTAAATCTCCAAAAATGGACGACTACTGTGATGTATCAATCAGAACAGCAACAAACCCCCTCATCACTAATACTCCCAAAAGCCATCAGATGATGATTTCTCCTAACGGAAAGAACACATCGTACGATCCGCTCCTCCGTATACGTACGATCCCACTTATACTAACTACATTTACTCGAATTTAATGTCTAGGTATAGGTGAGTCAGACAAAATTGACATTTATGTTCGAACTTCGAAGTTAGAACGTAGAATCTGCTAAGGTCTGCTTACATCATGTCCGAGTTATCCTAAAGTTTCCCTTAGGGGCCGCTTCGATCGGGTCAGAAGATAGCTCGACAGGCGTCCGCAACAAAATTTGCGGCTTATTTGGATACATTCCTAATAAGTCGCAAAAACGGTACCTCGGCCGCCTGGCACTAGCCAAGAAGAGACAAACCTACACTCTGAGCAACCTAAACAGCTTTTATTTCCGTTAACGGAATAGTCAGAGGGAAGCCGTGCTAGATACGGTATGTATCAGAAATTCATTAATTATATAAATTTTGTCTCAGCAAATTCCCTTTTTTTTTCGGATAGTGATTAGTTATGTGGGGAGAAACCCACTATAACGGCCGGGCAACACCTTGTCTTTCTACCATTCAGTAAAAGTAAGTGTTCCTCATATAAAGATAATTCGGCTTTACAGAAGTCCATTAGGACGGTCAATGACCCTGGCAAAGTAGCCAAAAGGAAATACCTATAACAAATAATACATGCAAAAATGGTCGTTCGCTAAGTTTGGATACGCACATAAGACAAAACGGGTATCACGAGATTTTAGGTCACACGCAACTTAATGAAACTAATCGTGACGTCATACACATATTAGTACATAAAACTCAACTCGCCCATGGGACGCACTCATTATTTCATATCAGTGTAGAGTTTGGAGAACTGTCACTCTATCAGCCACTGACAACATTCTGAGCAAATAGCAAAACATGGCGGCGGCGCTTTCCACTGGTAGGTTCATTTTTACTTTTCCCTTGTTTGTCTTTATTTTAATTTCACATTTAGTTTGTTTTCATTTATTTTTTTTTTCAGGATAACCAGACGTCCGCAACAACATTTGAGAAAGTAATTCAAGTGAAGACAGTCGCGGGACGCTGAGATATGTAAGTTTACACATTTTTATTTGTTTTATTTTATACTTCATTCCTTTTCTTTTCAGATATATTGGCCGATTAACTAACTGTGGGGAAAAACCCACGTTAAAAGCCGGGCCATACATTCAGTGCAACGTTTTAGTTAAGGTACGTCGTTTATAAGTTAATCAAAATGATTAATCCTCATCCAAATTTTTTTTTCATACATTTTACAGCTGTACCTCTAGAGGGCAATGACCTGGACCAAACAAAAAACACATCCTCATGATTCCCGACCTACCTCAACTCATTTTATATGGAGGCGAATGTTATTAGTTGTTAACCACATAGTATAACTATAAATTTGAAACCAGGAGAAAGAACAGATAAACAGATTAAATTAATATGTTACACACGTATAATAAAAACTAAAGCTAGTATCACAACAAAAAGCTTAAAGATATATCACAGATTAATGGAAATATAACTAACTAAACTACAATTAAACTAAATTAAAGTGAATATCATAGAAAATTAACTAAATTATCAGTCTTCAAAATGTATCAAATTTATAGAGTCACAGATGCTTAATAGTTTTTATCACAGTTTAGTTTTTAATCATCGCGGAAGCAATAAAGAGTCAATAAATAAATAAACGAGTAGTGTCTAAGTTAATAATGTTAGTAGTTTTGTAAATATCACCGATCGTAGTTTTTAATCATTGCGGATGCAAAAACGAGTTAATAAATAAATAAATGTATAGTATCTAAATTAAAATAATGTTAGTAATTTAAGTATCACGGGTCGTAGTTTTTAATCATTGCGGATGGAATAAAACTAATAAATAAATAAATAAAAAGTAACTAAGTTAATAAAATTAGTAATTTAAGTAGGTATCACAGATTTTTAAAAGATAAGTTACTTAAGCTAAATTAAAAGAAAATATAAATATCACAGAAAAAAAATTTAAAACTATCAGTCTCAGTAAAATTAATAAATTTAGTAAAAATATCACAGATGGAATGGTTAAATCATTTTATCACAGATGCTCAATAAAATAAATAAAGATATAAATAAATAAATAAATAGTACTTAAGTTAATAAAATCAGTAATTAATGTAAATATCACAGATTGTATTGACTAAGTGTATCCTTATATAAACAATAATAACATGTATATTCAAATAATAACAATAGACGAAAATATTGTAATAAATAACATATGTACATGAATAGACTAGATAAGTAGGGAAACCCATGCAATAAATAAATGATTACTAACAATTTACAAATCTGTTTTTTAATAAGTAGGATATTTTCAGGTACAAGGTGACTATAGTCTTTCTTTTAAAAATTTGTTTTTCTTTATAAGAATAGAAACGTGTGCCGAGTTTTAGAGGAATAATTTCATAAAAATAAATAAACTAAACGTGATTCAGTCGGGTACTAAGTGAATCAAAAAAAAACATTTAAGGAAGTCCATGATAAACGGACAATATGCTTAGTTTTTTTTTTTTCATCGACGGACGTTTCGGTTTACAAATTAGTTTATCGGTTTTCATGTAATCAGTTTCGTGTCGTGAATTTATTATTGTTTCAGATCTTTTGCACGAAATATACCCATCTTTTTGCCACTAAGATTCTCAAGTTCGTACATGTTGTTTCCAACTTGTTAAACGATTCTAAATTTTATGAATTTTAGCGATAGTTTTGCGGATAAGCATTTCGTAGCATCGCTTAAAATGAAATTCTTTATACATATTTCCTGTCCGGGTACAAATCTTAATTTGATCAACAATCAACCACGAAAATAGAAATACGAAAACAACAAAAAAGAAGTGTGTGGTGAGTGCCCAACAAAAAATTATTATTTTAGCTAAGCAACCTAATTTCTTTACTAATACAAAAAAATAACTATTTAGAAAAACACCTATTTGTAACAAAAAATGAACACACTTAACTTACGAAAACGAAAATGTCAAAAAAAATACAAAAAATGAATAAATAATGTAATGACGAAACAAAATAAGATTAACGAAAGTAGAGTAAGAAAAATGAAAAAGATAAATTGAAAAACCTAATTTAAGATAAATAAATTAATCAAAAAAAACAAATGTAACTTAATTGAAACCTGTACACCAAATAATAAATAAATAAATAAGATAACCAAAAAAACTGTAAACTATAAACTTGATCCAAAAAAAAATTTATACTATATTGTAACAGAAAACTTAATAAATAACCAAAAGGGTAAATAAATAACAAAAAAAAATGAATAAATAACAAAAAAAAAAACAATGAAGTAGGTAATTATGAAAAGAAAACAAAACTGAACGAAAAATATAATAAATAATTCCGAAAACAGGATTGTAAAAATTCAATTTTGGAAAACTAACATAAAATTTACTTACTTAACCGTAATTTATCGACAAAAAATCTAAATGTAAATATTTAAAAACGTATTGTTTTAAACTTGTATCTTATCCTACAAAGTATATATCTATAAATAACCTAATTCCTATTTTAACTCTTGCAAAAAAAACTAACCGCAACTACAAAACAAATGTATAAATAAGTTAACAAATAAACGTAAGACAACGTTCAATTTTTTTTATGAATCTTGAAGTAATTTTTCTTCTGAAAAAAAACTAAGACCTCAAAAACTATAAATGAAGTTGTATAAATTTTCGAAAAGTATTCTTCAATATCAGAATTTTATATAAATAAAAAACTTAATTGAAATTAACTTAATATAATGTATATATATATGTACGAATCAAACCAAAAAAAACAAAACAAAAATATTATATTGTAACAAAAAGATATATAACTAACAAAAACAATTAATAAATAACCAAAAAAATAATAAATAACGAAAAAAAAAAACGTAACTAAATAATGGAAACAAAAATAACTTAAAGAAAAATATTGTAAATAAATAACGACTTTCTCAAAAACTGTACTTAAACTTAAAAAACTGTAACTATATCAAAGTAAATTAATAAATAACTCAAAAAAACTTAAAGAATGCTAACAATTAACCTTGAAATTTTAAAACTTGATTTTAACTAACAAAAAAACAAAATGATAAAGAATTAATTCAAATTAAATTATGCACAAAAGATGCTATGAAACGAATAAGAAAAAAAATAATAATAATTTTGTAATAAATATTAACAAACAATGTAACGAAAAATCAAATAAAAAAAAAATATAAGAAAATAACTTTTGAAAAATATCTCACCAATGTACACAAAAAAAAAGGTAAATCAAAGAAAAATGTGTAATAAAGCTAGTAATTAAACAAAAATATTTAAGTGATTTTTTTTCACTTACAAATGAAAAGTTAATTTAAGACTTCCATAAATATACGGGGTGCTTCAGGTAGCTTACGGCGACATGGTACGACCCTACTACCGACATCGCTGCAAAAAACAAGACATCAGACGGACAGATTAAACTTCCCCTGAGGTGACCATAATAGGATAAGAAAACTACTAGAAACACAAACGATTTACATTACAAAGTTTTTCCTTACCGTTCCCGCAATTCTAGACTGTCTCTGGGGACCTTGCTAGAAGACATGAAACGGTAGGATAGAACTCACACAACATTTTGGAACGATGATGTCGGACTACACGTCTCGCACAATCAATCGTCCAAGTAGAAAACAAGACTAGGAATAGAAAGTTGAAAAATTAGAAAGATAGAAAAGTAAAAAAGTTAGGATGGGAATAGGTAAAAGACAAAACGAAAATGTACTGACTGACCTTACTAAAGCTTTCGCAAAGGAACGTCGCGATACACCTAGGTACGCCTGTGGCCTTCCTGGTGTAGACATACGCCCTTTGCAAAAACTTCAGTAATTCCCGACAGAACATTACACTCATTAACCGCAGTCACTGTGAATTTTCAAACACTCGTCGCAATACGACTAGGTACGCCTGTGGCCTTCCTGACGCAGACATACGAGGTTTAAAAATCCACAGCAAGTTTGGTTACGACAATACGACATAAAAAAACTGAAACTAGTACAACATAAACTAATTCGCCAAAAAAAATGTTCCAACTGGGTTGGAACACCCTTTAATGACGTTGGGCGCCATTTTGTTGCGAGGCAAGAGGAGGTTAGGAGGTGGGTGAAGTGGAAGGGTAGGATAAGGATGAGGTAGGAAAAAGTCATAGGAAGAGTTTGGAAAGGGTAGGTTGGAATGTCAAGTTCCGGGGGACGCGGCCTGCTTGCGTTGCACGGCGTCAGCTCGTCGGACGGGGGGGGATCTTGCCCCCGAAACTCAACCTCGCCTGCAGACAAAAACATTTATCAGGCCAAGGAAAAAGGAAAGGGAAGGAAACATAAACGGACGGACTATGGCACATCAGGGCACTGCGGGTGTTAGTGCAGTGAGGCCATTACCCACCCTACCTTTAGGTATCCGCGGCCAGTTTTGGATACCCCCAATCTGTTGGTCGATGATCGGCTTCAGGTCATCTTAATTATGGGTCCACTCCGCTACCCTCAACATCCCTGAAAAAAAAACTCTCAGCACGACATTGCTTCGCTAGTGCGAAACAACCAAATCAAAAAACAGTTTTCTTCCTTTAGTAGGCGTTTTGCGGAAGTTTATTCACATTCTTAAGTGTAATTATTATTGATTATTACTAAAACAAAACAAAAAGAAAATAAAATAGAATCGATACCGAAAGCCGTGTTCAATTATTAACTATAACACCCTTTGTGGTATCTTTCTTTCTCGAGACAACTATTGCCCTAGCTCCCTACCCCTATAGAGCTCTGTGGAGGTATCCGCTAGACGAAACACCCTGTGACTGGACCCGATACTACCTCGATTTTCGGTACCTCACAAAAATATGTTTATAGATCAAATAATCAAGAAAATAAACAAAAAAATTAGATGAATTAAAAACAACCAAAAAAAAACTTCCACGCCGAGACTATTAGAACAAGTATAAACACATATATATATGCACAATATCTTTAAACTTAGCAAAAAAAATTATGATAAAAAGATCACCGCCTTTGGTTATCATAAAAAAAAAGAGTAATTCCACTTAAAACTATCAGACAAACACAAACACAAAACTTTTCTTTATAGGTATAAATTTTTCTTATATTTAATTTTCGCTTAATTTTCTTTTATAACAGGCAATCTCCCTTTCTGGAATTCCTTCTTTTTTTTTTTTCTTTGTTTTCTATCTTTCACTTTTATCTTTTCTTATCCTTCCTTTCTTTTATATCTTTTCTTTCACTATTTTTTTTTTCTTAGCCTTTGTATTTTTCAATTCTTATTACTATAACTCACGGACTTTTTGCTTTTTTATTTGTTTTGTCCTATTTCAGGATTTTAAGGATGCGATTCGGCTTCTGGAGCTAGATGGTAGGACTCCGGTTTGGTATTAACGCTGCCCGAATCGAACGAGCGCCCGATGCGGTATACTGTAGCCTCCCCAGCTATCACGTTGGAAGATCTCCTTTCTGGTTGTATCCAGCGAATCCAAATACCTCGATCGAGGATAGAAAGATTTGGGATGGTCAAATAAAGAAGCGGCGGCCCAGCTCCTGGGATTAGATCTGGGTCCGCCGAGAAATTGCCTAAGAGTTACTTTCTTTAATTATTTTTCCATAACACTTTTTCTTATCAACTCACCACTAAGATTCGTATTTAACTTTTAATTTTTTTCCAAGATGAACAAACGGAACCAAAAAACTTGCTTGCGAAACACGTCTTTCTAATTTTCTTTTATCTCTTATTATATATTTTTTTTTTGTATCTTATTATTTTAATTCACTCTACTATACACTCGTGCTGCTTCTTCCTTAAATTCTTTTTAAATCTCCAAAAATGGACGACTACTGTGATGTATCAATCAGAACAGCAACAAACCCCCTCATCACTAATACTCCCAAAAGCCATCAGATGATGATTTCTCCTAACGGAAAGAACACATCGTACGATCCGCTCCTCCGTATACGTACGATCCCACTTATACTAACTACATTTACTCGAATTTAATGTCTAGGTATAGGTGAGTCAGACAAAATTGACATTTATGTTCGAACTTCGAAGTTAGAACGTAGAATCTGCTAAGGTCTGCTTACATCATGTCCGAGTTATCCTAAAGTTTCCCTTAGGGGCCGCTTCGATCGGGTCAGAAGATAGCTCGACAGGCGTCCGCAACAATTCCAATTATAATTTTTGTTCATCGCCTTCGGCTGGAAGGGGGGTAATGTAGTGGTCATTTCATCCTATGGAATTTTAAATAAAACTCCCTACGCTACTGACCGCGAAATGAAAGGATAAAGAAGAAAGAAGAAAAAGCTTGATTGAATTTTATATAATGGGTGAGTTGAAAACAAGCTCTCGTGTGCGGCAGTCGAATCGGGTCTTAATCTTAAGTCTAATAATTGTATTCTTATTTAAGTATCGAAGTGTTTAAATAAAATCTTTTATTTATATTATTTAAATAATATTCCTTGTCCTTATTGAACTAATTGGACCCACACTAGCTACGATATTAAAACTATCCTGGGCGATTTTAATGCCAAGCTAGGAAGGGAAGACATCTTTGGTGGAATAATCGGGAAAAGCCGCCTGCACGACAACACTTCCGACACCGAATTCAGGCTCATAGATTTTGCTGCTAAACGAAACTACATGGTAGCCAGTACGCGTTTTCCACACCTCAACATCCACAAAGGAACTTGGAGTTCTCCAAATCAATCTACCGTCCACCAAATTGACCATATTGCGATCGACGCTCGACACGCTTCCAGTAGCATGGATGTCCGAACTTTCCGAGGAGCTAACATCGATTGGGACCACTACCTAGTTGTAGCCAAGGTAGCATTTCGGGTTTCCAGACCCAAGGCAAAACAGGGAGATGCTGGGAGAAGGTACAACGTCGAACGACTACAATCGCAAGAGATCGGATCGCCAAATCCTTCTCCGACCGAGTTAGAAGTAACCTTTCTCGAAGTCCTCTGTCGCCAACACGATGTATCGAAAACCAGTGGCAACATTACCAAGATGAAACGGTCCATAAACCTAGAACCGAAGGCTGTAAAGACGAAAGTGGAAACGACGAACCGAATTCCGCTGTCAGGCAGAATGATCCATTCAACATAGACGACGAAAGTGAACGTCTAAAGCCCATCGTCAACAACCTGATAGGTCCTTATCAGTGTGGTTTTAGACCAGGAAAGTCTAAAAACAGTCTAGTCGATCAAATATTCACATTACGGCAGATCCTGGAAAAACCCCAAGATTATCAAATTGACACCCACCATCTTTTGATCGATTTCAAGGCTGCACATGACAGCATCTACAGGGACAAGCTGTATAGAGCCATGTATAGTTTTGGCATCCTTGCCAAACTCGTCCGTTTGTGCAAGATGACCATGGAGAATTCACGCTGCTCCACAAAGGTTGGAAACAACTTAACAGAACCTTTCGATGTCAAAAACGGCTTTAGACAAGGTGATGCGCTGTCATGCGATTTTTTAACGTCGTACTTGAAAGAATAGTTCAGAGATCCCACGTCAACACTAGAGGTACTATCTTTTAAAAGTCTGTCCAATTACTAGCATATGCTGATGACATTGACATAATCGGAAGAACTCGGCGTGATGTCAATGGGGCTTTTGTGCGTATTGAGGTAGAGGCGGCAAAAATGGGTTTAAGGTTAATGAGGGCAAACCAAAGTACATGCTGTCGTCAAAAAAGGACTTACAACACCGACGTCTCGGTCAAAACGTCACCATCGACAGACGTAACTTCGAGGTAGTCAAGGGCTTCGTCTACCTAGGCTCCGCTATAAACACAGAAAACAACACCAGCGCTGAGATCAAACGAAGAATAACTCTTGCTACTCACTGTGTCTTTGGGCTAAGAAAGCAATTGAGTACCAAAGCTCTCTCTCGAAGGACGAAAGTGTCGCTATATAAGGCCCTGATCATCCCTGTTCTGCTATACGGTGCAGAAGTATGGACTATGACAAAAGCGGATGAAAGCACCTTCGGTCATTTCGAGAGAAAAGTTCTTCGTGCGATCTACGGTCCTGTATGCATAGAAGGGGAGTGAAAGAGAAGATGAAACGACGGGCTGTACGGCAACGTAGACTTAGCCAGAAGGGTAAAAGTCCAACGACTAAGCCCCTTTCACACCAAACGAATCCGAATCAATCAGAATCACTCCGAATCAAGTTGAATCTGATTCGTCATCTCCACTCTTTCACACCAGCTAAATCAACCTGAATCATAAATCGCACTATTTTCTTTAACTTTTAAAATTAATAACTCCACGTCCATCTCGTGTGGTTGTTGATTCAAGAATCAAGAATCAAGGAATCCGACAGGTTGAATCAAGTGCGACCTCGAATCAAACCTGATTGAACCAGATTCGTCCGGTCTGAAGGCGGGAAAAGAATCCCTTCACTTTTAAACGGAGCGCTCGAAGCCGAATCTTGGTCAATCAGATTCAACTTGATTCGGAGTGATTCTGATTGATTCGGATTCGTTTGGTGTGAAAGGGCCCTAAGATGACTGGGAATCAACACTTCGAATCAACACCCACAGGACAGTGCAGTAGAAGAAGACCGCGAATCAGGTGGCGCGCACAAGTGGAAAGTGACCTAGTGATATCTAGCTAGGGACCGAGCTAGATGGAGAAGTTTGTTGGGTGAGGCCCTAGTTCACACACGACTGTAGCACCACCTTAAGTAAGAAAAGTATACCAATACCTACATAAATATCCAACTTACGAGCAGTGCTGTCGTTTTGGAAAAGTCCAAAGCAGTACATTCCAAGAAATTTTGCATAATTTTTGCATAAAAGCAATACTCATACATTTTTTTTAAATTCATATTTATTTTTATTTTTCTTTATAACAAAAAATAAACTTAGATACATATCTACTTTATATATCTATAAGCCTTTCAGTTCAATTGCTTTCAACATTAATATTTTTATTAATTTCACTTTTAATAAAATAGGAACTTTCTTATAATAAAAAATATATATATATTATAGCTATAACTACAAAAATAAATGAATACAAATAAAATAAAAATATCGCAGTTAATTTCAATTCATATTTGTGAATTTTTAAACACATTTAATATGTAATTTTAGCACGAGAATATTTTTTTATAAAGACTCAACACAAAATTATATTTTAAATTCAGGTAACTAGTAATAATTTTGGAAGGCAAACAATGTTTATTGAATTTTACATAGCACAGCTATGCCTTAATAATTCCTTTGCCATTAAAATTGAATTGACTGTGGATGTCAGTAAAGAGTTTTTTATCTTTTATCAAAGCTACTTGGGAAAATATGCGCTCTGCACTTGCACTGCTATACGGAAAGCATAAAATGGACCCAACAAATGTTTTTAGAAAGGGAAACATTGGAGCATTTAATGCGTTTTTTAAATTAAAGATAGCGCTCCAACAGCCTTCGAATTTCAAATCTACACTTATCATACTTTTATGTAAAAGAGCCCTCCATTCATCATCAAGGTCATTGATAAGTTCTTCTTTAATTAAATTAGGAAACAATTGTATAAGCGGGGTAAGGCTTGGTGATTTATTTTTTTGGATCAATTGTTTGCACGGCTTCTTTTTCTTATTTCAGTGCATAATTCGATGTAGTAATCTCTCCACTTTTTTTATATTTTGTATAACCTCATCTGTTAAGCCCCTAGAGCAAACTAATATGTTAGCTTGTGCGCCAAGGTAGATTTCTTTTGAGTCTTGAAAGCAATATTTATTGCAAAAATCTATTGAGTTCAGAGAGGCGTCATCGATAAATTCGTTTTTGACAAAGTTCGACAAAATAGTGGAACTTGGAAGTGCACTTTCATGGAAAATATTTAAAGTGATGACATCTCTAAACTTTTTTTTCATATTTGAAAAGACAATACAAATGGCAATACAAAAATGAAAATGCAGTACAAAAGAAAAGTGTGCAGTACGGCAGTACGTACCAAGCTAAACCAATACAAATATTGCTTTTGCAGTACGTTCGACAGCATTGCTTACGAGTAACACAAAATTTACCTACCTCCCAACCAAAAATACTCCATTACCAAGATCGGAATCTCAGACTGACATTTCGGTTTGCCTACAAGCTAACTGCACACTAAATGTGAGAAAGTGTGCGTGAAATGATGCAAAAACCAAACACATTCTCACATTTAGTGTTCCGGATCATCAAAATGCTTCATTTTAGTCCTCAGGCACATCTAAATGCTTCATTTTGGCCTTCGTTCAAAAACGAAACAATCCGAACCAACAGAATCTGAAGTGCTGACATGGTCTTAAATTGGAAGATTTGTATAGTTTTTTAATTTCAATCCAAATAAATGTTGTTAATGTACATATATTAAATAAAATAAGATTGACCAAAAACATATTTAATGATTTATTAGTGCTGTTTTTTGTTTACTTAAATTATTTGCGAACGCAATATGCGCTGCAACTGGTTAAGTATAATTGGAAATGGACAAAAGTGTAATTCAATACTTTGTAAAACAACAAAACAGACATTTTTTCAGCTGTAGTTTGCTTAGAGCATTTTTTTGGTGACGTTAGAAGTTCAGGTGGAAACATCCTCCGTATTTTTTTGTACAGAAAATGCTACGAGAAGCATACTTGTGAAGTTCCATTGCCAACTTTAGCTAGTTCAGATTCCTCAATTAGATTAGTATTTTCATCATTCAAGCAGTTCGATAATTGCAAGACCAAATATTAGTTTTGTTTGTTGCAGAAATATTCCTGCACAATTTCTTTTTAAGGGACTATGTTAGAGTTAGAATTTTGTTTGTAGTTAGATTTTGGAATAGAGATTTGAGGGAACCATGTTTTAAAAATAAGTGGCTTTGTGTAAAGCATGTTTAAGGAATAGAAATAGGCAATATGGTTACACACAATACCAACTAAATGAGTGCAATAAATAGATTTAAGCAACTTTTTTTTATTCCAGTATGGGGAAACCGAACACCCAATAGAAAAAAAACGGTAAACGCGCCAAAATTCATACTTCTTGACTAAGTAATGTTATCTTCTATGTTTACGCATAAAATTACGAATTTTGTAGCATATGAAAATTTCTAGACATTTTACAATGTGAACAATTAAATATGCTATGTAATAATTGGCTGCTATTAATGCTTAATTTTTTTCTAAAAAGGTTGATGAAGGTTAGCCGAAGCGGAAATTTCTTTAATGAACATATTTAAAATATTATTGGCTTTCTCAAAAATATTTTTCTACGCTAACCTCTGCTTTATATCTGAAAAATATTGTTTATGTATATTTTCTTCTATGTTCTGCATTTATAAAATGTAATCTACGGTAGTATTTATTATATTACGAAAAACAAAAACATATACGTAAAACTCATTAATTTGTTTTCATTATTAGCAGCATTTTTACTAAACATACCCTTCAAACAATAATAAGTAAACTTGAACTTTGGTCATTGTATATATATCGGAGAAAATTTTGGTACGAAAGGCCGAGCATGAGGGCGCTGTGTGTACGGAAATTTGGTGTGGAAACTAAAGCGCCCAATACACGATACAATCTATCGTACCGACTTGAGTTGTACCGACATCGGTAGCGATATCGAAAGTGAGCACACACACCATACGACTAGCTCACGATTTCATCAACTGTCAAAACGATTGACATGAAAGCAACCGTATGCAACCTATCGTTTTCGCTCGATAGCATTCGACCATGCGATTTCAGTACAGCGGATACTTTGTTTTACACACACGATACAATCATCGCATGCGATTCAACTTTTGTACGATAATCGGTACAATAATTGTATCGTGTATTGGGCGCTTAAGAGCGACTGGAAAATAAAATTTTGAAAGCAAGAGTGGGAATGAAAAGAGGTATATTATATTTGTCCTCATAAGTATTAAGATGTGTGAGGGAGTCAGTTGAATCAGCTGTTTATTTCAAAAGAAATGAGAAAATGTGAAAACAAAAACACAAAAACAGTTCGTTACCAAAAACACTCTAGTAAAGATATAAATCCTCGGTAGCCATATTGGTTTGCCTACAAGCTAAACCGGAAACTGGCCTCATAAAGTATGTCTTAAGGTGCGTGTAATTTCTCCTCTAATTTATGAAATTTCCCCTAAAAACTCAGTAAATGTGTCTATGTGTGCGTGAAAAGACGTCAATTTTACTCGTTGAATTCTTCCACATTACAAATACATCAATGTAAACAAATGGGTTTTGAAGGGTGATACGTACCAAAGATTTATATCTTCATATAGAGTGTTTTTGTTCGTTACCATAGTTACCTTGAATTTTTTTGTGCCTCTGCCTACCTATCAATGTAAAGGAGTTATGCATATACATATCGTTATAGCTATGAATTGTATGCTTTTGGCAGTAGGTATTTTGCTTGAAGAAAATTATATTCATTTGATTTTAGATTTTCAGTTTTTGAGAAATTTGAATATTTAAATGCAACGTTTTCAAATATCATTCTCTGTAGGATTCATTGTTGCCATATTTTGAATATGGGGTATAGAAGTATTTATGTACATATATACATTTTTTAATATTTATAATTTTATATTTCTACAATGTAGGTATACCTATGTAGGTAGAGGGTGGGTATGTAAGTAGTATCTAGGGAGATTGGCATGTAGAGCTAGGCGGTGGAATAACTTTTTTTAAATACTGGTTCTAAACAATGAAGCCTAAAATAAATAAATGAAACTTTATTTATTTATTAACTTCCCATAGGAAGTTATTGTAATGGGTCCGATTTGTCGAATTGAAAATTTTGACATTTCTCGACGTTTCAAGGTCCCTAGAGTCGAAATAAAAGATTTTTAGAAAGATGTCTGTGCGTGCGTGTGTACGTACGTTCGTACGTCCGTACGATCGCAACGTTTTTTTCGTCGTCCATTGCTCAAAAACCAGTAGAGATATCGACTTCAAATAAATTTTGTTATACAGGTAATAAAGCAGAAAGATGCAGAATATAAAATAAAAAATAAATTAGGTGGCGCAACAGTCCGTAGAGAACCAGGGCCTAGTGACTTACAACTCTCAACCATTCCTGTGTGCGAGTAATGTTGTCAGGGATGGAGGGACCTACAATTTATATACCGAATCCGAACGGCTAATTTTTGAGAAAGCACTTTTTCATGACAAGAATTACTCTTGGAGAATTTGTCAATTCCTCGCAAGAGGCAGTACCCGTGAAAACTCTTTTTTTTTTTTAATTAAGGTGGCACAGGCAGGGATTGAACCCAAGACCTCTCGCATGACAGTCCAACGCACTAACCATCATGCCACGGGTACTACCAAAGAAAGATGCAGAAAGGACTCTCAAAAAAATTGAGTGGGTGTTTTTTTTACCATAGCAATTTAAAAAACAGGTGAAAATGTTGGTTAACCCTCAATATCTCACGAACCATTGACGCTAGAGACTTGAATTAAATTTTATATTATATATTGACACGTGATACGAAACAAGAATATTTTTGAAAAAAAAATCCAATTAACGGTTTTTTATAAATCAAAAAAACTGAAAAAAAAATTATCACCTCGAAAATTTTACGACTAAAATATGATTTCATCTCGAAAACAATTTTGTGCAACGAAGAATAATGTTTTTGACATCTGATAAAATTTTGAGAAAAATCTAATTGACAGTTGTTTTTATAAAAAATAAAAACCTAAAAAACAAACATTACTCAAAGTTGGTAAAAATTGAATTTTGACTCAAATATCTTTTCAAAAACTTGAGACTAAGGCTTCAAACTTATTTTATCTTATAAGAAATATTGTTTTCAACATTCTGAAAAATGTTGAGAAAAATCGAATAGACAGTTTTTTTTACAAAAAATAAAAACCAAAAAAAAATTAATAAAAGTTGGTAAAAATTGATTTTCGACTCAAATATCTTTTCAAAAATTAAAAATATTGTCTTCAAACTCTTTTTATTTCACAGAAAATATTGTTTTCGATATTCAGTTGTTTTTTTTATAAAAATTCAATAGTCCGTTTTGTCATAAAAAAAACAAAAAATAGCACGCAAATTTGGTAAAAATTGATGTTCGGTTCTTGATATTTCTCAAATTAATTTCATTCATTCAAGTTGTAAAAATTTAAGAAATTTAAGTAGCATAAGGTAAAAATTTGTTTCCGCCTAAAAATCTATTTAATAAAACAAGATTTTCAAACTAAACTATTTCTTTGCCACTTTTGAACGTAAATATAATAGAATAATTTACTAGTAGTTTAAGACTTGTTTTCCATTTCACCTTATAAATGCGTACCTACCAATAGGTATACGATAATGCATTTACGTGAACTAAAATTTTATTTTAATGTTTCCGTGAACTACAGTAGATTTTAAATTTTAACGTATGACATTTAAAACCATTTTCAAGGGTATTCAGATTGTTCAAAAATGTTTTATATTACATAAAATATGTTTCACACTTAAAATTAAAGGAATTGCTAATTTTTTTAAGTGAACAAACAGTTCTATAAAAATAAATTAATACTGTAATTTGTACCTACATGATTGCGTATTTACTATGCTTAAGAAATAGAAAACATTAATCTACATTTGTTCGTTATTTTTCTAAAAATATCCAACATTGTAAAGGTGATATAATATCTATCTACCTACTTATATTTATCCTTATAAAAAACAAACAATAGATATCTGACCATTATGAGCATTATATTAATTTTCTTTTTCATTGCCATTCTTTTTCATACATACTTGAATTTAAAAAAAGAAGTAATACCTACTAAAAGTTTCAAATTGGGAACCGGAAACAGTTTGTACTCATTCAATCCCTTTTTTGCCTTGTTGATATTTTTTATAAGATTTATAAAAAAACCGTTAATTGGATTTTTTTTCAAAAATATTCTTGTTTTGTATCACGTGTCAATATATAATATAAAATTTAATTCAAGTTTCTAGCGTCAATGGTTCGTGAGATATTGAGGGTTAACCAACATTTTTACCTGTTTTTTAAATTGCTATGGTAAAAAAACCACCCACTCAATTTTTTTGAGAGTCCTTTCTGCATCTTTCTGCCTTATTACCTGTATAACAAAATTTATTTAAAGTCGATATCTCTACTGGTTTTTGAGCAATGGACGACGAAAAAACGTCGCGAACGTACGGACGTACGAACGTACGGACGTACGAACGTACGAACGTACGGACGTACGAACGTACGAACGTACGGACGTACGAACGTACCTACACACGCATGCACAGACATCTTTCTAAAAATCTTTTATTTCGACTCTAGGGACCTTGAAACGTCGAGAAATGTCAAAATTTTCAATTCGACAAATCGGACCCATTACAATAACTTCCTATGGGAAGTTAATAAATAAATAAAGTTTCATTTATTTATTTTAGGCTTCATTGTTTAGAACCAGTATTTAAAAAAAGTTATTCCACCGCCTAGCACTACATGCCAATCTCCCTAGATACTACTTACATACCCACCCTCTACCTACATAGGTATACCTACATTGTAGAAATATAAAATTATAAATATTAAAAAATGTATGTATGTACATACATACTTCTATACCCCATATTCAAAATATGGCAACAATGAATCCTACAGAGAATGAAATTTGAAAACGTTGCATTTAAATTTTCAAATTTCTCAAAAACTGAAAATCTAAAATCAAATGAATATAATTTTCTTCAAGCAAATACCTACTGCTTAAAGCATACAAGGTAACTATGGTAACGAACTGTTTTTGTGTTTTTGTTTTCACATTTTCTCATTTCTTTTGAAATAAACAGCTGATTCAACTGACTCCCTCACAAATCTTAATACTTATGAGGACAAAGATAATATACTCCTTTCAATCCCACTCTTGCTTTCAAAATTTTATTTTCCAGTCGCTCTTAGTTTCCACACCAAATTTCCGTACACACAGCGCCCTCATGCTCCGCCTTTCGTACCAAAATTTTCTGTTCCATGATAGTACTATTCCGATATACATATGGGTGATTATACAAAAGTTGGGTAACTCGATGTCATCAACCAATATATACAAAGTCTGATTATATTTTATTGAGATTGCAATTTATTTTAAAACAATGGAGACCTTTATTTAGTCACCCAATTTCAGTTCTTCATTTTGAATACAAGAATACAACAACACAATTAGTTCTTAAAACGTCAGTCCTCTGACATGTCACAACCCTGAAAACCAACCATTAAGTGACTGTCTATTAAACATTATCATTGATTTCAGAAAACTTATTAAATTAATACAATCTGCGATGAATGTAGTTTAATATATACTACAACTTTCATAATGCAGTGTTCTCCACTTTATTTAAAAAAATAAGAAATTTTGTGTTCAGTTTTATTCGTCAGTTTCTTGTGTGTTATTTAAATTTAAAATTCGTGCGAAATATCGCGGACTCAACGTCAAATCCCACTTTGAATTTTAATGTTGGTAATAAAGTTAGTTGCGGGTCGCACAATTTGACGGCCACCATAACTGTACCAGAGTTTGGGTTATGTTTGTTGTCTATACACGTGCTTAGCCAGTCAACACGTCAGTTTTATGGTGAGTCGTTATTTTTTTGTTAATCTAAAGTTTATTTTTATTTATTCGTATTAGACTTTGATTTGTTAAAATGTAGTTTGTTGATATTTGAAATTACAAAAAAAAACATTAGTCCAGATTATAATCTCAAATTTCGTCTTTTTCGTCAGTAGTGTGGCGTCAGTTCTGTGTCAGGTAAATTGTTATTGTTCTTCATTTCTTGATCATTAGTACTTTTAAGATGAATATTGTTAGATTTTGTTTATATTGTTTGTTGATTACTTTGAAATATTTAGTAAAACTATGTGAAAATAGTAAAAGATAAGTGAATAACGTTACGTTAAAGTTTAAAAGTCTGTTTTGAAAACTGATGTAGTATTTTCTCCTAGTATTACATATTAATAATTATTTTTAATTGTTACTAAGTGATTTTAAGTGATCATTATTAAATCCTAAGAGATTTTTACTAATTTGTATTAAATTTTATTGTAATACTTTCAAAACTGTGTATACTCGTCAGTCCTCTGGCAGTCAAATTCTGACATTTTTAAATATCTTACAATGTACTCAATAAAGTGACTGGCCCGATTGGGAACAATATATTAATTATACTAGCTATCATATACACCCGAATTTATAGAAGTTTGATTTAAAACTATCGTAAACAAAATATCCTCAAAAGTTACCCAACTTTTGTATAATCACCCATATATACAATGATCCTCACACTGAAATCGTTATTACGGGCGATTTCAATGTACACAATTCTGCATGGCTTCAACATTCGGGCCAGACAACACCAGAAGGAGTGTGTACTGAGATCTTCGCTGAGTTGAACCATCTAACTCAGCTGGTCAACGAGCCGACTCGAATATCGGACGTGGTAGGTAGAAAACACTCTTGACTTGTTTCTTACCTCTGACCCTAGTAAGTACACTATTAGTGTTCTATCTCCTCTAGGCTCATCTGACCATTGTGTCATATCAGCAAATTTCTCGTGTCAAAACTCTCCAATTAAAGAAAGAGCTCCTAAGAGAACCGTTTGGCAATACGAGAAGCCAACTGGGACGGTCTCAATAATTATTTTAGGATCTTTAACTGGTCACTATGCTTCCTCGATAGTGACATTGACGCCAGCGCTGATATGATCACAAGTTTGATTCTCCTGCGAATGATAACTTTTATCCCGAATAGGGTTAAAAGCATCAGACCTAAGGAAAACGCATGATTCGATGTGAGCTGTAAAGAGGTTATTAGGGTCAAGAAGGTAAGTTTCCGTTGTTTTAAAGCCAATCCAACTGAGGAAAACCGGAATAAGTTCAAGCAAGGAAGGCCTGCAACGCCCATATTCGACGGACCAAATTTTTACATGACCACAAATTACGGCAAAAAATACTGCAATGTCCCAAAGGCAGTAAAATTTTTTGGTCATTTGTAAAAAACATGAGGAATTCTTCCTCTTCGTCGGTTCCTACGCTCGTTGTTAATGATACTTCACTTGTTAGCTCTTTAGAGAAAGCTAATCTCTTCGCTAGGCAGTTCGCCGCCAATTCAACGCTGCCAATGAGTGTTATGACTCCGCCTGCCATCGAGCGCGTTAGTGATTCTATGGGAACAATCTTTTTTCGCACTCGTACTGTGGCGAGAGTCCTACAAGATCTTAACATACATAAATCCGCTGGTCCGGATGGTATTCCCGCTATTGTTCTGAAGAGGTGTTCTTCAACGCTGGCAAAACCACTGCGTAAGCTTTTTCATCTGTCCTACTCCTCAGGTCTCGTTCCGAGTGGATGGAAAACCGCATTTGTCCAGCCTATTCCCAAAAAAGGCGAATCTTCCTCGCCCTCTAATTACCGAACGATTGCACTTACGTCCCTTCTTTCCAAGGTCATGGAAACGCTGATTAATTATCAGCTCAAGAAATATCTTGAGGAACGGAAGCTTCAATAACCGGCAATACGGCTTTCGTAGCAATAGGTCCACTGGTGATCTCATGGTTCATCTCACCGAACAGTGGAACAAATCTTTACATCTGTTTCCGTATGTAATTATTAAAATTATTAGGAATTGTGTAAAATGATAAAAAATACTTCTATATTGAAAATATGTAAAAGTAAAATTATTAAGACAAAGGAAAAAACACCACTTCTTTGTTCAATTGATTTCTTTATTATAAGTTAGAATGACAAGCAATTATATGAGTTTGCCTTGTGGATCGTGGAACGCATTTATAACTTCAAGGTTTGTTCGTATCTATTTTACGAGTAGATTCGCACCGCAGCCGCCTCTCCGTTTGGCATCCCTGTATGTTCGAACATTCTGCCGCCTCTCAAATTAAGATCACCATCCCTGACCATTCGAATCAACTGCAATACCGACGTCATCGGCTAATGGCTCATTTGAAAAGAGATAACAAATTCATTAATGTATAAGATAATGCAATCAAATAGAGAGCAACACTATGTGACGTGACAATACATGCAAAAAATCCCTACTTTTGTCCAAAAACACTCTAATGAAGATATAAATCCTTCGTACGTATCACCCTCCAAAACCCATTTGTTTACATTGTTGTATTTGTAATTTTGACATGATGTCCATGAATAAATGTGAAATCCAACAACAATTCGATTCGGACCGGAACTGATTAGTTGTGTCTTAGGGTACGTGTTTTCACGCACACTAAGAATTGTTTTATCAGGTCCGTTTCCGGTTTAGTTTGTAGGCAAACCAATATGGCTACCGAGGATTTATATCTTTACTAGAGTGTTTTTGCT
Organism: Eupeodes latifasciatus; assembly: GCA_920104205.1. Taxonomy (NCBI): domain Eukaryota; kingdom Metazoa; phylum Arthropoda; class Insecta; order Diptera; family Syrphidae; genus Eupeodes; species Eupeodes latifasciatus. The sequence goes on along the minus strand of OV049926.1, from coordinate 104,796,344 downwards.
TTTGTCTCTCAATGAAATGTAGAGACACAGATTACACCTATACTAAGTTCGCAGTTAGGTATTGTGATAGTCATGGTATCGTTTTTCGTTGACGGGCGGAGTTCAATTCGTGTGGTGTTTTTTTTTGTTTTGTTTTTATTTTATTAATTATTTTAATTATTTTTGAATTAAATTAAGATAAATTTTAATCGTAAAATAAATTGTAAATAGGTAGTGCATTAAAATAAATAATTTGTGCTGTGATTTAGACAGGTAAGTCCAGGTGTGAATGTGAAATTGTTGAATGTTGTGCCGGTGAGCTGCGCGCGTACGTTCGGCAAATTTATATTTCGCGACCGCGGTGTGTGTTTGTTAGAAGTGAGTGCCTTTTTTTAAATTTTATTATGTTGTAATAGTTTTAATTTTAAATTATTTATTGATTTTTGAATTCAAGTCAATAAATTATATGAGATATGGCGTGATATTGGCGTGGCTTCGGTTTATTGTGATATATTTGTATATATATATATGGAGTATATATATTAAAATACATAATGTCATAGAGTGTTGGAATAATTCGATTTCCAATTGAAGTGCGGGAATTTGTTTACCTTTTGCTTGAGTGCGTACTTTCACTCAAGCAAATGTGATATAAGAAGTGTGTGAATTTCCATTTTGAGTGATTCGTGAATTGTCTTCAGCGAATTAAATCGAATTAATTAAATTTGTTTTAATTGCTGATTTTATATAATCGAATTATTAATTAATAACCGGCGCGGTGTGATTTAAATGGATTTTTTTTTTGTGAATATATATCCTTAATATAAATGTGATTTGGTATTAAAGTTTAATTCAATTTTGTTGAATAATATTATGATTAAATTAAAATATATAAAAAAACAAATTTTGTAAAATTTTTTCTTTATTTATTTATTTAAATTACTTTAATTATTATCACAACATATATTATTATTAATGCGACGCGTTTCGGATATATATATCCATCATCGGGCACTGGTTGATGCTATCGGACTGTGATGTTGTTCAGTCTTTGTTGTTGTCTTTGTTGGTGTCTTCTTTGGTTGATTTTGTTTGGGTTATTTTAATTAATGTATATATTTGTCCCTTTTTTATTATATATTTGTTTATTTTCTTTGGTAGTCTATTGCGGTGTTATATAGTATGTTGTTCTTTATTGTTAATTTATCGTTTAGTATTTTGTCTTGTTCATTTTTGTTTGCTTTGTATATTTCAAACTCTTCTAATGCGTCAAGTGTTGTCCCCTTTCGACATATATGCATGGGTGTAAGATTGTCTTCAAAGCTGGTGTAATTATGGTTTTCTTCTATGAGGTGTTGTGCAAAGGTGGATTTGGTGTTGGGTTTCAGTTTGTGTTCTAAGAATCTTTCATAGAAAGTTCTTCCAGTCTGTCCTATGTAGAATTTTCCACAGTCGTCACAATTAATTTTGTATATACCTGTGCTTTTTTTAATTTCTCTGTTTGTTTTTTGTTGTAGAATTTTTTGAATATTGTTTTTTGTTTTGAATGATATGTTAATGTTTAGTTTTTTTGAAAATAAATATATAACATCAAAACTCAACACACAACACCAAAAAATCATTTTTTATGCCAGATACGTTGACGACACCTTCGTAATTTTTGATGGAACATATAGACAAATAGACATTCTAAATAAATACATAAACAACATTAATAATAAAATAAACTTCACAGCAGAAATAGAAAACAACAACAATATCAACTTTTTAGACCTAAACATAAGAAAAAACAACAACAAACTATACTACAAAATCTATAGAAAACCAACAACAACAGACATTACAATAAACAAAAATTCACACCATCCACATACACAAAAAATGGCAGCATATAATGCATTCATAAATAGATTATTTAATATACCTATGAACCAGACAGATTACGAAGATGAAGTAATTACAATAAAACAAATTGCCCTTTCAAACGGATACAAAACAGATACAATAGACAAGTTAATTACCAAAAAGAAAAAGAAAATAAAAAACAAAAACAAAACCAATGAAGAAACCAACAATAATAAATACATCGCAATTGAATATACTAACTTACTACCACAAATTCTAAAATACGAATTCAAAAAACTAAACATTAACATATCATTCAAAACAAAAAACAATATTCAAAAAAATTCTACAACAAAAAACAAACAGAGAAATTAAAAAAAGCACAGGTATATACAAAATTAATTGTGACGACTGTGGAAAATTCTACATAGGACAGACTGGAAGAACTTTCTATGAAAGATTCTTAGAACACAAACCGAAACCCAACACCAAATCCACCTTTGCACAACACCTCATAGAAGAAAACCATAATTACACCAGCTTTGAAGACAATCTTACACCCATGCATATATGTCGAAAGGGGACAACACTTGACGCATTAGAAGAGTTTGAAATATACAAAGCAAACAAAAATGAACAAGACAAAATACTAAACGATAAATTAACAATAAAGAATAACATACTATATAACACCGCAATAGACTACCAAAGAAAATAAACAAATATATAATAAAAAAGAGACAAATATATACATTAATTAAAATAACCCAAACAAAATCAACAAAAACCAATCTTAACATCAAATTCAACAAACAATGTCTTCGAAAACAAATTACACCACAATATGCTAAAATTAAAACTGTTTCAAGTGCAGCCATTAAAACACAAATAATCGCCCAAAAAATAAAAATAAAAGAAGAAATAAAATATTTATACGCCAAAAAAACAGAAATAAATAACACATTATATAAACTCCACCTAGCAATATATAACAAATTTCACTTCATAGCCGCGGAAATCCACACACAAAATATAAAACAATACACAAAAGGAATAGCCCAAATAATATACAAAAAACAACAAAATAAATTACATAAACTAGACAAAAAACCAATTATAAATACCCAACACAATAGACACATATTTTACCCCCGAGTAATCAACAATACCTACCCAAATACAATTCACACAACCAGAAATAGAAACTCTCAGTAAAGGTCTAAAATACAACATCCCCATAACAAACCAAAATGATATTATACAAAACGTCATCAATGCTGAAGCTGCAATAAAAACCATACCTACACAGGAAATACAAAACGAAACTAGAACAATAATAAATAAAAAACTTAAACATATTTTAAAAAACTACAATAATAAAAACAAAATCCAAAATAAATATAAAACAGATATAAATAATCTTAAAACAATAAAACAAAAAATGAAAGACAACAACGCAATAATAACCAAAGCAGACAAAGGTAACACAGTAGTCATAATTAACCAACAAGAACATATTGATAAAACAATAGATTTTTTCAACAAAAACAATATACAAACATTACAAAACGACCCAACCAAAATGTATGTTAAACAAATAAACACAGCCATAAACAAATGCAATAATATATTCACTAATATAAATAAAATTAAATTAAAACAAACAAATGCTCAAGCACCAATATTCACTGGTTTACCTAAAATACATAAAGCAGGAATACCGATACGACCATTGATAAATTATAAAACAGCACCTTGTTACAAAATAGCTAAAGTCCTTCAAAAAATCATAAAAACAAACATAAACATAAAAAACAACAATAGCTTAAAGAATTATACCGAATTCATAGAAAAAACTAAAAATATAAACATCTTGCCGCAATACAAACTCATATCTTTCGACGTAACTAACATGTACACAAACATACCAATAGATGAAACAATACAAATATTAAAAGAAAATCTTATAACTAACGGAAAATTAAATAAACAACAAATAGAAGAAATAATAGAACTAATAAAAATAACACTTAATCAAAACTACTTCACATTTAATGACAAATTCTACAGACAAGAAGAAGGACTCGCCATGGGATCCCCCTTGAGTGGTTTAATGGCAGACCTTTACCTTAACTTTTTTGAAAATAAATATATAACATCAAAACTCAACACACAACACCAAAAAATCATTTTTTATGCCAGATACGTTGACGACACCTTCGTAATTTTTGATGGAACCATTGAATAATTACAAATAGAAGGGACACCGGGCAAATCCTGATCTAGATGGCGACACTTATTTTTCAAATGCTCATAAGTCGCTAGTATCGCACGGCGAGTTATTGTATCAGTCTATCAAATACAACACCCAATTTTACAAATTTTGGTCCTTATGGGAAATTTACTCACAATTTATGGTCAAGAAAGATAACGGAATATTGTTATTTAGAATAAAAAACAACAATAACAACTGTGTAGGTACATATGTATGTCTGGTAAAGTGTTGCATTCAAGGCCAAATCACGTTCGCTGCAGAAAATGTATTTTGAAGGTTTGTTTTTCTTTTTTAAATTTCGTTCTCATTCATAAAACGAAAATGATTTTGGTGCTTTTCGGTGCATTCGACATGATGATGATTTGTGAGTTTCGATGAATTTTTCTTCAATTTCGTTATTAGTTTGATATGGGTTGGGATAGGTTTATTTTTAAATTTCTTTTTTTTTCTGAAAATAGGGATAGTGGACGAATCATACTTTACTACAAAGTATACATTGCAAATGTACATACATAAGCATAGGTAGGTATATTGTTTAGGCTAATGTTAGGTACGTAGGTAATTTAATTAGTAATTAGTAATTACATATACCTATGTATGTAGGTAGGTATTCATATGCACAAATGGAGGTTAGTAGGAACATATGTATGGAGGTACATATATATACATACATAATACATATATGTATAACATAAGTTGGGGCGTACCTATTACGTTTTTCAATTATTTTAGTAGTAGGTATTTTAGGCAGATTTCTTTGCTTTAAAAAATACTGTCGAGTGAAGAAAAAAAGATATACCTAATCAAAGTGGAACATTCACCAGTGCACTGTGCGTACACAAATAACATAGGTACAATTTTTTCTCGCATTGTTGAATTTTTGTATAGGTATACATTTTGTAGTAGGTAGGTAGTATATGGTTTTAAGAATTATTTGTATACCTACTTTGTTTTTGCTTTTACGTATTTTTTTGAGATATTGTTTTGCTTTAGGTTGCCGGTTGCATGGAAGTAGTTTTCACTTATTGCAGTTTTTGTAGTCGCATATCAGTGGTAAAGAAATGTTCTTCCTTTTATAAAGGGTGTCCCAAAATTAACGCAAGATTTGAATTAAATAGAAAACGCCGTTTTTAGTCTTTTGATAGTTATATTTTTATTGACTCGTAAAGTACATAGGATAGGGTTATGTATGGAATAACACATCGGACAAATGGCCTCCACGGCTTTGCATGCACATGCGCACTCTTTTGTTGAAATTTTCCATGACCATTCTGCATAAATGTGGCTGAATTTCGTTGATGCAGCGTTGAATCTCCTCCTTTAATGCACGGGTGGTTGTGGGCTTGTTGACATAGACTTGTGATTTCAAATAACCCCATAAAAAGAAGTCTAATGGTGTTAAATCACACGATCTAGGAGGCCAATTTTGATCACCGAAACGAGAGAGTACACGACCTGGAAATGTCTCATGCAGTAATTGAATTGTTTCACGGGCTGTATGACATGTGGCACCGTCTTGTTGAAACCACATATTGGACACATCAATATCATCCAATTTTGGCAGAAAGAACTGGGTAATCATGTCGCGATATCGAGCACCAGTAACAGTCACTGCTTGACCAGCATCATTTTCAAAAAAATATGGCCCAATTATGCCTCCAGCCCAAAATCCACACCATACAGTCACGCGTTGTGGATACATTTGTTTTTCGACAATCACATGTGGGTTCTCCGAACCCCAAATGCGGCAATTTTGGCGATTGACAAAGCCATCAAGATGAAAATGTGCTTCATCGCTTAGGATGATTTTGCTCGAAAAATCAGCCGCCGAGCTTTCACTATTTTTGAAATATTCTTTAATAATGAAGACACGTTGTTCTATCGTGTAACGCTCCATTTTTAATAACCCTATACTGTTAGCTGTCAAATTGCTTTTTTTTCAGGGTTGCCAACACTTCACTGCACAAATGGCGGCAAATTCAAATCTTGCGTTAATTTTGGGACACCCTTTACCTACATACATCCCTTTTTTCGCTTTATTTTTAACTTTCCATAGGAAGTTATTGTCCGATTTGTCGAATTAAAAATTTTGACATTTCTCGACGTTTCAAGGTCCCTAGAGTCGAAATAAAAGATTTTTAGAGAGATGTCTGTGCGTGCGTTTGTATGTACGTACGTTCGGACGTCCGTACGTTCACGAAGTTTCGTCGTCCATACCTCAAGAACCAGTCGAGATTTCGACTTCAAATAAATTTTGTTATACAGACAAAAATGCAGAATGATGGAGAAGGGCTCTCAAAAAAATTGTGTGGGTGGTTTCTTTTTACCAATTTAAGCAATTTAAAAAAAAGATGAAAATGTTGGTTTACCCAAAATATCTCACGAACCAATAACGCTAGATACTTTAAATGAATTTTATATTGTAATGTGATACCAAACAAATATATGTATTTTAAAAAAAAAATCCAGTTAAAGGTTTTTTTATAAATCAAAAAAACTGAAAAAAAAAAAATATTTGTCTCCTCGAATATTTTACGAACAAAAAATGATTTTATCTCCAAAATAATTTTGTGCAACGAAGAATAACGTTTTTGAGGGAGAGTACGATAACTTTGGCGACAAAGTTTAATGACGGATTTGTATAGAACAGTTAAAAACAAGCATTTTTTACTATGGGAGGGGGGGTCTATCTCCCCCCGTTTAGGCGGTAGGGGCAGTTTAAAAAAATATGTACATTAAATGGAAAAAAAATAATTAAAAAATAACGGTAATACTTATAATTAAGTATTATACCTTTTTTTAAAGCCAACACTTTTGTCTATTAGCTTGTTTTTAAATCAAATCAAAACTATGCATAGTTTTTGAAAAAAATTGTTTTAAAGTCAAAATTTGTGCAAAAAAAGTTCAAAAAAAGGTTTAAAGTGTAATTTTTCAAAACTTTCAGATTATCTACTATTTTTTTTTATAATTCATTGCTCTTATTTGTTTTTGATCAAAAACTGAAAACTAGATGACTTGATGTCTTCTAGTTCTTGATAAAATTGAAAATTACCAAAACAAAATATTTTAATTAAATTACTTTTTCCTTGCTTAAGTATTACGTAGTCTTATTTTGATAATAATAATCGAATATGGATTAAGGTATACCTAGGGTAAATTAATTTTTCTTAAATCCAGCTTATTTAAATGCAAAAGAAACTTTGCATTCACCCCATCTTGCACCCACCGCACCTTGCACCCTCCCCACCTTGCACCCTCCCCACCTAGCACACACTCCAACTTGCACCCACCCCAAATCCTATAGTGTGCCCAAGCAGGGGGTTGCAGGGGGGTTGCAGCATGCCCGCCTTACAGATCCCACTGTTGCATACACCCAAACTCGCGCACACCTTACTGTTGCATACACCCAAACACGCATTACGCATACGCAAATACCATTAGTACTATCAAAATAAGACCACTCAAGCAAAAAAAAAGAATTAAATTAAAATAGTAGTTGTAGTTATTTTCAATTTTCTCAAAAACTAAAAGACATAAAATCATCTAGTTTTCATTTTTTGATTAAAAACAAATAAGAGCAATAAATTCTGAAATAAAAACAATGGTAGATAATCTTGAAGTATTGAAAAATTACACTTTAAACCTTTTTTTTTTAACTTTTTTTACTCAAATTTTGAGTTTAAAAATAAATTTTTCAAAAACTACGTATAGTTTTGACTTGAATTAAAAACTGGCTAATAAAACAGAGTGTTGGCTTTAAAAAAATGTATAAAACTTAATTGTAAGTATCACCGTTATTTTTTAATTATTTTTTTCCATTTTAAATAATAACTTTTTTAAATTGCCCCTCCCGCCTAAACGGGGGGAGATAGAACCCCCCTCCCATAGTAAAAAATGCTTGTATTAAGACCCTCTACCAAAAACCGTTATTATATCTTGGCGCCAAAGTTATCGTACTCGTGCCCGTTTTTGACTAAAAAAATTATTAAATGTTCAGAAAAATTGATTTTCGACTTTGAAATCAAACTTTTTCATTATACCTATGCAAAATATTGTTGGAAATTTTTAAATTTTTAGAAATAATTCAACTGACAACTTTTTTACCAAAACACGAAAACCTACAAACATTTTTATCAAGACAAATCGGCAGACGGGATGGGAAGTTATCAGTGTGGGTCGCATCGTAGCCTCTTTTTATAATAATATGTTGCGCCAAACTTGAACAAGACATAATTAGGTATATTTATTTGTTTTAATTAAATAAAATTTACAAAGGTATCTATGAAAGTTAATCTAACCTCCAAGTAAACGATTTGGTAAATCAATTTAACCAAATCTCCAAAACAAAATAAAAATAGTAAGAAAATGGCAATTTTTTACACACGAAAAATGAATAGTATCTTTTCAAATACCTACTTAACATACTCAGATGTAGGTATACCTATTCCTTTTTTTGTGGCGACACAAACACATTATCCCATTTAACGCGTGCATATTATTGTTTTCATCTATAAATATTCATATAGTTCGCTTTCAAAAAAGATCCCAAAAGGACTTTTTTAATCCCTTTTGAGGATATAAATTAGCATATACAGAAACCATTATCATGAAAATGATATTCAAGCTACTAATAGTACTCACTGGATGCTCATAAGTCGCATGGTCGTTTGAGCAATGTTTGGTGTCCACTTCTATTTGTAATTATTCAATGATGGAACATATAGACAAATAGACATTCTAAATAAATACATAAACAACATTAATAATAAAATAAAATTCACAGCAGAAATAGAAAACAACAACAATATCAACTTTTTAGACCTAAACATAAGAAACAACAACAACAAACTATACTACAAAATCTATAGAAAACCAACAACAACAGACATTACAATAAACAAAAATTCACACCATCCACATACACAAAAAATGGCAGCATATAATGCATTCATAAATAGATTATTTAATATACCTATGAACCAGACAGATTACGAAGATGAAGTAATTACAATAAAACAAATTGCCCTTTCAAACGGATACAAAACAGATACAATAGACAAGTTAATTACCAAAAAGAAAAAGAAAATAAAAAACAAAAACAAAAACAAAACCAATGAAGAAACCAACAATAATAAATACATCGCAATTGAATATACTAACTTACTACCACAAATTCTAAAATACGAATTCAAAAAACTAAACATTAAAATATCATTCAAAACAAAAAACAATATTCAAAAAATTCTACAACAAAAAACAAACAGAGAAATTAAAAAAAGCACAGGTATATACAAAATTAATTGTGACGACTGTGGAAAATTCTACATAGGACAGACTGGAAGAACTTTCTATGAAAGATTCTTAGAACACAAACCGAAACCCAACACCAAATCCACCTTTGCACAACACCTCATAGAAGAAAACCATAATTACACCAGCTTTGAAGACAATCTTACACCCATGCATATATGTCGAAAGGGGACAACACTTGACGCATTAGAAGAGTTTGAAATATACAAAGCAAACAAAAATGAACAAGACAAAATACTAAACGATAAATTAACAATAAAGAACAACATACTATATAACACCGCAATAGACTACCAAAGAAAATAAACAAATATATAATAAAAAAGAGACAAATATATACATTAATTAAAATAACCCAAACAAAATCAACCAAAGAAGACACCAACAAAGACAACAACAAAGACTGAACAACATCACAGTCCGATAGCATCAACCAGTGCCCGATGATGGATATATATATCCGAAACGCGTCGCATTAATAATAATATATGTTGTGATAATAATTAAAGTAATTTAAATAAATAAATAAAGAAAAAATTTTACAAAATTTGTTTTTTTATATATTTTAATTTAATCATAATATTATTCAAAAAAATACACAACATGGAGACAACAACACAAACAATCAATTTTGTTGTTCGGAAATTTCGTTTTGCCGATGGAGTTTGACATTTGATTTGTGGATTGTGTTTATTCAAAATGAAGTTAATGTAATTTGTAAACAAACAATTATTAAATAAAGATTATTTTGTTAGAAATTAAATTTGTTTTCATTATTTTTAGTTTATGAATTATTTACATGTCTTGTCGCAGTGCAAATTTGTTCAGATTATTTATACAAAGATAATAAAATATTTTAAATAAATTATTATTGCTTGTTTTTGTTTATTATTAAGATGAATAATCTAGTAAATTAATTAAATTTTGTGCTTTTATTGAATTTGGTTTCGTAATAAAAGAAAATATTATAAAAAACTAAGTTGTTTTATTTTGTATTCATGGTGTTTTATGCAAAATTATTGGTTTTTGTATACATTTTTAAATGATGGCGGTTTGTTCGGTTTGGCATTCGGTTGATGGTAAAAGACAAATCTTTGCAATTGGTCGCTTCATTTGTCCATTTTGGGTTTTTACCGTGACAACGCGTACTAGTCCGTCAGCTCCTGCGTGTATTCCTTCTATTCTCGCGAGATTCCAGTGCGTTGGTGGAAGTCGTTCATCCTTGAGAAGAACTAAGTCTCCTATCTTAGGCAAAGCCTGGATTTTTGTCCACTTTGGTCTCTGTTGAAGCCGTGCTAGGTATTCAGAGTTCCATTTTTTCCAGAATCCTTCTGCTAAGGACTGAACTCGCTTCCATCGGTCCATATGGCTGATATTGGTGTTTAGTTCGCCTTGAGGAACAGCATGTAGGGATTCTCCGACTAGAAAGTGTGCAGGGGTGAGCGCGTTCAAATCGTCGAGGCTGTCGGAGAGAGGGCAAAGGGGCCTCGAATTCAGACAAGCTTCTATCTGAGCTAGAAGCGTCGCGAGCTCCTCGAAGGTTAGCCTTTCGGTCCCAACAACTCGTTTTAAATGGTACTTGACCGATTTCGCACCCGCTTCCCATAATCCACCAAAGTGTGGAGAAGCCGGGGGAATAAAATGCCAATCGATACCGTGATTTGACAAGATTTCTGCAACTTCCTTCCAATCGTGTTGTGCTTCCTTCAACATCTTCGCTAATTCATTATTAGCACCGACAAAGTTTGTTCCGCAGTCGCTGTAGATTTGTTTGCAGCTTCCTCTTCTGGCCGTGAAACGCCGAAATGCTGCCAAGAAAGCTTGTGTCGTCAGGTCTGATACTACCTCTAAATGTATGGCTTTTGTTGCCAAGCAAATAAATACGGCAAAATAGCCCTTTAAAATTTTTGCACCGCGGGCTTTCCAGGACTTCACTTCTATTGGACCAGCGTAGTCGACACCGGTGTGACTGAAAGGTCGAGACATCCGCACTCGAGCAGCAGGTAAGTTTCCCATCAGCTGTTGCATCTCCGAAGCCCTTTGCCGATAACAGGAAGGACATCTGTAAAGCTGATACTTAACGCTGCGCCTTATCTGACCAATCCAATATTTTTGTCGGATGTAGCTTATCATCTGCTGGATGCCGCCATGAAGGGTGTTTTTATGCGCCTCTCTGACTACCAGACTTGTGAAGTGGTGTTTGTTTTTTAACAAAATTGGATGTTGCGCATCATAGGATAGGAGGGAGTTCTCTAAACGTCCGCCCACTCGTAAGATCCCATCAGCATCGATGAAGGCATTCAACGCGCGGAGGTTCTTGGGAGTCTTGGAGTTCTCTACAATTTGCTGGATCTCTGTTTGGAACATCTCATGTTGTGCTGCCTTGACGACGATGATATGTGCTGCCTCGAGTTCCTTGGAGCTAAACGGACCTTCTATAGACCCCAATTTCGGTCGACACTTTTTTGTAAATCGGGAACAGTGCGCGATGACCCGTACAACCTTGAGTAGACTCGAACAGTTGTATATAGCCTGCAGGATACTGTTGCTGTTTGACACATGAATGCTGAGTATCTTCACCGTCCGCCTTTCTTCAGTTGTGTCAGTTTCGATGGGTTGATGCGGAGCATCGAAATCCCATTGATTCCTAAGAAATTCTGGTCCAAACCACCAAGTTTCCAGTGATTTCAATTCTGACGGAAACACACCCCTGGACGCTAGATCGGCTGGATTATGAAGCGTTGCAACATGTCCCCAGCAATCGATCCCCACTAACCGCTGGATTTCCGAAACGCGGTTAGAGACAAATGTGGTCCATTTGGCGGGAGTGGCGCGTATCCAGGCTAATGCGATCGCAGAATCTGTCCACGCATACATCTTGACATCGTGAATTTCTAAGACCTCCCTTGTGTACTGTAACAGCTGAGCCAAAACCACAGCACCACACAGTTCTAGACGAGGTAGTGTTACCGTTCGTTGACTTGGTGCCACCTTTGTCTTGGATAACAACAGATTGACATGGATATTGCCGTCGTCATCCAGAACGCGGAGATAGATTGCTGCGCCGTAAGCTTTCGTTGAAGCGTCACAAAACCCGTGCAGCTCGATCGCCTTGTTGGTCTTGCTCAACTGGGTCCACCGTGGGATGCGAAGATGTTCGATCAGAGGAAGTTCTCTAATAAAAGTGTCCCAATCCTTCATCAAAGTTGTTGGAATCTGTTCATCCCAATCATATCCAAGGTCCCATAGTCGCTGCATCATTAGCTTGGCCGTGATGATGCATGGGGAAATCCATCCCATAGGGTCAAAGAGTTTGGCAATTGTCGATAACATTGACCTTTTTGTTGTTGCTTCTGTTGGCGGCTGTAAGTTCTGGTACGAGAAGCTGTCATCTTTGGGATACCACTTAATCCCGAGCGTCTTAACGTGATCGGACGAATTGAACGGAAGTTCAAAATCAAGCTCACGATCTTGAGCTGGGATATCCTCGATGAGTTCCTTTACGTTGCTTGTCCATTTTCGTAAATTGAAGCCTGGAGACGCCAACAGTTGCCTCGCTTCATCACGTTTCTTCCGTGCTTCTTCGAGCGAATCAGCACCGCTGATTAAGTCATCGACGTCCTTACGGACAACATTCGCCCCCACCGGAAAATTTTGTTCTTCGTCTTCAGCTACTTTGGTTAGGACTTTGATAGCAAGGTATGGTGCACTTGCTGTGCCAAATGTTACGGTTTTCATTTTGTAGAATTGTATAGGAGCAGTCTTCTGCTCTCTCCACATGATAAGCTGATAGTATCGGTCCGGGAAACTAACCAAAATTTGCCGATACATCTTCTCGATGTCGGCTGTAAAAGTGACTCGGTGAGTCCTCCATTTTAGCACGAGATCTATGATACTCGACTGCAATTTCGGACCCACAAGTAAACGGTCGTTGAGGGATTTCCCGTCCGAAGCCTTCGCAGCTGCGTCAAAAACTACTCTCAGCTTCGTTGTGGAGCTTGCTTCCTTAAAAACGGCATGATGTGGTAAGAAATAATGAAATGGGGTTTGTAAAACCGCATCATTTGCATCTATTTCCTCCATGTGGCGGAGTTCTTTGTATTCTCGGATACATTTAATGTAGTCCGTACGAAGCTTCGGATCCGCATCAAGCCTCCTTTCGAGATGAAGAAATCTACGGAAAGCGACTTGTCTACTCGTTCCCATTGCTGGGAGGTCTTCATTCTTAAATGGCAATTTTACTTCATAACGTCCGTCTGGTAAACGTCTTGTGTTCTTCTTGAAGATCTCATCACAAACGATGTTCTCCTCGGTTTCAAGTGTCTGGAACGGCATTTCTTCCATCTCCCAAAACTTCTCCAGTTGCGAGCTCAAATCCGTTATTTGGACGAAGCTTCGAATTTGCCGGGGAATTTCCGCTGGAACTTTCCCTAACACTATCCACCCTAGCTCGGTATTTTGCGCGATTGGTCCCAATCCATCGTCTGGTCTCCTTATCTCAGGAAGGAGTATCTGTGCACAAACGTCACTCCCTAATAGAAGATCAATAGGTGCAGGTTCGTAGAGATGGGGATCTGCTAACGAAAGACCCTTTAGATGGTTCCATTTGCCGGGTATCACTCGTTGGGTCGGGAGATGCCCAGTCAGCGACTTAAAGACCAAAGCCTGAACGGCAGTCTCAAACGTCGAGTGGCGGGACGCAAAATGTACTTCGATGGAGTGTTGCGTAGTGCCGCTGCTGACCAACCCTAACCCAGATACCTCGGCAATGTTCCGTCGCCTTTTCAATTTAAGCAGTTGTGCGGCAGCTTCGGTGATAAACGATGTTTCTGAGCCGGTATCGATCAGAGCACGTAAAAGGCGTATCCCGCCGTCCGCTGCTCGTGCCTTAACAACCGCTGTTGCCAGAAGCACCTGATGTGCGTGTTTGCGATCACCATCTATCGCGTGGTAATTAAACGTTGGTCCATTTGACTGGAGCTGTTGTTCCCCCATTGGCTGAAACTCAGGTGCGTTTGGGTTCACTGTCACTTGTAATGCCTTCGTATTGTTTTGTAATGCTTGAGCAGATGTACTGGCTACAGGCTGTTGTTGTTGTTTGCTAATCTGTTGTGCGTTGCAGTGAACCAACGAATGATGCCTTTGTTGGCAAAAATAGCATGAAGTGATGGACAGACAGGCTTGAACAAGATGGCCGTAAGATAGACAATTTTCGCAGACCTGGAGCCTACGAACTGTATTTTTTCGTCCCAAGATGTCCATATTCAAAAACTGCTGGCATTTTCTCAGCGTGTGCTTACCTTGGTTGCACAACTTGCATGACAGCTGCTCTGCAGGGTTCGATTTCGCTGCTTGTCGATACGGTTGCTTAACAGTTTGCTTAGCGTGTAAGACCTTAGGCTTTGCTGATGGCAAACGTTGCCTTATGTTGATGGATGGCTCATCTTTGGTCCGATACCCTACTACAAGTTCCTGCTGGTCCACAACCTCGAGAGTCCGGAATCTAGTCTCCAAAAAGTCGGTAAACTCTTTAAAACTCGGTAAATCTTTCCTATTCCCTAATTTCTCTTCCCACAGTTTTTGGCTTACATTCGGCAACTTCTGGAAAAGAAACCAAATCAACACCGTATCCCATTCAGAGACTGGAACGTCCATATTTTCCAGTGCAAGGAGACATTCTCTTGTTTTGTACAATAAATCTCGAAGCCCAGAAGCAGTTTCACGAGACAAGGAGGGTTGTCCAAAAAGGGTCTGCATTTGGATGTGAACAAGTATCCGTTTGTGATCGTACCGTTCCTTCAAAAGATCCCACGCTTTCTCATAACTGGCAGCCTCAATTGCAAAATTTTGCAAAAATCGACTAGCATCACCAACTAAGCATGATTGCAGAAAATGCAATTTGTCGCTGTCATCGAGGGCCTTGTTATGGTGAACGAGAGCTTGAAACCTGTCGTGAAAAGCTCGCCAGGTGGTGTATGAACCATCAAACTTCGGTAAATCGATTCGTGGAAGTCGGATTCCCGATGATGCTGCGACAACAGAATGGGGCGGAACACCCGCGGTTGTTGGAGCCGCAATAATTGGCGCGGATTTGTCTATAGCATCAACCAACTCTGCCCGATATTCCAGGTAAAGTTCGTTAATTTGATCATACACCACCACTAATTCCTCTTGTTTCAGATTTTCTTCAAACAAACCTGCTCCAATAATGGCTTCGTGATAAGATTTGGAAGTCAAAATGTTATCTTCCAACTTGCTTAAACGTCCCGAAGCATAAGATTTACCCTTACGCTCTTTTGGAGCTTTCTTAAAGTTGGTAAGATCTCTTATTAATTTATTTAAAATACCCTTTTGGAGTTCTCCATATTTATAGCCTTTTGCTTCAGCCATAATAATTACTAATTATTTTATGTATTCAAATAGGAATTACAAAAAAATGAAGACAAGTTTACAACACGTAAATGAAGACTTACTGCTTGTCTGTTGCTGCTGCCGTCTTATCTGATGAAAAGCTGATTTCAGGAGCCTCCGCTGATGAGTTAATTTTTAAGTTATTTGTTTAAATGTTTAAATTTAAATTTAAATTTATTAATTTATTTAAGTTAAAATTAAGTAATTTTAAGTTTATTTTTCAAGAAATTGTTTAATTTAAAAAAGAAACCACTTTTTAAATGATAGAATTGTATGGAATTTTAAGTCTCGTGACTATATATATATATATAAGATGAATTGTAAATTCCATCTTTCTTTTTAAATGTTTAAAGTTCTGGCACTCACTGCACACACTTATTGTTTTAATTGTTTTTTAAAGCCGATTCGTAAAAAAAGCTCGAAGGACCAATGTTTCCGTATGTAATTATTAAAATTATTAGGAATTGTGTAAAATGATAAAAAATACTTCTATATTGAAAATATGTAAAAGTAAAATTATTAAGACAAAGGAAAAAACACCACTTCTTTGTTCAATTGATTTCTTTATTATAAGTTAGAATGACAAGCAATTATATGAGTTTGCCTTGTGGATCGTGGAACGCATTTATAACTTCAAGGTTTGTTCGTATCTATTTTACGAGTAGATTCGCACCGCAGCCGCCTCTCCGTTTGGCATCCCTGTATGTTCGAACAACATCGTTTTGGAGAAAGTAAGATTATTGCACTTGATATTTCAAAGGCATTTGATAAAGTCTGGCATCTTGCTCTCTTATCGAAAATGCGTGCTTTCGGTATCGACGAATCTCTTCTTCGATGGATTAGAAATTTTCTTTCCAACCCTTCAATACAAGTTGGTTTGGACCGGACTCAAGTCTGAAACCCATAAAATAAATGCTGGTGTGCCCCAGGGCTCCGTTTTTCCTCCGAACCTCTTCCTCATTTTTATAAATGATCTCCTGTCTGCTACTTCTAATCCAATACATTGTTTCGTTGACGATAGCACTCTTAGCTTTTCATATTCGTTTACAGACTCACAACCCTCCTCTTCGGATGTGGAACTGCAACGACAAAATATGATTAGCTCATCAAATTCCGACCTACACAGCATTGTACAATGGGGGATAAAAAATCGTGTGGAATTTAATGCTTCGAAAACGCAATGCTGTCTTGCATCGTAAAAGCGAGATAAACCCTCTTTGCCACTATCTATGAGTGGTACTTGCATCAACGAAACGGAAAATCTCGACATCCTCGGAAAGTGCATCAGCAACCACCTTTTGTGGAGCGATCACATACGCGATGTTGCCAAAAATGCCGCAAAATGTCTAGGTTTTTTGAGACGTTGCAAGACATTTTTCTCTCCGTCTGATCTGGCTACAATCTACAAAACCTACATACGTCCGAAACTTAAATATAACTCTCATCTCTGGGCTGGTGCTCCAGTAACTTATTTAAGCCTCTTGGACAGTATTCAAAATAGAGCTTTTAAAATGATTGGTGACATTAACATCATCAACTCGTTTACGTCACTCGAACATCGACGCAAGGTTTCTTGTCTAACCCTTTTTTACCGTTATTTTAACGGACTATGCTCTATTGAAATAGCCAGTTGCATTTCTCCCCTTAAACAATTTAAGCGTAATACCCGCGCTTCTAGGAATGCCCATCAGTTTACCCTTGGGGGGAATATATTATCTAGAGTCCCGACCGGTACCCGTCCTACCTGAAACACCCTCAAATTTTATTCGAGGTGAACTCTCTCAAATTGGAGGTGAACTCTCTCAAATTCGAGGTGAACTCTCTCAAATTCGCTATCGGTGAATACATGTGAGTGGAAAAAAAAACAAAAAGGGGATTGGGCTAAAATAGAAACTTATGGGATTTTTGTGACCTGTCAAAAATGACAATCAATTTTTCAAAACAAAACAATGGAATTCGGATGTTGAGAGTAAGTTTTAGTTAATTATTTTGATATTATATAATTTGATATTTTTCAGACCAAAATTCCTTATAATGAAGAAATTATATACAAGTTCACTTCATTGAATAAAAAGTAAGTCAAATTGCAGTTGCACCTCCAACAATAATCGATTTATTTTATAGTCTGTGTTTTCATTTCACCATAATGCAGGAAGCAATTTCCCTGAAGAAATCTGGAAGACAAAGCAAACAAGGCACTGATTTGCAGGCAAGTTTTTATATACATATTATATTTCTTTTAACAAAATATTATCAATATTTTTAACGACAGATACTGCCCATTGTGTTTGTATGTACATCTCAACGGCATAGCTCCCGCAGGCGTTGACGGAGGAGGTGTCACCATCTCTACCAATACTCAAACGCATTCAATGCAACAAAACCAGCAGCAACAACACCACGAAGTCAATGGTGCAAGTAGAAGTTTTTCCATGCAATAGTCGACCGCTAACGCCCTTCTCCCAGCAGCTGAGTGTTGGTGTTGAAACGACATAATAGCAGCAACTGCCAACTCGGTCTAGTTATCAGCTGCCAAGAAATAACATGCAAGCGGCTCAAAAAAAAACGACGCAACAGCGCGCGGAGATCAATTGTGTAAGTACGAATCGAAACATTCATATCTTAGTCAACTCGCTTAATCTTCATCTTCTAGGTGTTAAGAGTACTACCAGTCGGTAGTTCTGCAAAGAAGCAAGGAAAACAAGACTACAATCGCAGGAAGACTCCGAAAAATTTCCAACCTTGACTGTAAATTAAGTGAATTAAAATATTAAATCTAAAACTAATCCATTCATTTTGCTCCTAAGGATCGCACTGGCTTAACGGTGGCAATCATTCGGAGGCAAATGGGCTGGCCCGTCAAGAATCCTCCAAAGGCCAAACACATTCAGATCAGTCCCTCGTCGGCAGCTACTGACGATGTCGGCGAGTTGAATCCATCGATTTTCACACAGAAAATCAACATCAAAAACAGTAAGTCAACTTCCATTTAAGATTTCCTTATATACTGAAAGTTAATTTCTTTATAGTCACGAAAATTAAGCGTGAACAACCTCTATCCGCAGCGGAAGTGTTTTTGTGTCAAGCGATCTCTGCGTTGTCGACAATGCGAACACAATGTCATCAAGCCGGAGTACCATCCAGAATCGATCAAGTATCGCATTCAATTGTTTGCTAACTACTATGTGCCCAAAGTTCTGCTTGTGCGTTGTGAAAAGCCACTGAAGCCTGGCACGTCCACTCAATTGATGCTCAAGCTAACTAACCCAACAATGCACGATATGACCACAACCATTATGAAACTGCCAACCAAGGAAGAGGAACGGCGAATGATCGATTTCGAATAAAAGGCGACCGTTCCTGCAGCAACATCGACGCCATCATTGAACACGAGTCTATCGAGGCAGACATCACTGACCGAGGAACCACGTTGTGTTAAGAGTCCCACCAACGCCATTCTAGAGATGTTGGATTCTTCGTTTGTCTTAAATCAACGCGACGATTCAGCGGAATTCGACGAAGGAGTTCAAGTTCAACGAAAGGAACCAAAGTAAATAACAGAAAATCGAATTGGAAATTCTTATTCTATGTTGTTTCTCTTATTTTTTTTTATAGATTCACCACTTGGAGAAAGTCCAATAAAGTAACAATCAAATCGAACTTTACACCAGAGAGAAAAAACTAATCGAGTGAGCCAAATTTCCTCGTCTCCGTCCCTTCGAAACCTCTTATGTCCAATTTCATAAACAAACACTAAAAGCACTTTTATCTAAAACCTTTTTAAATCTTATCAGGCCTTTATTTTTTTTCAGTTTCACCAAGCTTGAAATGGGAAATTTCAGGGATATTTTTGTTAAAATAGAGTTCTCTTCACAACCCTGTAAAAATAAAACCCCTTTTTTCTTTCTATTAAGCGAATTGTGTGAGAAAAAATGAGAAAGCATTATATGTTGAAATAAATGACAAGAATCGCAAAATACAACAATGTAAACTTCTTCAAAATCAAAAATCGTGTGTCGTTCAAAAATAAAATATGAAAATCTTCTTCAGATGAAGATGACCAATAATATTCTAATTAAAAATTTAAATCATAAAAATGATATTATAAATGCAATGTTGAATTTGTTTACCTATTCATTCTGTATTTCCAAGTATTGAGAAAACAAATTTTACAAAACAAAACATCAGCTGACAATCTGTCATATTAATTTAATGACACTTTTAAAATTTGATGAGCCAAAAATGGGCATTTAGTTTTAAAAGGTGTTTAAAAGCTTGTTTACTTTAAAAACGCTTGGTGAAACCAAAATATCCCATTATACAGTTTAAAATTTCATAAACAGCTTTTATACATTTATAAAAGCTGTTTATGAAATTGGGCATTACTCTCATTTTTTATAGCCTGTTGAATTCGTAACGGTGTATACATGTTTTCACCTCGGAGAAGAGTACACAAAAAAACATCAGTTCCGGGAAATGCGACATTTCTCATTTTTGTTTATTGATAGCCAAGAAGGCTATGTTTTTTAAAGTCTCATTATAATATTTGTAATTCTCATGAATTTCTTTTTTTTTAATTTTGCTAACATCTTGTCGTTTTTATATCTACAAAAATACTCCTATAATTCAAATTAATTCTAACAAAACATTTTTGTTTGTCAATAAATAACGGGAGAATTTATACCTACCGGTAGTTCGTGGTGAATTTGTTTTTCTCTTCTTTTTCTCTAAGTAACAGATAGATGGCATTAACAACCAAAACAAGAAAGGATGTATGCAGAAAGAGTGTAACAAGGTTAAGGTTTTTTAGACTAGACTTTATTTATATTATTTAAAATATACTGCATTGAATTATTTTACATTGAATTATAAAAGGCGGAAATAATAACGTTCTACAGTTTACCAGGAATATTTATATAAAATATCCATATCTTCTGCAATTGCGGTATCAATCGATATTTTCTGGAACTTAGTGGTATCGTAAAATTTATCTGTCATAAATTAATTTTTCAGCTTTTTTAAACACCAAAAAAATCAATTATGAAATTTGGCTGCGATAATAATTACTTGAACACAGCATTTTCTATGTTTATAGTTATTCAGGTTTAGCCCTTAACTTTGATTTGCATTTATTTATGAATAGCCTAAAAAGTTTAGCAAACATCTATGAATAAGCCACAATGCACTTTCAGAAAAAAACTGTAGTTAGAACTTTCCCTCACAGATTTTTCCTTGTCGGTATATAACTGAACACGTGCGGAACGTGCACCACCAATAGCCCATTTTCAAATCCATTCAGAATCTCACGAGGTATGGTATCAAAACGGCGCACTCAGCGCTATTTGTGTCCTGCGCGAAGCAGGACAGCCGTTTCTACCTACCTACCTACCATATAACTGAAAGATAAGATATAAATAGTTAGAACTGGAAAACTTATAAAAATGATGCAAAAGACTTAAATTTTGGTTGAATAACAAATTTGTATATTCTTTTCACATAACCACTGACCTAGCGAGAATACAAATATTTTTACTTTTGTACAAAAGTACTTTTCGCCTTATGTAGTTAAGCCTTTAAAAGCAACACACTAGCTTAGTGAAAAGCAGTAAGAATAGCTTATCACCTATTCACAAATCTTATGCAATGAAAATTGGCAACAGAAGTAACAAGTTGACGGTCCTTTTATTTAGTCTCTACTTAAATCACTTATTTTCAGCATTTTTGTCGTGAGTAATGTAAAGAAAATAAACAACGAGTACACACAAATCAAATAGGAATGGAAAAAAGAGATGAGTATATAAAAATGTTTTCAATGTCCCTGCGTTGTTTTATTTCATCTTATTCTGTAACTCTCGTTTTCAATGTTCCTGCAACTCTCGCATCGATAAACCATAGAGGAAATATATTATCTAGAGTCCCGACTTAATGGGTTTGCTCTCTTTCGGCCTACAAGCTAAATTGAGAGGATTTTGTCCATAAGGATAAGAATGTGTTAGTTGTCCCGTGCATTTCTTATGGGAAAAAGCCATTATGAATGTAGTTGTTATGGAATTTGTGCCCATATTGCTCAGCCGTGGGAGAAAAAACTGTGAGGTGAACTCAGCCGTTCAAAAAAGAAATCCGTTGAATTCAAAAATTGAAAAATTAATGCAATATTTAAAGAAAAATTAATTTTGCAACTTCCTTTCAGTGAAAACTGTACTAAAAATAATATTTGACTGCTTTTGGCAAACAAATTCTACGATTTTTATGAAAATTTTTGATAAAAACAGAAAAAATCATGCAGAAAGTATAGGCGCACCATAGAACTGCAACGCGAACGTGGCCTAATTTGAGTTTAACCCAGTTTTGACAGATTAACAGCAAGGTGAGTATTTTGTCAGTTCTACGAAAATGTAAACAAAATTAATTCCCAAAAATGCAAATGAAGGTAAAACAATTTAAATACAAAATATTTATTTATTGAAATAAAAATATATAATAAATTTGCACCTAATTTAATCCTCAGATAAAGAAGAAACCAAGGAGAATGTTGCAACAGGAAAAGTGGAATCTCCCGAGAAGGAAGCCAGCAACGCCGACGTACATATTTATTCTGGAGTGAAGAGGTACAAATTCAAGGTGTTTTTATTACGTTAATTTTAAACTCAAATTATATGAATATTATTTTGTTTTTTTAGTTAAAATTACATCGCTCTAATCCGATGGATTCTTATGTCCTCATTTTTAATTAAATATCGTATGGCTATCTGCTATCGTGAGCTGAATGACTCCAATTTGGCTATTTCGACATTGCAATCGATTCCGAGTAAGTCTAGACTTCCAAAGATAAACATGCTTCTAGCAAAGATACAACATCGACAGTCAAGAAATCCATTGGAGGTTATTGCCTCTTACAAAGATGTACTGCGTGCCAATGGCCATGTAGGCTATAAGTTCACTCTTGCAAGTCGGCGTCGATGGAATTGAAGTCATTTCGTTGGTGAATGGTAAGCAAGCAATGATTTTAAATATTTTGTGTGTTTTAAGCTTCTTTTATAATTTTATAGTGAGTTCGGCTCCAAAGAATGTTGAGTGGTTAAGTTCGTGTATAAAAGGCCATGCCCAAATGTACGTTCATAAACATCTGGAAAACATAAGAAGAATAGGATTAAAAATACTAAGTTTTTAATTTTGTTAAATTGAACATATGTATGTGTCAATAAAAAAAATAAAACCTACCTAAAACAGCTTATTTGTTTTTTATTATTATTTGCTAAAAACGAAATAAAAAATAAAAAAAAGATATAATCCACTATAATAATTGACCTGAGCAGATCAAATTTTTTGAAAACCAAAAAGAAGTGTTTTTCTTGGGAAAAGTACATTTAATATTTTTTTATTTACTCAAAAACTAAGAAGTTGTATTTTAAAATCCAGTTTTTGTTTTTTAAATGAAAATACATTAATAGCTTTAAATCTAAAACAAAATTATACTAAACTACATACAATTTTGAAAACAAAAAATACAACTTTATTTAAAAACTAGCTGCACCACGAACTTTGACTATTAATGGATGAGATTTAAAGAGTCAAATCGACTTCGAATCATTTTGCAGGATTTGTTGCAATACCGCTTCGTTTTGATTTGTTGCTGAAAAAAAAAAAAAAACAATTAGTGTTTTCAAAGTTTGTGGTTTATGTTACTTACTTTGAAGTGGTCTTGGCATTATGAGTTTTCTGGTCAATGAACGTGCAATGAAATTGTAGCAAATTGATTGGTTTTGAATTGTACCATTCCCGGAATAATGCTCGTAAGTCGATATTTTGATTAAAAATTTGTGGCAAGTCGTTTGTGACATTCTTATGCGAGGCAAATTCCAAAATCCTAATCGGACCATGTCACAAGTGCACAATTTCCGATTGTATTATTTTTGGACATCTTCGGCAGGTGAAGGTTGCGGGTTCCCAATTCTTGGAACATCATTAGAGTAGTTTGTAGGGGTATTCCCGTGTCGACGGTCTTTTATGTGAGTCCAGTTAGTTGTATTCAGAATGCACTTAGTTTTGATGATTCAATAGGCATTATGTTTTCATGGAATTCAGATTTTATTTTTCCAGTCTATAAGTTTACCAACATTCTGATTCCCGTCATTTAGAAGGTGTTCTCACAGCAGGTTGCTTCGAAGTCGACTTTCAGTTCCTCATCTACTTGGTATGTGTCGGCGTAAGCGGCCGCAGTAGCCGCTGTCTCGGTCAGTTCAGCGTCCCCGCTATCATTTTATCAAATACTAAAGAACAATAGAATTTAAAACATCCATTAAATTACTCGTAAGTAAATGAATTAATTAACCTGATTTGCCTGCATAGGTACTCAGCCGTTGCTGATTCTGCTGTTTAGTCGTTCCAAAACTAGGCGGTCGACTATTAATGTCGAAGCTTTCACTTGTAAAATTGACTTGAATCTCACAAAGTCGATGGCATAGCTGAGGATGTTCGCTATTTTGGAATTGAATTCGTAGCTTTGGTGGGGTTGTTGCTGCTGGTGTTGTTGCATTACAAGCATCTGACTATTTGCAGCGACGGTGACACCTCCGCCGTCAACACCTGCGGCAGCTATGGCCGTTGAGATGTACACACAAATACAATGGGCAGCGTCTATCGTTAAAAACATTGATATTATTTTGTTAAGAGAAATATAATATAAAAAACTTACCTGTAAATAAGTATACTTTGTCTTCCAGATTTCTTGATGGAAGTTGCTTTCTGCATTATGGTATGTAATGGGCAGCATCTAAAATGGAAACACAGTACAAAATAAATCGATTATTGTTGCACCTCCTTCGCTGCAATGTGACTTACTTTTTATTCAATGAAGTGAACTTGTATATTATACTCTTTTCATTATAAAGGTTTTTGGTCTGAAAAATATCAAATTATATTAAATATCAAAACAATTAACAAAAACTTACTCTTCAAATCCAAAATCCATTGTTTTGTTTTGCAAAATTGATTGTCATTTTTGACCGGTCACAAAAATTCCATAAGTTTCTATTTTAGCCCAAACCCCATTTTGTTTTTTATTTCCCCACTCACATGTATTCACCGATAGTGAATTTGAGAGAGTTCACCTCGAATTTGAGAGAGTTCACCTCGAATAAAATTTGAGGGTGTTTCAGGTAGGACGGGTACCGGTCGGGACTCTAGATAATATATTTCCTCTATGCGATAAACTCTGAAATTTAAACATCTGAGTTTTTTTGCATTTTTCAACGGTCTGAGCGAAAATTAAACGCATAAACGCAGCTTATAATAAAAAAAATAATAGTAGTAGAGCTTTCAGAGTTGTATGTTTCTAGGTCCTAATTCTAATTCGACTGCTGCACCACCTAATTTATTTTACTTACTTAATGATTAAAACTGACTTAAAATAACTAACTAATATTTCTCTAAATGCGTAATTTAGAATTGTTTCTAAATCGTTGTCAGTGAACCTTTGTTGGGGAAGGTTGCCCCTGTGTTGTGCGTCTCCGTTGTGCCTGTGCTCGTCTTTTTTTTTCTTTTAATTTTTTGTTAATCGTGTCGTGGAGCAAACTTTACATACAGTTAAATACAAATAGTTCATTAAAGAAACAACAAAAAAACAATAATCTGCCAATTAAACAATAAATAATCTCACATTACAATAAACAAGTAGTCTTAAAAACAACAAAAACAAACAATAGTGCAATCTCAAATAAAACAACAATGTAAGCCATAAATCACACCACCCAAGAACAACAACAAAAAAACACCAATAATAAAAAATGATAAGCCACTCAGCACAGCACATCACAGTGAGTACCATCCCATCCTTCTTTCCCCTTCTTCAACAGTTGCACAGCCTAGTTTATGTATTAAGTTTTCATTACAATTGGAACTAATGCATATGCTAGTTTGTGCTTCAGCAGATTACTTGAATTAAATTTACTGTTTTGCATCACAGGGTCGGATCGGTCTCGTCACTGCTAAGGCATAACACTAGCAGTGAAGGGTATGGATAATTATTCGGTGTTTAAATTCAGTGAATTTTATTCTCAATTTTATCTGTATTTGTTTTAGACATTTTTTTTATTTTGCAATGACTGGACAATTCAGAGTAGATTATTGTAATATTCGTGGGCTAAGGGCGAATTTTTTGTTGGCATACCGCCATACTGTTTCATACAGGCCAGCTGTTTTGACACTAAGTGAAACCCAAGTAGTTGAGGATTCTGATCCTGCTGAATTTTTTATTCATGGGTATTGCTTGGTGCCTTTATTCTTTTCCCATCATGGCCTCGCCATATCAGTGACGTTTATTCGAAGGTACGCAGGTGTTCACCGCACACCCTACCAAAATCGTCACATTACATTTATTTGATTTTTTAAATCTTGGTGTTCTCCTTCATCAAGCGCACCACGGCAATTCCTACCATTCATTCATTCTCAAACAAATATAATACTCTAGGCTCTAGGGTGTTCTCCTCATGTCAACGCACCGACCGGACCGACCACCAAAGCTAAGGTAAAGCAAATCCACATCCACACAAAAAATGCAAAGAAGAGACAAAATGTGTAGATAGTTTCTATATGGCTTGGTGTTCACCTTCATCGAGCGCACCACAACACCGTCCCTCCTTCGAATAAACAGACATTTTCTCAAACAAAACAACAAAATAAATACTCCAGGGTGTTCTCCTCATGTGAACGCACCGACCGATCAGCGAAAACAGGGTAAAGCAAATACACGTCCACACGAAAAATGCAAAGAAGAGACAAAATGTGTAGATAGTTTCTATATGGCTATGTGTTCACCTTCATCGAGTGCACCACCGCAACCGCACACGGCCGCGGCGCACAGTCCTTCATTCGAATGAACAGAAAAACAGAAAAGGAAATAAATTGGTTTGGTGTTCAACTTCTATGAGCGCACCACTATCTATTTCAATATGGAATCGAGAAAGAGAGAGAGTGAACTCTGAACGAAGACGACACTTAAGAGCATATAAGTGTACCCCACAGGCACACACAAGGGGAAGAGTTAGAGTTTATATTTTCAGTGTTGTATGTTACATCTCTCTGAATTCAAATTTATTATTTTATTCTCATTACTCATTCTCATTCTGGACTTTAGAATGAAAAGATCGTTTTTCGAGGACAAAATGAATGATAATTTAATGAATTGCAGGTGCATCATTGAAAAATTAATGGAAAAGCCATTTTCGCAGCTAATGCCCATGGAAAAAACAGAGGCGATAAATATTGGAAGGCCAATACCACCTCTTCCAAATTTAATTTCCATAAATGCAACAAAAAATAAAACATTTAATAGATACTTCCAGGTAAAACAGTACGAGTCCAAGTTATGGTTGTGTGGTTGCCCCACTTTAAATAAATTGTTTTGCTGGCCTTGCTTGCTTTTTGCAAGTAACCAAGAAAGGAGTGTGTGGTCTACGGGTTACTCCGATCTAAACCATTTGACCGTAGCAGCAAACAAACATATAATTTCTCAAACCCATATCAATTGTAGTGTAGCGTTGAAAACTTTTGGCAACACCCGTATAGACATGTTGCTTGATGCACAAAAAAATATATCGGTATCTCGTCATAACGAACAAGTGTCCGAAAACCGGCAAGTTTTGGAGCGACTTATTGATGCGGTGTGCTTTTTGGGCTCTCAAGAGCTAGCGTTCAGGGGTAATGATGAACGCGAAGAGTCGGATAACAAGGGAAACTATGTTGAGCTTTTAAATCTAATAGCCAAATATGACTCTAAACTAGAAAATCATTTAAAATCGGCAACGGTTTTTAAAGGAACATCCAACAACATTCAAAATGATTTGATCAATGCAATATCAAACACAATCATTGATAATATCAAAAAAGATATTGATGCTGCAAATTTTCTTTCTGTTATGTTGGATGAAACCACAGATATCACAAAAAAGTGTCAATTATCTGTGGTTTTCCGATATGTAGACTCAAATGGTGCCCCAAAAGAACGATTTTACCAATTTTGGGACGTCAGTGAAGATCGTACAGCCAATGCAATATCGAAAAAAATAATTGATTTGATAAAATCTGAAAATTGGGGTGCCAAATTGGTGGCTCAGACATACGATGGTGCCGCTGTTATGTCTGGTGAGCTAAATGGAACCCAAGCTCAAGTAAGAAATGAGTTTCAGCATGCTATATTTATTCATTGCAATGCTCATGTTCTGAATTTAGTTTTATCACAATCTGTGAACTTTCTTCGGGAAGTGAAAATTTTCTTTTTAAGTTTGTCCGGTCTCTCCGCTTTTTTCTCCCAGTCCACAAAAAGGACTTATTTTTTGGACCAAATAATTAAAAGAAGACTACCCTCCGTTGCCCCAACTAGATGGAATTATTCATCTCGCTTGGTAAATGCTGTTCAAACACATTTTAATGACTTGGTCATTTTATTTGATGAAATGATTGATGATCCAGATACTTGGGGGGCGGACGCAATCCAAGCGAGAGGTTTTCTTCAATTTTTAAAAAGCTTTAATACAGTTTTTATGCTAAACACTTTTAACGATGTATTTTCCCACACGGATATTTTGTTTAATGTCTTACAAAACAAAATATTCGACATAAATTATTGTTGTGAGCAAATTGAATCAGTTAAGATAGAAATCAACACATTACGAACAAAATTTCAAAACATTTTTGAAACTGCTGAAAATATAATTGACCCTGTTCTAAAACGTGGCGAAATTTTGGATACATTTAAACTTAGGTATCGGCAATTATTTTTTGAAATAATCGACACTTTGTCGTTACAAATGGAAAGCAGGTTCGAGTCGTTAAAAAAATTTAAATTTTTAGAATTACTTTCTGTAAAAAAATTTGCTGAAAATGAAAAAAAATTCCCAACTGAAGCCTTCGAATGCCTTAAAAGTTCATATGGTCCGTTTTTTGATTTTGTGAAGCTTAAGAATGAACTTACTGTGTTTTTTAAATTTGCACAGTCACAATTCAAAAATATTTCCGTCAAGGATATTCCAAAACTCCTCGATAATATGGAACTTAAGGAAACTTTTTCTGAAATTTTTAAATTAAGCTCACTAATTTTGACTATTCCAGTGTCAAGTAGCTCTGTCGAGCGATCTTTTTCTGCACTTAAACGCATAAAATCATATGCCAGAAATAAAATGCTGGAGAACAGGTTGTCAGAACTGGCAATTATTTCAATTGAAAAATCATTTCTTAAGGAAATAAAAGCAAAAAATATTTTTTATGATGACGTTCTACAAGTTTTTTTGAAGAAATCCCGTCGAATCGAACTTATCTACAAGTAAATGTTTATTGGGCTCCATTAATTTAACTATACTACTAAATAAATATGACTTATTCTACTATTAAAATAAATACTTAAAAAAAGCAAAAAAAAATATAAAAATAAAAAATAAAAAAAAAAATAAAATAAAAAAAAAAAACAAAAATGGGATCTTGTCTATTACGTCCCCGTCGTGATCCTGGATTAAAACTAAAAATAGGCAAATTATTTGTACAAATAATTATAGTGAACACCTTACTGAAATCACCACGGCACGTCACTGCGCCATATACATAAGGAATGATGTTGCTTATCAGCTCTTACCACAATATGGTATTTGCACCAATTCCTTTTTTAATTATATGTGGTTTAAATTCTCCGTAAATAAGCAAATCATTCACTACTGCTTCCTTTATCGAAGCCCAAATTTAGACAGAGTATCAACTTCTCGTGAATTTGATGCTTTGTCTGATTCCATCCAAAGAATTGTTTCGTCCTATCCTCGAACTGAAATCGTTGTTACGGGCGATTTCAATGTACACAATTCTTCATGGCTTCAACATTCCGGCCAGACAACACCCGATGGAGTGTGTGCAGAAATCTTCGCTGAGTTAAACCACCTAACTCAGCTGGACAACGAGCCCACCCGAATATCCGACGTTGAAGGTCGAGTAGAAAACACTCTTGACTTGTTTCTTACCTCTGACACTGATAAGTACACTGTTAGTGTTCTATCTCCTCTAGACACATCTGACCATTGTGTCATATCAGCAAATTTCTCGTGTAAAAACTCTCCAGTTAAAGAAAGAGCTCCTAAGAGAACCGTTTGGCAATACGAGAAAGCCAACTGGGTCGGTCTCAATAATTACTTCAGGATCTTTAACTGGTCACTATGCTTCCTCGATAGTGACGTTGACGCCAGCGCTGATATAATATCAAGTTTAATTCTCCTGGGAATGAGAACTTTTATACCGAACAGGGTCAAAAGTATCAGACCTAAGGAAAACGCATGGTTTGATGCGAGCTGTAAAGAGGTTATTAGGGCCAAAGAGGTAAGTTTCCGTTGCTATAAAGCGAACCGTACTGAGGAAAGCCGGAAAAAGTTCAAACCAGCCAGGAAGGCCTGCAACGTCCATATTCGACGGACCAAATTTTTACATGACCAAAAATTACGGCAAAAAATACTGCAATGTCCCAAAGGCAGTAAAAATTTTTGGTCATTTGTAAAAAACATGAGGAATTCTTCCTCTTCATCGGTTCCTACTTTTGTTAGCTCTTTAGAGAAAGCTAATCTCTTTGCTAGGCAGTTCGCCGCTAATTCTACGCTGCCAGTGAGTGTTATGACTCCGCCTGTACTTGAGCGAATTAGCGATTCTATGGGACCAATCTTTTTTTGCACTCGTACTGTGGCGAGAGTCCTACAAGATCTTAACATACATAAATCCGCTGGTCCGGATGGTATTCCCGCTATTGTTCTGAAGAGGTGTTCTTCAACGCTGGCAAAACCACTGCGTAAGCTTTTTCATCTGTCCTACTCCTCAGGTCTAGTTCCGAGAGGATGGAAAACTGCATTTGTTCAGCCCATACCCAAAAAAGGCGAATCTTCCTCACCCTCTTATTACCGACCGATTGCACTTACGTCCCTTCTTTCCAAGGTCATGGAAACGCTGATTAAATATCAGCTCAAGAAATATCTTGAAGATCGAAAGCTTCTTAATGACCGGCAATACGGCTTTCGAAGCAATAGGTCCACTGGTGATCTCATGGTTCATCTCACCGAACAGTGGAGCAAATCTTTACATCGCTTTGGAGAAAGTAAGATTATTGCACTTGATATTTCAAAAGCATTTGATAGGGTTTGGCATCAGGCTCCCTTCATTGGACTAGTAATTACCTTTCGGATCGTTCAATACAAGTAGTATTGGATGGATTCAAGTCTGAAAACCACAAAATAAATGCTGGTGTGCCCCAGGGCTCTGTTCTATCTCCAACACTCTTTCTCATTTTTATTAATGATCTCCTGTCTGCAACTTCTAATCCAATACATTGTTTCGCTGTAGATAGTACTCTTAGCTTTTCATATTCGTTTTCAGACTCACATCCCTCTTCTTCGGATGTGGAACTGCAACGACAAAATATGATAAGCTCATTAAATTCCGACCTAAACAGCATTGTTCAATGGGGATTAAAAAACCGCGTGGAATTTAATGCTTCGAAAACGCAATGCTGTCTTGTATCGTTAAAGCGAGATATACCCCAATTTCCATTATCCATGGATGGCACTTGCATCAATGAGACTGAACACCTCGATATTCTCGGTATGTGTGTCACCAACCATAATGCCGCAAGGTGTTTGGGTTTCCTCAGGCGATGCAAGAAAAATTTCACCCCTTCTGATCTGGCTGTTATCTACAAGACTTATATACGTCCAAAGCTTGAGTATAACTCTCATCTCTGGGCTGGTGCTCCTGCAACTTACTTAAGCCTCTTGGATAGTATTGAACGTAGAGCATTTAAATTGATAGATGATAATATCATTCTAAGTTCATTTACTTGGCTTGAACATCGTCGTAAGCTCTCTTGTCTGACCCTTTTTTACCGTTATTTTAACGGCTTATGCTCTAGTGAAATAGCCAGTTGCATTCCTCCCCTTAAACAGTTCAACCGTAATACTCGCGCTTCTAGGAATGCTCATCAGTATACCCTCGAGCCCAACTTCGGCCGTACTGTCAAATACAGAGATTCGTTCTTTAGCCGTACTACGCGAATGTGGAATGCCTTACCACACTCTGTCTTTTCTAGTCATTGCAATATTCAGGAATTCAAAACCAATGTGCACCGACATCTCCTTGTTGAATAATGGGACTTTAGGGATTGGGAAGGGGATGTAGGGGTTTCCTTGGCTTTAATGGCTAGCCAAGGTAAGCCAGAGATCTATAAATTTCCAATTAAAAACAATTAACTTTTGGTATGTAATCCTTTTATTATTTATTTTTAATCTTTTCTTTCAATCTGAAGATTGTTTTGACTGCTGTTTTTTACAATTGCTCGAGTGATCTCGTTATATTTTTTTTGACTGCCCTACTGGCATAAACTTTTGAACTATTTATATTAATTTTATGCTTACTTACTAAATTTTTAACATTATTACATTATTATCACATTGATGTCATTTCTTAACCTACTTTACATTAATTCTTAATATTATTACATTACTCACCTTATTTTCATATTGGTGTCATCATTACCATGCATTTCCGCACTTCACACCTGTGCTTTGGTTCAACGTTCGTCTTGTTGACAAACTTTCTGATGACGCTTCGAATTACTTCATCGAGAATCCAAAGCATTGCTTTTGACCGTTTATTAAGGTCACAATTGCTTTGAACTTCAATGATTACGTCGATCAGCAAGTTTGTTTTACTTTTTGCAACACAATAAACGAATACTTTTTGTACGTTTTTTGTTTATGTTTTGTTGCGGTTGTTTGTTTTGGTTGTTGATTAGGGTTTGGAGGGTTATGTATGGATGCTTAAGTAGCATCATATAACACCTCCCCCCTTTTAAAAAGTAATTTTTGTATGGAAGAGACAAAAATTGTTGAACCATGCGTAGGTATTTTTATTTTGAAGTGGTTTTCGGAAACGATTTTGAATCAATATGAAAATAAGGGATATATGTATGTATTTGTTGAAATTTTTGTTTTTTTCATTGTTCATTTTCGATTTATTCTTATTATTTTGTCTCTAAGGGTTTTAACAAAAACTTAAAAATGTTTGAGTTTATTTTTCTTTTGATCTTAAACTTTAAAATTTATCTATAAATATGCCGTCTCTAATATTTATTTTGCTTTATTTCATACTTTAAACTTTAATAATAATAGTTGGTATATGTATGTAAGTAATTTGTATATAGTATTCTGTGTATACATAATTTAATAATTAAAAACGATTTCAATTTAAATTTTATATATTACATTTTTTTATTGATGAGTTCTAAAGTAAAGGATTGAAATAATTTAATTTACTTGTGTATAGGTATATTGAAAATGTTTATTTGTTCTTCTACGTTTATTTTGTATATTTGAAAAAAGATGTTTATATATATCATTTTAAAAAAACAAAAACAAATTAAGTAACGTTCAAATAAATTGCATGATATAAAAACACAAATATTTCTTAAACATATCGCTAGAAAAAGTATGTACATAAATACACGAAAATCATTAAAATACAGGAAAAATGATGATGATGTGCTGTTACTCTGGTGTCACGCGTTGTCGGTTGCATGGATCTCTTCCGTTGTAGTTTTGTCGGTCAGTTTGTGTGGAACTCTTCTTCCTTCCTTCATAGTTTAGGGTAGGGGTATGTGCTGAAAGTTTGAAATTTATGGGGGTTTTCCATCTTTTAAATTTTGATTGTGGGTATCTAAACCTCTTTTCAACAAATACATTTTTTTTTGTTTGATTGAATGGGGCTTAATATCCCTCTTTTACTATATATATTTTTTTTTATTGATTGGGGCTCAATATCTCCCTCTTTTACTATATATGTTTTTTTATTAATATTGGGGCTCAATATTTCCCTCTTTTACTATATATATATATTTTTTTTTATATATAATTGGGGCTCAATATCTACCTCTTTTACTATTTTTTTTTTTTTATTTATATGAGTTTCAGTTTTAACAGTTCCTCCTTCTTAAATGGCAGTTTTCTCCCTTTTGTTAGATGGTGGATTAGGCTACACGTCAGGGTTCCGTTATCGAAGCCTTGTAATTCGTTTGGGACCCGTACGTTTTTTGTGGTGTATTCCGGAGTTTTAGTTTCCTTCAAATTTCCCTTCCACTCTCCTTGCAAGAATTTTTCGGTTGCCCTCATTGCGTTTATTCCAGAGGTTCCTAGGCCGTCGTAGTATTTATGGTCTTGTTTATACTGTTCACCAATATAAGCGACCACCGCAGTCCCTTTATTTCTATTGGAATGTAAAGGAGTTTCGAATCGAACACATTGATTTGTCCTAACCATTTTATCATCTCAACACTCTGTTCTCTTGTAACATAGTGCTAGAAATAAATGGTTTTATTTTAATGATCGACTTATTACTAAATTCTTTCAAAGTAATGTTTGAGGCGGTTATTGTGAATTGTACACTGTTTCTTTTTTATTAGAACGACGCTGTCAGTGGAACTAATTATTTTAATTATTTCGTATGGTCCTGTCCATATTTCGGACAATTTGTGTTGTCTGTTTTCGTTTTTGATAAGTACTTTGTCACCTATGTACGTGGAATGTTTCCGTTTTATTCTTTTCAATACGTTTTTGATTTCTTTTTACTGTTTATTAAGTTTCGTCTAGCGATGTCGTATGTTTTTTGTAATTTGTATCTTAAGGCATAAAAGTAGTTTTCGTGATCGTATATGGGTTCAGGTTCTTTTTTTAGATTTGAAGGAATATCGGCCGTAAAACCAAAAAGACAGTCCATTGGAGTAAATTTTGTTCCTTCATGGATGCTATTATTATAAACGAAAGCTGCTGTTCTGAGAAATTGGTCCCAAGATTTTGTGTTTTCATCGCAAATTGTTCTTAAGTATTCTACTAAAGGTCGATGTGCTCTTTCTAATGCACCATTTGATTGTGGGTGGTAAGCGGTTGTCTGGATCTTCTCTATTTTAAGTAGTTTACATACCTGCTTAAACAATTTACTTAAAAAATTTGTCCCTTGGTCTGTAACTAGTTGTTTGGGAATTCTGTACCTAGTTATGATTTGTTC
The DNA here is from genome assembly GCA_920104205.1 of Eupeodes latifasciatus. Lineage (NCBI taxonomy): Eukaryota > Metazoa > Arthropoda > Insecta > Diptera > Syrphidae > Eupeodes > Eupeodes latifasciatus. The sequence continues at coordinate 104,761,453 of OV049926.1, read as the reverse complement.
AAAAAATGCATGTGCTACTGTTTCTGCTTCTTGGTTAGGTATAGCACAAAAATCAACGAATTTCGTCAAGTTGTCTTGGAAAGTGAGTATATATTTGTTTCCCATATGCGATTCTTGTAGGGGTCCTACTATATCTAAATACACTTTCTCAAATGGTATGCTACAAGTGTCTGTTATTACCATTGGCATTTTTGTCTCTAAACTTGACTTCATTTTTTGACATTTTGGGTATTGTTTTATGTATTTGGTAATATCTCCAAACATTTTTAGCCAGAAATACCTCTTTCTAAAGCGTTTATATAAATTGATCACTCCCTGATGACCTCCAAATGGTGAGTCGTGGTATTCTCTTAGTATAGTTCTTATGTCTTCGGGAGAGTTTATGCTTTCAGACGTGTCTTCTTTCTGAGGTAGTGCGTCTATTTGTGTCTTGTTGGATTCATCTGGTTCGGTCGTCGTCTCGTCCTCCGTATCTTTGATTTTGTTTGGTTCTGTTTGTTGTAGCTTTGCTTGTGCTCTTGTTACAGCTAAGCATGTTGCGTTTGTAAGAGGTTCTTCAAGTTTTTCGTTAGTCGGTATCCTACTTAATGCGTCAGCGTTAGTGTTATTTTTTCCCGCTTTGTACTTAAGTGTACAATCGTATTCAGAAAGTTTATGGTGAAATCGTGTAAGTCTAGATGTTGGGTCTCTAGTTCTAAAATTTTCAGTCAGGGGTTCATGGTCTGTGTATACAGTGAATTTCCTACCTAATAAGTAACATCTAAAGTTCTTTGTAGCCCATACTATTGCTAGCATTTCCTTTTCGCTTGTTGAATAGTTGCGTTCTGTTTTACTTAGTGTCCTGCTTGCATATGCAATTGGCTTATCTTTTCCAACTGTACCTTGCGAAAGTATAGCTCCTATTGCTTCGTCACTAGCGTCAGTTGTAAGTATAAAGGGTTCATCAAAATTGGGATAGATAAGAAGATACTAAAAGGTTTTTTAAGCTTTGAAAAGCTTCCTGGCATTTGTCTGTCCAGTTAAACTTAACGTCTTTCCTTGTCAAATTAGTCAGGGGTTTGGCTATTTTTGAAAAATTGGGAATAAATTTTCTATAGTAATTGGCTAATCCTAGGAATGATTGAATTTGTTTCAAGTTTTAAGGGACTGGAAAAGTTTGTACACAACTTACTTTACCTGGGTCTGGATGTGCTCCCTCTGAAGAACATTTGTGTCCTAGATATACTACTTATCGTCTCAAAAATTGACATTTCTCTACATTTAATTTTAAATTATGTTCTCTCATTTTTTCAAAGATTAATTCAAGCTTTCTATTGTGATCTTCGATGTTTTTTCCGTGTACAACAATGTCATCTAAATAAACAAAACATTCCAACCCTTGTAATCCTGTTAGAATGTAATTCATTAATCGTTGAAAAAAGGCTGGGGCACCTTTTAGTCCAAATGGCATACGCTTGAATTCGTAATGACCATAAGCTGTACTAAAAGCAGTTTTTTCCCTATCACAGGGTGCCACTAATACCTGATGATACCCACTAGCTAGATCTAGAGTGGTAAAATACCTAGAATGACCCAACTGGTCAAGTATGTCCTCAATTCTTGGTAAAGGGAATGCGTCCCCTATAGTACATTCGTTGAGTTTCCTAAAATCAACGACTACTCTCCATCGTGTTTCACCATCTGGGCCTGCTTTCTTTGGTACTACCAGAAGTGGTGAATTCCACGGACTTTTACTAGGTTGAACGATATCGTTTTTCAACATTTCATTTAGTTGCTCATTTATGATATTTCTTTGCTTTTCTGGAAGTCTATACATCTTTGTGTTTATTGGGGCTTGATCTTGTTTTATAGGAATTTGATGTTCTAAAGTCATTGTATGAGAAAGTCTGTCGCCTGGTAAAAAGAAAATGTCATTATATTGTATGCAAAGGTCTAGTATTGCTTTTCGTTCCTCGTTATTTAATGTACTGTCTCTGTCAAGTTGTTTGGTGAGATTTTCTATTCGTTCGTTTTGATTTTCTATACTATTATGGTAACAGAAAGCTGTTCTATTAGTTTTATTCGTGTACCTATCGTTCAAACTTATTATTTCGTAATTGTTTAAATTGTGTATTGCTAATTCTATGTTCTTAAATTTTACTTCATATTCACTCGTGTTTATTATTGGTACCCTAATATTTTTTTCGTTGCTAGCTATTATACAATTTCCTAAAAATACGCCTTTCCTTATTTCTTTGGATAAGCATATTTTAGGTTTTTTAAATCTAACTGGTAATTCTATAATCGACCTAGACCTTGGAAGTAATTTTACTTCTTTATTTAGGTTTATTTTTATTGACCTAATTTTTTCTTTCTTTCCTGTATTTAAATTACATGTTTGTATTTTCTCTTCATTTTTCTTTTTTCTTCTTAAAATTGAGAGTGTCGAATTACATGCTGTTTTTATTACAGTCAGCATTAATAGTAAACAAAACGCAAAGTAATAAATTATTTTTATTTCATTGGGCTCTGAGTCATGCAGGGTCTCTGCTTGAGACTCATTATTTAATTGACCTGTTTTTTGCAGTGTCATATTAATGTTTGAATTGCTGTCAGCAATTTTATTTGTGTAATCTGTATATACATATATTTGTATCGGTCATATTTCCCACAATTGTTTTACAACTGTTGACATCTTTGGATTTTCTTTCTTTGTTGACTAAGGTTTTTCTGCTATTTTGGATTTAAATCACGCAGATTTATCTTTTCGTTAGTCACTTTGTTTGGTGCCTTTTCTTCTCTTGTTTTCACTTTGCGAGGTGAAGTTTCGGATGAGAAAGATTTGGCTTTTAGAGAATCCGTTTGTAATGCCCTTGGAGTATCGATATCAGTGTCTTGTTCAGTATTTTTATACTGCAAGCAACACTTCTCTTCGTGTATACCCTTTGTACAGTTGTCGGGTGGCAAGCTGATTTCTTGACCTGCCTTGTGCTCACGGTGTGACTGAGTTTGCTGATACTTGTCGGTTTTCACATGCGAGTGATTACCTGTGTAACAGCATCCGTTATGTGGATTGTTTAACTCAGTCTTGTTAGAATCGAACAGTGGTATGCTATATTCCTTTGTACCTTGCGTTGGCAGTTTTGAAAATGTTAATAACTTGTTAGGTCCGTCTACGTTACAGTATTCTCCTAAGAAATTATACCCTAAGATTCCATCGCCCGGGATGGCTAGGTCATTTTCTACTACTTGAAATACGCAATTGGGTAATGAGGGTATTTGCATAGTACCAGTGATTTCTCCTAATGTATATCCGATTCCACAAGGTGTGTTAATGGTCAATTTTGTATGCGAGTTTAATGAGTTGATATCATCAATCACTCTCTTCTTTAAAAGGCTTACCTCCGAACCTGTATCTATTAACAGTTGTATCGATTTTTTCTTCCCTAGTTCAATTCCTATTTTTATTGAAGGTAGGGAAATGTGGGGTGACTATTATTGATACTAATGGGTTGCCCGTGTTTTCTCTTTGTGTTATTTAGAGTCGAGTCGGGGAACTTTCGATCGACTATTGAGAGTTTCCCGATCGGTTTGTTTGCCAATTATTTTTAAACTGACACTGATCTATTGTGTGGCTGTATCTTCCACACCAGTCACATCGAGTTGTTATGTGACTTACTCTGTTTTGAGTATTACTATTGCTATTGTTACTGTTATTAATATTTTCTCTACGATTGTTATTATTGTTATATTTCTGATCATTTGATCTGAAAGGGTTATTTTTGCGATGTTCCGCATTCAAGTGTTGGTACTGAGAATTTTGGTTGTTATTTATTTCGCGGGGTTTATTACTACCACCGCCCCTGTTAGGGTTATCATTTTTCCTTCTGCAGGTAGCAGCCTTATGCCCATAATGTTTGCAAATTTGGCAAATAGGGGTATTCTGTCGTTTCAAGCACTCACTGTATGTGTGGCCTTTCACGTTACAGAAATTGCAGATGATGTTTGATTTTTCATTTGTGATGGGTGGTGTTTGTTGCACCATTCGCCCAGGGTACTTTCGTGCCCCGTGAAAGCTGAATTGCACGACATCATCGGTATTGTCTCAACTCTCTGTACATGTTTTTCCATACTGAGAGCGGTTCGTATCAAATCCTCGAAACTTTTGTTTTCCAGGGTGAAAAGGTACTGCCCTAGCTGTTTATTGGATACTCCGGATGCTAGGGCTGATTTCGCAAAATCAGATAACTGTGTTTTTACGATATCTGCCCTTTCTCCGTACTTTATTTCGGCAGCTTCTCTACATTGAGTTAAAGAATGTCGTAACCTACCAATAAACACATTTAAGGTTTCGAATTGACTCTGCCGACTAGTTATTAGACAATTAACTAGATCGTTGTAGTCTTCAATTGGTAGGTATGCTCGATTGAGCGTCTCTTCGAACTCCTTAAAGTCTTTTGGTTTTGCAGTTTGCACCAAATCTAAAGCGTCTTCCCTGAGTTTCGTTTGTAGGATTTGGAGAAAGAGTTTTTCATCTTCCTCTGGAATATGTTCTATTATAGGACGTATACATGTAAGGAAGGTTTGCAATTTCTGGGCTACCCTTGCGTCGGTACCTCCAGCGAATTCGGGGATCCCTTGGGAGATTTTCAAAAGTTTTTCGAAACCCAGAGACATTTTGGCTTGTAATTTGGATTCGATCTTTTCAGTGATTTTAACTTCTGATGTTTCTTCCCGTTTTTCAATGTGATCGGTTTCCCTTTTTTGGATTTCTATTTTGCCTTGTAATTTTTTAATTTTAGAGATGTAAATAGCTTCTTGAGCCTTAAAATTTTTCGCTTTTGCGAGAAACTGCTTTTCTTTTGTTTTTAAGAGATTTATGTCTTCTTGAAATTTTCTGGTTTGTTTGTTGGTTGGTTGTTTAGGTCAGTGATCGTTTCTTCGGCTTGTTTGTCTATATGTTCAGCCTCTTTTTGGTTAGTCACCAATTGGTCAAGAGTTTTGGTTTGTTTATCGAATTGCTGTTGCAACTCCGCGAGCTTCGATGAAGATTGAAAGGATCGTATCAGTGGTTTCTAATTTGCTTAATTGTCCCCACTGTGTGTTGGTGAATTTAAGAGCAAATACTTCTCTACCCACTAGCGCTTTGAGTTCGCCTAGTAGGGTGTTATTGAAGTATTTTATCTCGACACCTTGTTCCCTTCTTTCTTTATGTAGTTGTTGGTACTCCTCTAACAGTTCTTCAAGCTGAAGATTGAGATCCATAAACAACGACCCAAACAAAAACCGATAGAAAAAATATTCCGAAGAATATTACCAATAGGATAACATCAACTTTTAGGTTGGAGTCCAAAGACTGAGAAACAATCACGAAAACCAGCAAAAGAAAAGGAGTTATATACAATTTTTTTTTTTGTTTTTATTTCATTTTAATTTTGATTTTATTGTTTTTTAGAAGTGTAATTATATACAATTTTTTTTTTATTATATCGTCCCTAGCCAGAGAATTTGCTTGTTCGAGGAAAGCTTTCTTTGCTTCTCCTGTGCAAAGAGAGGCGAGGAAGTAAAGTTTCCCAAGCTCTTGGCGCCTTTTGACGATGCGGCCACCCCGACGTCTTTTCTTGCCCTCTACCTGAGCGTTTGAAGTTCCTCCGGGTAACAGAGGGGGTTTCGTTTTTAGTTCGGGAACCTTCTCTGGCTGCCCCGTTCGCCGGCGGTACTCCTCCAAGCTGATTGGCTTGGGCCCGACTGTAGGATTTTCACGGATTTTTTCTTGCAGCTTAGTTTGGCTCATCTAAAAGAAGGATTTTGTTGTGTTTTTTTTTTTTTTTTTGGTTAAACGAATTCGGAAATCGAAAGAATAAAAAATACAAAATTTGAATTTTCAACCACTATAGGTTTGTGGTTATCGGAATGGTAGGTTTGGATGACGCTTCTGAAGTGGAGTATTCTTCAGAGTCTTTATGTCAAAAGTTTAGACTCCAAATTGACAGCCATCCTACCGGCTGCGCCAATGTTGAATAATGGGACTTTAGGGATTGGGAAGGGGATGTAGGGGTTTCCTTGGCTTTAATGGCTCGCCAAGGTAAGCCAGAGATCTAGGCGCTCGGCGCCGATTTATAAATTTCCAATTAAAAACAATTACCTTTTGGTATGTAATCCTTCTATTATTTATTTGTAATCTTTTCTTTCAATCTGAAGATTGTTTTGACTGCTGTTTTTTACAATTGCTCGAGTGATCTCGTTATATTTTTTTGACTGCCCTACTGGCATAAACTTTTGAACTATTTTTATTAATTTTATGCTTACTTACTAAATTTCTTAACCTACTTCCTTAATATTAAATTTTTAACATTATTACATTATTATCACATTGATTTCATTTCTTAACCTACTTTACATTAATTCTTAATATTATTACATTACTCACCTTATTTTCATATTGGTGTCATCATTACCATGCATTTCCGCACTTCACACCTGTGCTTTGGTTCAACGTTCGTCTTGTTGACAAACTTTCTGATGACGCTTTGAATTACTTCAGCGAGAATCCAAAGCATTGCTTTTGACCGTTTATTAAGGTCACAATTGCTTTGAACTTCAATGATTACGTCGATCAGCAAGTGTGTTTTACTTTTTGCAACACAATAGACGAATACTTTTTGTACGTTTTTTGTTTATGTTTTGTTGCGGTTGTTTGTTTTGGTTGTTGATTAGGGTTTGGAGGGTTATGTATGGATGCTTAAGTAGCATCATATAACATCCTTTTAAACCCTCTCTCCACTTCCTAGTACTCACACTGTGCCCCTGCATAATAAGGGTAGTAATATCCCCTTGAGTGTGTGCTTATTATAAAAAAAAAATCTTCATTGTTCTGGCACCCAACAAGAGTAATTAATTTCACTTCATATTCGTATGATATTACTCCCAAACGAACACAATGAGAGTACCAAAAAGTTGTTCATACACAATTTTGAATTTTCTTTGAACACCTCTGAACAGCTGACTACATCCGCCATTTTTCAAAGGTGGTCGCCATTTTTAAAAGGTGGTGAGCAGAGAGAAAAGTTTTCTCTCTCTGGTGGTGAGTATGCACACCAACTTGCATAAGTATTTGTTCCCCGCATTTTTTTTATATGGAGTTAATACATATGCAAGTTGGTGTGCAATGCAAATCACAGCTTGTAGGCAAAAAGAAAGCAACCGTCGAAGTTGGTTCTCTCTATTAGTTCTTTTCTCTCTGCTTTACACCTGAAGAAGGACTCAAACCAGGCGGTGATGTTATTCTTAGTTTCTTGCAAAAACACTCTAATAAAGATATAAATCCTCGGTAGTCATATTGGTTTGCCTACAAGCTAAACCGGAAACTGGCCTCATAAAGTATTTCTTAGTGTGCGTGTAATTTCTCCTCCAATTTATGAAATTTCCCCTAAAAACTCAGTAATTGTGTCTATTTATGCGTGAAAACACGTCAATTTTACTCGTTGAATTCTTCCACATTACAAATACAACAATGTAAACAAATGGGTTTTGAAGGGTGATACGTACGAAGGATTTATATCTTCATATAGTCTTTTTGGTTTCTTGATGCAATATACTTATGTGAATACAGTCACAAACACGCCCGAAAAGAAAATACCTCAAAAACACGCATTGTCATCGAACGTTTTTGTAAAAGTTGGTCAAATTGAAGCCTAGATTTATTTCTATATCTAGAAAATAATCTTTTTTGCAAGCAACTTGTTTATTTATTTTGAGCTATAGTGTAATTTTTTATATATTGTATATTCTACTGTTTCTTTGCTGACTAGGATTATTTTTATTAAAAATTATTTATGCTTTACTTTACCTATGCGCAGTGTTAATAATAAGGAACAGCTTTCATCTAATTAAGATGTTTATTTGTTTCGAATTTAAAGATGTTGGTGCTTTTTGCTTCAGGGGTTGAATCAAGTGAATTTTGAAGAATATACAAATGGTAATGTACAAATTGTGTGTGGGGACACAAGCAGTTTGAAGAAGTGGAGCAGCTATTGAGATACTTCTTGAAACGAACTTTGAGGCTACCAAATAGTACGGCTAACCACATTCTTATGCTAGAGACGGGGCTTTCTCCTTTATTCACATCAACACTAAAAATGCAGATTGACTACATACTTAAAACGACCGAAATGGAGGATAGTCGTTTACCAAAGAAAATAACAATGCTGGTGATACGGAAGAAGACATCATGGTTCGAGTCCTGGAGAAGTTTAGCCGAGTACTGTGGAATCTCACTTTCACTTCAAGTTGAAAGGATGGAAACGTGGAAAAGCGAACTCTATCGTTTAATTAGTTTGGTAGACGAAAGGAAAAAAGAAGAATATATTGAGAAAGCCAGGAGCTCAACTCACAGGAGTATATATGCGCAACTTAACTACAACTTGGAGCTAACAATTACTTCAGGGCGGAGTACTCAACCGACCTCATGGCACTCATTTTAAAAGCACGAGGAGAGTTACTCCCCCTGAACTTCTTGCCGCATAGAAGTGATTTACGAGAAACGTGTGAGCTATGTAATCTTGGAGTGAAAGAGGACGTTTTTCACTTTCTGGGTAGATGTCCAATTCTGGCAGAAACGAGAAGAAGCACCTTTTCAAAGAGTTACCTAAGTGATGCTGAAATGATTAATACTCTTAACGGGGTAACTGATTGGGATATTTTGTATCAATATATTAAGATAGCTCTTAGCTACAGAAAACGAATTTTTGATGCTTTTTTAAAATAACTTAAAAACACTGAACACTTATGTATATGTTATAACAATTTATTATAATATTCGCCAACTGGCAGACGGCGTATGCCATGTCATATAATGAATGTGAACTAAATCTTTGTAAATTGTATTATGAAATAAAATCATTTGAAAATTGAATACAAATTGATCGGATTAGCCAATTGGAGCCCAACGTGTGGAGCCAAGTGGAAGAATTTCGGTGGTAGATTTTGTGTCGTGTTTTTTTTTCTATATTTTGTTTTTAAAAAGAACATTTAATTCGTCTGGTTTTTTTTATAGGTGTTTCATTGGAAGTGTTTTTGTTCCTGGGATAAATTTATCAAGGGAGTTAGCAGTGTTTTTGTTCGGGTAAAATAACTCATAGGAGTTTCTGGCTAAACAAAATTTTTCATCGAGGGAGTTGTCACTTGTAAAAACGAGAAAAAAATTCGCAAGTATTTTTTTAATTTTATTGTGTAAATTCGTTTTTTTATTGTTCTTATTTATTGTGTGGTGTTAGTTTGATTTGTTTCTTTTTTATTATTTATATTTAAATTATTTTTTATTCGGTCGACATTTAGTCTTCATACATTTTTGTTGTTCTCTCTCTTTTTTTTGTTGTGCAGCGATATAAATTCTCTTGTGTCATTGAAATCACTTGAGAGTTTTATCGCTCGCTACTTCGAGTGACTGGTTTAATTTTGAGTGATAGATTTTATTTCAAGAGAGTGTTCTATTTTTTGAGTGAAAATTTAATTTTTAAATTTTCAAAGAATTGAGTTCGTGTAGGATTTTGGTGTGACCATCCCAATTTTTTTCGATTACTTTTAGAATTTGTTAGGAAGTAATTTGTTGTTTCATTTTTAAATTATATTTGTTTTTAATTGATAAAAATAAATTAATTTAATAATTACATTTTTAGTTTTAGGGTTACCAAGTAGTTTTTTTAAATATTTTTTTTATAAATAATTTTTTCTTTAAAAGTTTTAGTTAGTTAAAATGAATATTGGTAGGTTAGCGCAGGACGAATTGGCCTACGAGATGAAGGTCAGAGGCTTAAAAGTAGGGACAGTGGAGGAAATGCGAAAGGCATTAAGATCATCGAGGTTACTCGTTAAGAGGAACTCGATGGAGGTTAGTTTAGTTTATCCCTTCACTTATGAAGAGGATGTTGAGGCAATAGGAGCTAAAATTGAGGAGATTTGGGTCCTTGCTTGCGATATTAAGGAAAAATGTAGATCCTTTTTATCAGGTGCAGATAGCTAGTGCCAAACCAAAGACGGTTAAGGAACTTGCTATCTTAGGTAGGGAGTTAGATACCCTGAAGGTTAATGTTGATGGCTTCACCCCGCCCTCTAGAGGTAAAAATTTGTTGGAACCAGAGTGCGGTTACCAACCTAGTTCGTCGGGACAACACCGAGTAGCGGCTGTTGCTCCAATTTCTGAGAATCCATTTAGGCAGTCGGTTAGGTGTAACAATTGTAACAAGGAAGGGCATGTAGCTGCGAAATGTATCGTTCAGAAACGTTGCTTCGGTTGTGGAACGGTAGGAGTGTATCGTAGGGACTGTAGGAGGTGTTCGGGAAATGGGGATCGGGCCCTTGTGTCAGCAGGACAAGGAGTCCGTCGGCGTTAGAAAGGTCGTTTCACGTTAGCGGCAAATGGTAGGGACACTAGACCATATTTAGGAGTTAGGGTTTATGGAATCAAGTTTTTAGGACTTCTTGATTCAGGAGCCTCTCGTACCATTGTGGGTGGTGACGGGTGGAAAATTTTTAAAGAGTTAGGGCTTAGGTTAGGAAAGAGTAGTGTTGGGTCAGTAGAGTTAGCAGATGGAGCAGGTGTAGGTGTAGCTGGATCTGTTTCTCTACCAGTAGAGGTTGAGAACAAATCCTTTTTGATAGAATGTCTTGTCATTCCGAATCTTCCACAACAACTGATATTGGGTGCCGATTTTTGGACACTATCGGGCATAGTCCCGGATTTGAAATCAGGGGTGTGGAATTTTTCGAGCCAAGAGGGATTGGCTTCGATGACAGACATGGTATTGATTAGAGAAAAATCGGATTTGAACGATTTTGAAAATAGGAAATTAGAATTAGTGTTAGGAGAACTTTTTAAATCAATGACCGAAGGTTTAGGGTGCACCAATTTAGTGGAGCACAAGATAAGGACGTCTGCAGAACCGATAAAACAACGATATTACCCTGTTTCGCCAGCGATTCAGAAACATATCGATCAGGAGCTCCAGGAGATGTTGGAAGCTGGAGTGATCGAGAAGTCGAAGAGTCCTTGGGCATCGCCGATTCTTCTAGTTAAGAAGTAAGATGGCAGTTATCGGTTCTGTGTTGACTATAGGAAATTGAATGAGGTTACAGATAGGGATGCTTATCCACTACCATTTATTTCAGCAATTTTAGACAAGCTTCGAAACGCGAAGTACTTGTCTTCTTTAGACATTAAATCTGCTTATTGGCAGATTCCAATGGAGAAAGAATCGCGCAAGTACACAGCCTTTACCGTGCCAGGGCGTGGCCTGTTTCAATTTTGCAGGATGCCATTCGGCTTGCACAATTCCCCGGCAACTTGGCAAAGGTTTATAGACGACGTTTTAGGTCCTGGCTTACAACCGTTCGTCTTTGTGTACTTGGATGACATTATCATCGTCACCGATTCTTTCGATGGGCACCTAGAAATTTTAAAAGAAGTTTTTAAAAGGTTAGGAGATGCAGGTTTAAAAGTAGGTAGGGAAAAGTGTAATTTTTGTAGGCCTTCTTTAAAATTTCTAGGTTATGTAGTTGATAGGAACGGGCTTCATGTTGACCCGGAAAAAGTGGAAAGCATGATTAAGATTCCTCCACCGAAAAATGTGAAGGAAATTAGCAGTTTTGTAGGGACAATTTCGTGGTACCGTAGGTTTGTACCTAATTTCGCAATTTTAGTTAGGCCTCTTACCGATCTCTTAAAGAAAGGTAAGAAATTTGAGTGGACACAAGAATGTGAGGAGAGTTTTAGAAAAGCCAAAATTGTTGGGCCATTCGGCTCCAACAATTCGATTTCAAGATCATCCATAGAAAGGGAAAAGAACATGTCGTTCCTGATATGTTGTCGCGAGGAGTTCCAGAAGTAGCTGGTGTCTCTGAGGCGGATTCGGACCCTTGGGTGATTAAAATGAAATCACAGGTAGAAAAGAGCCCGTTAGAATACCAATATTGGCGAGTGGAGAATGGGCGGCTCTATAAACATGTTAGGTTGAACCATATAGTCGTTCATGATAATGGTGAGGAGTGGAAGTTAGTGTTAGGGAAAAATGATAGGACTAGAATTCTTAACGAGTGCCATGATGCTCCGTTGTCAGGACACATGGGCGTTAAGAAAACTTTTGCTAGGATAGCAGGAAAATATTACTGGCCCAAAATGAGGAGTGATATTACGAGGTATGTTAGGGCTTGTAAAATTTGCCAAAGTGTGAAGCCGGTGAACGAAAAACCAGCTGGTCTAATGACCGAAAGAGTAGGAAATTCCCAACCGTGGGAAATGATTTGCGTGGACTTGGTGGGTCCGTTACCTAAATCGTCGCGAGGATTCGTATATATTTTAAAGGTCGTCGACTATTTCACTAAATTCCCTTTGTTGTTCGCGTTACGGTCCGCAACGGCGAAAGCGGTATGTCGGGAATTGGAAGAAAACGTGTTTCTTCTTTTCGGGATTCCTAAGTGGATCGTCTGTGACAACGGTCCCCAGTTCCGTGGCAAGGAACTGAAAATGCTTAGCGAAGCGTACGGGTCACAACTTCGGTTTACGGCGAATTATCATCCGCAAGCGAATCCGGCGGAACGGATTAATCAAATTATTAAGACTACGCTCCGGGCGTATGTTTCGGAAAACCAGCGGAGTTGGGATTCGCAACTGGCAAAAGTGGCCTGTGCAATCCGAACTTCGCAACATGAGGTTTTAGGTGTGTCGCCATACTTCGCAAATTTCGGTAGGAACATGGTAACTAGTGGCCATGATGTAGGAATTAGGGACAGTGATAGGGACCAAGATATAACGGAAATTGATAGGCAGTTTCGGAAACTGAGAGAGGATATAGCTAGGAAGTTGGAAGCAGCGGGAAAGAAGGCTGCTAAGACTTATAATTTACGTAGGAGGGACGCGCAATATCACACGGGTGATCTCGTTTGGCGTAGGAACTTCGCGCTGTCCGATGCAGCAAATTATTTCGCGGCGAAGTTGGCGACCAAATTTGTAGGACCTTTCAAGGTCAGCAAGAGGATGTCACCTTGGACATACCTATTAATAGATGATCGCGGTAAGGAGCGAGGAACGTGGCATTGTAAAGATTTAAAACCGTTTGTTGATGTTTAAGTCAAGTCCCTTTTGTAGTAGTATTTTTTTTTGGTTTGTCATTGTAATTTTTGTTTAATTGATATGCCACACTAATGATTTTTTTTTTCTTTTTTTCTTTTAAATGTTATGATGGTAATCCTTTGTTGTTGTTGTCTACCCCTGGCTGAGCCTTAAGAAATGGTTTGCTTTTCTTGAAAAGTAAACACATTTCTTGGGAGGTAAGGGTGGGATTTGTTACGGTAAATTTTACCGCAACAAAAACCAGCCTTTGGCTGTTTTCTTTTCCCTAGTTGTGGCTGCAAAATATCGGCAAAGTTGAGGGCAACCATGGTCTCATCAGCCACAGGTGTACCTAGCCTTTATTTTGCAAAAGCAACAAAAGCAGGTGATCGAGAACGAGTTCTTTCGACAAGGTCGAAAATGCCGGCGGATGAGCCGAAGAAGTATGAGGTCAGGCGGACCCTTACTTTGACAGCAACAACAACATATTTTTTTTTGATTTTAATGTTTTAATTCGTAACGTAAATTTACTAAATTATTAATGTACAAAATGGGTTTTTAACGCCGCGTTTTAAAGTAGCTTAATTTAACAGTTGGTACGAAATTCACACCTCGAACCTCGCGCGTAATTAATAGTAATAGGAAAATGCCTAGTTTAGACTTCTTCTCGATTTTTGTTTCTTAAAACTTTCTCAAAAAAATAAGAATAGTTTGGAAGGGGTCTAAACTCACCATTATGTTTCGGCAAGTTTTGGAAACTCATCCAACAACTTGTCGAAACCGTGTTTGTGTGTGTGAAAGCAAAGTTTCGCTGAGAGTCAACAACGGTGGCTTTCCTGATGAGCGTAAAGGCCCAACTATAATAGACATAAGCTCGCATATGCGCGCATAAGTAAACGTACGAATACAAAGAATCTAATACGAGTGACCATAATGGAGTCTAGCTCCGTTTCGTTCAATTTTTCTCAGTTTCGTTCACTTAAGCAAACTTAAGCAAGAGCGATCCCAGTCGCTCGCCGCATAAGTAAATCTGACAGTTTTGATCAAATACACACAGCCCAACTCCACTGCAGATAATTTATCTCAGAATGATTATCATAGAGGAAATATATTATCTAGAGTCCCGACTTAATGGGTTTGCTCTCTTTCGGCCTACAAACTAAATTGAGAGAATTTTGCCCATTAGCATAAGCATGTGTTAGTTCTCCCGTGCATTTCTTATGGGAAAATCCAGATTCTATGTAGTTGTTATGGGCTTTTGGTGAAGTCTGCACAATTAGGGGGAAAACAATGTGAGGTGAACTCAGCCGTTCAAAAAAGAGATCCGTTGAATTCAAAAATTGAAAAATGAATGCAATATTTAAAGAAAAATTAATTTGGCAACTTATTTTTAGTGAAAATTGTGCTAAAAATAATATTTGACTGCTTTTGGCACACAAATTCTATGGTTTTTATAAAAAAATTTGCTAAAAACAGAAAAAATCGTGCTGAAAGTATAGGCGCACCCTAAAACTGCAATGCGAACGTGGCCCAATTTGAGTTAAGTGAGTTTTGACAGATTAACAGCGAGGTAAGTATTTTGACAATTCTGCGAAAATGTAAACAAAATTCATAATCAATAATGCAAATGAAGGTAAAACAGAAATATTAATTTATTGACAAAAAAATATATAATTAATTTAATTTAATCCTCAGATAAAGAAGAAACCAAGGATAATGATGCAACAAGAAAAGTGGAATCCCCCGAGTAGGAAGCCAACAACGCCGACATATTTATTCTGGAGCGAAGAGGTACAAATTCAAGGTAAATGTGTTCGTCACATTAATTTTAAACACAAATTATATGAATATTGTTTTGTTTTGTTTTTTAGTTAAAATTACACTTCTTAACAAGACTTTGTTCCTTGAATGCAAATCGCTCACTTCTGATGGCTTATATCCTCATTTTTAACCCTGTAGGAATGAGAAGGGCCGATTACAGCGAAGGGGTCGATGTCGCAGAAGACTGAAAGGTTTGCTATGAAACCTATCTGACATGCTTCATTTGTCGAGATGGATATACAAGTCGAGAGTTGTTGTAGTTGAGGAATCTCTTTACTTGGTGGTCATTCATAGCCAAGCCAACTTGAACAAATATAAGTTGAATCAATTGCAGCGTTTGATAGCAGTAGCACATTCACGTCATGTGTCACCATCTGTGCAATGCAAAGCGCTTCTTTCAGCCAGCTACGGATAGGCGATAGATTGAAATGTATGCAAGTCCTTCCTCATGATGTGAACAGTAGTTAATTTAATCTACAGTCAGTTTTTCAAGACAGTACCTACCACCGAGGATTGCCCAATTGATCTGTTTCACTATGTTCTTTTTTGCAGAAATTCACATTTGAATATCTTCATTTTACATTTTTTGGCGAACTCTGTGATGTAGTTGGTGAGGATGTGTTTATTATAATAATAAAATAAGAACTATATTAATTTTTGCTTTTTCTAATTTAAATTGTAGGTCTCTGGAATTCAATTGAAATACCTTTCTTCATTCATGATTTATTGCTTTCGATGCCGTCAACATCTTCAATTCAAACCCGAATCCAGAATTACTCTATCAATTTACGCTCTTGAGATATTATTTTGTTTGTAATTTGAAAGCAATTATATACATATATAAAAGGCTTTTCGATGCTATCAATTTCATGAAATAGTTGTTTTCTATAATATCTTGCTTCAATATTTTCTTCCTTTACAATTTTTTACTATTTCCTATAACGAATTTATAGTCTTAAGATTATAACATCAAGTTCTTGTAATATATTGAAAAAATACAAAAATAAATAATAAAATATAAAATAAAATAAAATCGGAGTTGGAATTCTTAATCTGCATCAAAAATTAAACGAAGTATTTTAAACCACAAAAGAATTACAATCTAGTTTTTTTCAAAACTTCAGGTAAAGTCAAAAGTCTTTCATAACTAATAAGAAATTAAGAAAACTAAGTGAAATAGCAAAATGATTTGAACTGGAGCTAAAAGCAAAGATATGTACTTTGCAAAATCATCTTGCAATTTAAAGTTAAGAGATACGTCATGCTTTACCGGTTTTAAAAACCTGATGTAATAGAAAATTTTGAAGGTGAGGTTCGAAGTCAGGATATCTTAATCCTCTCAAAAAAGAACGAGTTTCTGACTAATGCTATTGGCCACATGAAATCACAAAGAAATACATACCAAGGTGATGAACCAAAACATAGGAATATGATTAAAAATACCAAGTTTTTAATTTTGTTAAATTAAATAATGTCTGAATAAAAAATGAAATCTACTTAAAACAGCTTATTTGTTTTTTTTATTATTATTTGCTAAAAACGAAACAAAAAATAAAAAAGGTATAATCCACTATAATAATTGACCTGAGCAGATTAAATTTGGGAAAACCAGAAAGAAGTATTTTTCTTTGAAAAAAGTACATTTAATATGTTTTTTATTTACTCAAAAACTAAGAAGTTACATTTTAACATCCAGTTATTGTTTTTTAAGTGAAAATACATTATTAGCGTTGAATTTAAAACAAAATTATACTAAATTACATACAATTTTGAAAACAAAAAATTACAAATTTATATAAAAACTAGCTGCGCCGCGAACCTTGATTATTAACGGATGAGATTTAAAACATGTCGTCGACTATAATCATCTTCACTTCAGGATTTGTTGCAATACCGCTTCGTTTCGTTGCTGAAAAAAAAACACATCAATTAGGTAGTACTTTCAAAGTTTGTGGTTTATGTGAAGCTTACTTTGAAGTAGTCTTGCCATTATAAGCCTTCTGGTTAATGGACGCACAATTAAATTGTAGCAAGTTGATTGGTTTATAATTATAAAACTCACGCTGGTTATTCGATCCGTTGATTAAAAAATTGTGGCAAGTCGTTTGTGACATTCTTTTGCGAGACAAATTCCAAAATCCCAATCGGACCATGTCATAAATGCACAATTTCCGGTTGTATTATTTTTGGAAATTTTCGGCAGGTGAAGGTTGCGGGAAATTCTTAAAACATCATTTGGACAGTTCCCGTGTCGATGGTCTTCTATGTGATTCCAGTTAGTTCTTTTGGTGATTCAACAAGCATTGTGTATTTAGGAATTCGGCTTCTATTTTTTCTGTCTATATAAGAAAATTCTAAAATAGTACATAGGAAAATGATCAGATTTTCATTACTCAAAAGACTTACCAATGATTTTTGATTCCCGTCATTTAGGAGGTGTTCTCCCAGCAGGTTGCTTCAATGTCGACATTCATTTCATCATCTACGTGGTCTGCGTCGGCCTAAGTGGCCGCAGTAGCCGATGACTCGGTCAGAAGTGTCCCTGCCGTTCTTTAGTGAGATATTTGGCGTTACAAGCATCGATTTAGATCTAGAAGGTGAAGATGAAGCAAGTTAATCACGATATAATTGTTTCGATTTGTACTTACACAACCGAACCTCATGTGCTGTTGCACTCAATGAAACCAGAAGATGTTGCTTTAGTTGCAGCTGCAAGAGTCGTTTTTTTTTGGTCGGCTTGTACCATACTTCTTGGCAGCTGATGAATGGGCAAAGGACGTTGGAAATCCTAAAGAGCCATCAAATTTAAAATATCCGTGTTAAGATTACTCGTAAGTAAATGAATGAACTTACCTGATTTGCCTGCATACTCTGCCGTTGCTATTGCCGCTGTTAAGTCATTCCAAAACTGGGCGGTCGACTATTGAATGTCAAAGCTTTCCCTTGCACCATTGAATTGAATTTCACAAAGTCCATGACATACATAGCTGTAGCTGAGGATGTTCGCTAATTCGGAATTGAATTCGAGATTCTGGTGGTGTTGTTGCATTCCATGAATCTTATTATTGGCAGAGACGTTGACACCTCTATCGTTAACGCCTGCGCCCACCATAGCCGCTGAGACAGATCTCAACGATCATGATACAGCAGCAATTGAGTGTAGAAATATACTTATACTTTACTTCAACAGGCTTCGAATAACTATTTACAAATAAAGGCGAAAGTCTGTGGTTAAAACATTGATATTAAGAGAAATATAATATAAAATAAATTCACCTGGGGACTAGCGCCCTTGTTTTGAGCAAACCTTCCAAATTTCTTGAGAGAAATTGCTTTTTGTATCATGGTTTGTAATTGGCAGCACCCGAAATGAAAACACGATTTTTATTCTTATGTACATCTTCTTGAGTTAGTAGTAAAGTATATTATTGGAGCAATCCATAGCTAAAACAAAGCAATATAAATGTTTTTTTGTTTACGAGATTCTTTTTTTTAAACGTACCTACTTGAGCTCCGAGTAGAATAAGTCTCATTGTTTTTTTCTG
The DNA here is from genome assembly GCA_920104205.1 of Eupeodes latifasciatus. NCBI lineage: Eukaryota > Metazoa > Arthropoda > Insecta > Diptera > Syrphidae > Eupeodes > Eupeodes latifasciatus. The sequence goes on along the minus strand of OV049926.1, from coordinate 104,743,003 downwards.
GTTCCTGGTCTATCGTTTTTTCAATTAAATGCACTTGTAGCTCTTAATCGTTAAGGTTTTTGATCTGAAAAGGAATAAATTCTGTTAAATGTTTAGACAAAACAAAATAATTTACAAAAACTTACTTGTAGAATCTCAAATTGAATGTTTTGTTTTTGAAATTGAAATTGTGGAACTGTCATTTTTGACAGGAATTCAATCTGACATTTTGCCTTTTTTCCACCACTCACATGTATTCACCGATACGGAATTTGAGAGAGTTCACCTCGAATAAATTTTGAGGGTGTTTCAGGTAGGACGGGTACCGGTCGGGACTCTAGATAATATATTTCCTCTATGATGATTATCATAACCGAAAATCAGCCTCATAAACTTTTTCATAGTGTGCGTGTCAATTCTCCTCTAATTTATGAAATTTCACCAAAAAACTCATTAGTTATTTCTATGTATGCGTGAAAACACGTCAATTTTTCTCTTTGAATTCTTTCACATTACAAATACAATTATGTAAACAAATGGGTTTTGGAGGGTAATACGTACGAAGGATTTATATCTTCATATAGAGCTGCGAATATTATTTTGACATGTAGATAAGTGAGCAAAATTGCATTATGGCTACCCGCAGTAATTTCACAAACTTAAGTGAATTTTCGTTGGGTTTTTGACATAAGCTTATGTTTGCTTATGCCTATTATAGTTGGGCCTTAAAGCTTCCAAGAAGCCGCGATACCGTGACCGACAATCACGAAAACGGATGCTTGTGTTGGATGAATGTGTGTGTGACTGGAATGGTCGAGGGAGGAAAAATTAGTTTTGGGAATTAGCTTGGAAGGCACTCTTGATAGAGCCTTACAAGTGATAAGATAAATTAAGAAAGAAAGAGTTCGAGGAAGTGTTTTAAGGAAAAAGAAAGATTGAGAAGAAAGATTAAGAAAATCGGGAAATCGATTAAATTAGAAGGAAAGTTAATAGTCGAGGATCGAGGTGTGAGGATCGTGGTTAAAAGGATAATTAGGAAGGAAAACAAGATAAGTAGTTTGTTTCTTTTACTTCTTTGTTCGGTTGTATATTCATATATATATTCCGCGTCCGGTGTTAAGATCCCATTTTATTTTGTCATTCTCTTTTGTGAGTTGTTTTCTTTTTACTTTGTTTCTTTTCAATTTCATTTGTTTGTAATTTTAACTTTTAATTTGAAAACATTTTGGGTTTTAATCCAGGGGTCTTCAATCCCACGGTTTCCCAAAGAATAAATTTTAAACTTAAAAATCAAACGTTCGTTGTGTCTTTTTTCAATCGCTTCATCCATCACAAAGAGTTTTGGAATTTTCTTTTTCGGTTTTACAAAAAAATTCCTGGCGCCCATTTTTATTGCAACGTACCCCACTGTAGGTACTTGCAATAACTTATTTCCAAATTGTAACAATTTGATTGATTTAGAAATCAATCAACATTGTTATAATTTATAAACAAATTCTTCCAAAAGAACCCAGCCCAGCTGAGCAGCCGCGGTTACAGCTTCGTCAACGAGCTGTATTGTTGCACTTTTTTTTTGTTCTCTTCTTTGTGTCTCATTCGTACTCGGTTGAGTGCGAGTTGATAAGTTCGGCGTTACGCAGCCGCCGTCGTCGATTTAGTTTGTTTATCGGTTTAGTTTTGTTGTGATAATTGGTTTCAAATAATTTCGTTTTAATAGTAAATAATATTAAATACATATCGCTGTAAACAAGTACTAAGAAAAGTGTAACAAATTGGCATCCCATTTTCGGTTGTTTAGGGGCACCACAATTCAAACCTTGAACAAAATGGGACCTACATAATTAAAATGTTCGTTGGAATTTTTACCCGCCCATGAAATTTTTTAAACGCTATAAATTTTGCACTGTTTTTTGTTTGCTCGTTTTTCTAATTGGAAAAAATCATCCGTTAAATTAAATTTCATTTTTTTTAAAATATTCACGTTTCAAACTTCTTATTCTTATTATTTCTTATGTTTTGGTTTATCACGTTCGTGTGTTCGCGATTTCATGTGGTCAACAGACTCATGAGTCTTCATTTGTTCCTACCTCAAGTTTTAAAAAACCTTGATTGTAACTCTTATGGTTTTAAATAGTTCGTTTCAGATAATTTTTGATGCTGATTACGAAACTTCGATTTTAGCTACATGTGCTCAAACTGAAGAATACCATTTTTCAACATAATTTTTGTATTTGTTCAATGTACTACAAGATAAAAAATACGAAACAAATTTAAGCGAAATATTGAAGAAAGATATTGTAAATTTGGAAAATCATCACATTTTTTTTTGAAAAAAGCTACTTCATGAATTTAGTGAGCCTCGAAAAGCCTTATAGGTATGTATATTAAGTCACTAATTATAAGGTTGAGTGCCGAATGGAATTTAAAAAAAAATATTTGTATTAATTTCATTTTATTTAAAAAAACATATAAACATGATTAACAAAGCAAGAAGTCTACATGTTTAATGATTAAAATAATTCTTTATCACAAAAACGAATACAATATTATTATTAAAGACTTTTAATTAATGTAAAATTGTATATGGATATAAGCTAAACAAATTGTTTTTATTCATATGCTCAACCAACAAAAAGGAAACATTTAACATTCAGAACTAATAGATAGAAATGGTAGGCGATGTTAGTGCTGATGCTCCAACCGTAGTATTGAAATTGGCCATCGTTTTTAACAGTATCCACTGAAATAACATTATTCAGATATGTCTGCTTAACGTTTATTAAATATATTAGAAGCTGTGCGCATACGTTTCATTGAAGTTGTTCTTCTTGACTGCGAAGAGATGAGGATGACGATGTATCTGAACCAGAACCACTAAATTTTGAAGATAAGACAAATTATACTTGAGTTAAATTTAAAAAATACAATCTCTCACCTCAACCGGAACTACTTTTAACACAATGCTTTCTCTTCGTGTTATCGGTGGTGGACTTTTGTGTGAGCTGCTATTGTGGCGACGTCTATACTCTGGATTTGGAGATCGACTTGATTCAGAACTTGAACCAATTTTAAAATTGTTGAACTGGTATAAGATGCATTACTGCTACAGCTACGTCTGTCACGGCGATTTTTACCGCTTTTCTCACTATTCGAAAGAGCACAACCACCAGGAAACTTGGAATGCAAACTTGGATTTTTACCGCTTTTCTCACTATTCGAAAGAGCACAACCACCAGGAAACTTGGAATGCATCAAAGGATAATTCCATTCATCAGCCCGGCCTGGGAGTTTAACTCTTTGAACAGTCACTTTACGTGTTGGACGCACTCCTCTCTTGTCCTCATAATGAGGAATCCTATGTGCTGGCAGTCCTTTTTATCTAACACTGCGGCCATAAGGATCTAAATCATGTAGTGGTGTTCTTCAGGAGGTGAAATCAGACTTATTGTTTCTTGTTAATTCTGATGTCTTGGAAACAACCTTTAAATAGGTAAATAAATTAATTAAAATTTGTTTTGGATTTTAAATAAACTTACTTCTGGTGGTGTAGCTCTGTTCTTAAAGTAGTAGTTGTTATTTTCAGAATCATGCTTCAAGCTTCCTAAACGTTATCGTGAACTTTGCGCGACGCTCGCGATACTACTTGATTGATGATTTGATAGATGAGCAGATTTAACCGATCCAGATTACGAGTTTTGGTGGTTCTGGGATTGATGCTACTGATTTTTTATTACCACTCGATGAATCCGACGAGTTCGAGGTCGATAAACGTGACTCCATCTTCGAGATTTTGGAATCTCCTGGTTAGACACTTAATGATTTTATAAATGCAAAATCTGCATTTGAAAGAAAAATATCCATTACATTTTGTTTGTTTTGTTTTGTTTTCATTTTCGCTGTCAAAAAACCTACCTCGTTGTTAATCTGTCAAAACTGGGAACCAACTCAAATTGGACCACGTTCGCATTGCAGTTCTATGGTGCGCCTATACTTTCTTCATGATTTGTTCTGTTTTTATCAAAAATTTTAATAAAAATCATAGAATTTGTAAGCCAAAAGCAGACAAATATTCAGCCCTATCATGCAAAATTGTATGAGATTTTCCACTACGAACGGATTTCATGATACAGTTTTTCGGGATTCGTAAAAATTTCCGATTACGATGGAATTCATGATAGGGCTGATTAGTTTTAGCACAGTTTGCACTGAAAAGGAACCATAAAATGAATTTTTCTTAAATTATTGCATTCATTTTTCAATTTTTGAATGCAACTGATCACTTTTTTGAACGGCTGAGTTCACCTCATATTTTTTTTCCCCGCGGTTGAGCAATATGAACACAAATTCTATAACAACAACATTCATAATGGCTTGGTCCCATAAGAAATGCACGGGCCAACTAACACATGCTTATCCTTATGGACAAAATCCTCTCAATTTAGCTTGTAGGCCGAAAGAGAGCAAACCCATTAAGTCGGGACTCTAGATAATTTATTTCCTCTGAGTTTACCCTTGAGCCCAACTTCGGCCGTACTATGAAGTACAGAGATTCATTTTTTAGCCGTACTACGCGAATGTGGAACGCCTTGCCACTCTCTATCTTTCCCTATCATTGCAATGTTCAGGAGTTCAAAATCAATGTACACCGACACCTCCTATCCAACCCTTCCCTCTTTTCCTAATGCTCACACCGTGTCTTTGGCATATTAAAGGTATAAAAACCCCTTTTAGTGTTCGCTAATTATAAAAAAAAGGTTAATTATGAAATTTAAAGAATTTCGTAGTGATTACTCTAAAGTTAAAAGTTGGTCAACTCTTCCGACTCCGGCTGCGGCTCCGATTCCAGTTGCGTCGCGTTGTGTTCGTACATTTGCATTTGCGTACATTGAATACTTTGACAGCTATTCCAGTTACGACTCCGACTCCGGCTCCGACACCATTGTTTTCCAGCAGTTAAACGGATTTTAAACGATTCATTAAAATTTATAATACTATATCTGATATCACTTTATTTGAAATAGCATAATTCAATCAATACATTTCAAATATGTATTTTATCAAATGTTTGACTTGACAGACATTGTTTTAAGCATCCCAAATAATTACAGAATTGTAAAGTGACAAAAAATAGTTGCTGGAGTCTATTTTTTGTCCTCAAGATTCCTTCGGTTTTATGTATGTACATATGTACATACATATGTCTCTTGGGAATTTAAGAAATAGGACCACAGAATCTAGATGAAAAATAAAAATATACATAAGTAATGCAGACATTTATTATTTCACTTTTAATTGTATAATGGGTTGTTAAAATAATTAAATTATTTCATAAGTGTGTCTTCTGTGCAAGCACCACGCCGCGCTTAAGCTTGATAATAACGATTTTGTTTTTAAGGACTTCTTCATAAGTAATACTTCCAGGTAAATGAACCTCGAAAACAAACATAATCAATAATTGTTTTGCTGCATTTCCAAAATGTTTAATAGAAGAAATAATTTGGGAGCAATATTTCCCATGAGCTCAATTGTACAAAGTAGATGAATCGTCTAAGGTGGTTTACAACAAATGACTATCAAAAAAGATGGTCTTATATTCATGCTTGTTTAAACTAAAAGTTCTACTTACCGTAGTTTTCTATGACTTATTTACATATACATATACACATACATCACGTAATAAAATATTTATTTATTTTAAATATGGCTATCTTTTCAAAACGTTTATGAAAGTTTCATGCGGTACCCTTATGTTAGCAAACATCCTCATTTTCTTTTTACCTTCAGATTGTTGCTTTAATAGTTTCATTCTTCTGGTGACATCTCCACCATACTAGAAGTATAAAGGTTAAATTGCAATAACTCTCATTTGCAATATAATAATTTGCAGTTATTAAAAAAAATATACTGACTTACCAATTTAGCTGTAACATCTTTTCGATAAGCCTTAATAGTCTCCCTTGCGAGTATTTTACTGCCTACACATGCTTGAATGGCGATCTGAACCATTTGTCTTGGTATAAGTTCCTTTAATCGAGCAACCATATCTTTCCCAACAAGTGTTGCTTTAGTACAATGTACTATCCGAGAGAACTCTTCAACCTTCTTTCCGTTAAGGAGAATGTCTAATCGTACAACATTTGTTATGTTATACCCATAGTCTTCATAATTAAAGCTCGCATAACCTGAACTTACTGATTTAAGGCGATCATTGAAATCAAAAATTATTTCACTAAGTGGCAGGATGTATTTCATTAAAACACGATCATTGTCAATATTAACGGAACTTTGTTGAACACCCCGTCGATCAACACATAGACTAATAATGTCTCCCAAAAACTCTGTGGGGGTGATTATAGTCCCTTTAAAAAATACTAATTGTTTTTTTTTTTTCATTTTAAAATATGATCACAATACTAACCGCTTACAAGTGGCTCATAGTAATCTTCAACATCTGGAGGTTCTGGAAATAATGCAGCATTCGATAATTCCAACATATTATTTCCATATTGCTTTATAACTTTGGGGTTTCTTAGCTTTAGACGATATATCACAGACGGGGCTGTAATAACAGGTTCAACGGAATACTCTTGTTGTAGCCTTTGGCAAAATACTTCCATATGAAGTAATCCGAGGAATCCTAGTCTCCAACCTTGTCCTAGAGCTGGGCTTGAGTCCAAACTAACGGTCACTGCTGAATCATTCAAAACTAATTTATCAATAGCTCCTCGTAACACAACGTGTTTGGACTGATCAGATGGATAAATTCCAGCGAATACCATAGGCTTCTGCGGCTTAAAACTGGTAATGGGGGTGCATTCAGTTGTTTTTATGTGTATGGTATCGCCAATTATGGATTCTTTGCTGTTTCGCATATTGCAAGAAATCAAACCAACTTGGCCAGCAGATCTAAAAACATAA